>OZ038482.1:112979343-113016843 GCA_964036315.1 Acanthosepion esculentum | reverse complement strand
TATATATATATATATATATATATATATATATATATATATATATAAAAGCAGCGGCTCGTATAGAAACAACGTTATCCCATTCTCTCTGTCATGCGATTATAGCCTAGGGGTAGGATCTCTGACTGATGTCAAATCGGTTGGGTTAAAAACCCGGCTTCAAGCAATCGGACGTCTAACCACACTGAAGAGCTGTGATACAGCGAAACAGTCTCAGTGGATGACACTCTATATTACTATAATTTCATTTCTGGGAATTTTTGCAGTTCAATTGAAGCAGTTTCTTTTTTAAAATCAGCCCACCGGAAAATCAATATTAATAACAACATTTGGGTGCAACTGAGGAACATCCACGAATGTGGGGGCGGCCGTGAAAAGGGAACTGTATATTAATAAATAATATTATTGTAATTATTTAAACTCATATTCATAATTTTTATGAAAGATATATATCGAAGAAGAGATAGTAAATAGTTAAACGTTGCTGAGAGATATAATGGACAGGATGTAGAGGGGAGCCATTTTCGCCAACAATTTAGACACAAAACTGACACTGAATTATTATATATCAAACAAAATTATTTCATCAAAATCGGATGAAAACTGTGGAAATGCATAAAAAACATCTGAACATGCACACACATGCATACACACATTTTGAGAATTTTATATATATATATATATATATATATATATATATATATATATATATATATATATATATATATATAATCACATTAAACGTTATTTAATGTATACCCATATTTGAAAAGCCACTCCGTGTTTTTTAACATAATTGGACATGATGGGCGTCGCCATTAAGCAAGCCCACCTCCTTCACGATCCCAATATAGCAAGTTTGTATCTACTCAGTTTCGTATGTAAAACGTTATTTTTTATAAGATACCCACATTTGCTTAGACATACGTCTATTTTAAACACTATATTTATGTGTAGCAGCCAAGTGATATTTTTTATTAAATTTAACCTCCATGTGCCGTGTCCCATCTGGACGTAGGCGATCACTTTTCTCTACAATCTCCTGTCCTTAATAAATTTTATCTTTTTCTTATTTCTTATAAATGCTAATCCTTTTACCCAAGCTCACTAAGTATGATATATGTTTTGATGTCCTCTGAGCCTCTTGCCTTCAATCTATTTTTTGAGTATCCGATTTACCATGTCTTCCTCCTTGAACCGCAGTAATTTCAACACACCCTTTTATTGTTAACGACGAGGAAATATTTTATATTTATTCCGGCGTGTGTGTATATATATATATATATATATATATATATATATATATTAAAAACAGGGGGTCCTACTGCTATTAATGCATTACTCTTCAGGCTTATTTCGTATAGACGATAGCCTAGGAGTAGGATAGCTGAATGAGGTCAAATCGGTTGAGTTTCGATCAAGGCCTGAAACAAACGAACGTGTAGCCACTCTGAAAACTGTGATACAGCGAAAGTGTCTGATGTGGATGACACTATATTTTTCTATATATTCATTACTTGGAATTTTTGCTGTTCAATTGGAGCAGATTATGTTTATATTCAGCCCTCTCGAAAATCAATATTAATAACAACATTTGGGTGCAAATGAAGCACCCCCCCCCCCGAATGGGAGTGTTGGCCCTGAAAAGGGAACTGTATAATAATAAATGATATTATTGTAATAATTTAAATTTTTTATGAAAGTATTCTTTTGTGAGCCAATGGAGTGGTTTCCTGTCCGACCCCTGCACGGGTTAATCTAGACTTTCTTGATCTATTTGTTGTAAGTAATTTTGATTCGCCGGCTGATTCCAACATTCTTTTAGTTATAATCCATGTCGAGATTCTCTTCCTCCCCATTTTGTTTTTGTACCGTTTCATCTCGACTTTGTCAGTCTTTGATTTTCCACTCCACCATTTATTTTGTCTAGGTATCTTCACTACTTCGTTAAAAAGAACATAACCTGATGAAAAAAGTAGCCAAACATGATAAACAACTTTTCATCGTCTAAATTGTTCAGTTATTATTATGGGAAAAGACCTAGGTATATTTATTATTTAATTAATTCATCCAGGCACGTCCGACATTTTAGATAAAAATCTTGTTGTTTTTAGTCAGCAAAACCGGCATACAATTGATCATGTCACTCATTGTCAAAACTGGGTAACAAAACTGAAATTCTCCGTTTAAAGATCTCATATAAAAAAATGAGTTGAAAATAAGAGAAGCATTTCTAACCGTGGTGATTGGTTTTGGAGCTGTGAATTGACGTTTATGTTGATGTATCGACAACTAACGTCAGGGCAATTTATCGGACGAAAGCGCAGAAGTGACAATATTTTCGAATTTTAAGTCAACCAGCTTATTTAACTATAAACTAATTCTTAAAATTTAATAATTCCAAAAATCTAATTTTTTATTGATTTTGAGGTACTTTTTTTACGAAGATATGTCTAAAGCCTGTACTCTTTCCGTCCCAAAAATTGAATCTAAAAAGGAAAAGAATTATTAATTGCAGTATGTCTCTCATTGAAAAACAAATTAATTATATTAAAAAATGAAATTAAAATATTTAATGAAATAGGATGTAAAAAATAAAAATTTGTAAAATGCGACGATGGTCAGTTAGTCAGAGAATTTGATACGTGCTAGCCAGAAGGAAAGTAAAGCAATTTATGAGAACTGATTCTCGCTATCAGGAAAAACAACTCTTAAAACACGTGACATTATTTCTGAACTGTGCCACTATATTTTTCCCCGAAAGTTTTTTAAATCAATTTTTTTTTGCATATTAAAACTATTTTAACCAAAATTTCGAACGGACATTAGGATTACATATTTTTAAATAATAATTAAAAAATACTTTGGTCTTTCCTCTTAATAATAACATAGAAATGTTGAGAAAATTTTGAATTTTTGAAGGTACCTATTAGTTACTTCCAAGAAATCTTTAAAAAAATCAGCATAATGAAAACATGATCTAAACGTAATGAAAACATAGTTTTATCGTCAAAATTTTTATGCTATTATTAAGAGGAAAGATCAGTGTTTGAAGTTTTAATTAATTATTTATTCCTTTTTAGAACATCCGATGTCTTGATTTAAAATCCTTTCTTCTTCTGTCAACGGATCTACTATATTTTAGCATAGCAAATTCGGGCGCCTTTTTTTTGCGGTGGCAGAAACATTAATGGAAACAATTTTTACAAAAATCAAATAATTGTCAGATTTTAATGAAATTTTCAGGAATTATTTAAAATAAATTAACTTATTTTAAGAATACATTATTATTAGAAATTTTGGTAAAAATATATATTTTTACATATGTTTCACCCGCTTATTTTATTTTATGAATACTTGAGAAATTCGACGTGACCATTTTTAGTGGCTATGTTAGTTAATGATTCAATTCTTTGGAAAATTTTAACCACCAATTTTTTTTCAAAACCGGACCACGTCTTACAGAAAATCTGCACTGAATCGAAAAGTAATAAAACGAAATAAAAAATAAAACTAAGATATAATTTAATTAGAGAAGTTTTTAATTTCTTTTATGAATAATATATATTAAGGACAGTATTGTCTTAAGAAAAACAATTTTCATGAAAAATGAATTTTTTACCAGATTTGTTATCATTTTTTAAATGTCTGATATATATATATATATATATATATATATGTGTGTGTGTGTGTGATATATAGAATTATGTGTGTGTGTGTGTGTGTGTGTGTGTGTGTATTGATGTATGTAATAGAGAGAAACAGGTCTGTCTGCGAATGATATAATTTAGCTCTTGGAAATATATTTCATTTGAGCACTGTTCAATGATAAGCTAATTCTATCAACAACAATTTGCGTTAATGCAAAGCTCTTCAGTTAAATAAATTGGAACACTACGGCTGATTTGCATTCGTTTAAATTCGTAAAAACAATCCGTTAGATTTAGCCTTTTCTCTCTGTTGAATGAAGATAAAACCTGGTAGAAACTCTGACTGACATCAACTCGGTTAGGTTTCGATCCGGTCTTGAGGCATTCGGATGTCTAGAAGCAATAAGGAGTTGTGATACAATGAAACAGTACTGTCTTCAAGTGACAATCTCTCTCAATATATATATATATATATATATATATATATATATATATATATATATATATATATATATATATGTATGTATATCTACGCACACAGAAATATACATTCTCAAATATTTAATTCCATTTGTGTGTGTTGTTTTGTTTTTTGCACAGTAGTTTCCCTGTGTCTGCGAGGTATTTTTCGGTATGCCAGAGCGAATGGTGACGGATAGATTCTTATGGTGAATAAGTATACCGTAATGAATGAATGGGTCATAATAATCCGATTAGCTCCGTATAGAATAGCTAGTGTCAACCAGCCTTAACCCAACTCATTCTTTTCGGTCTTTTGCCACAATGACTGCATAAAAATCATTATCAAATAATAGATACGGTGTCTTGTGAAGTCTGTTCCGTGGGCATTTTATTCCCCAAGTCCCTGCGGTTTCCGAGGCAGTGTTATTTTTTGGTACCACCATTGTCCACGTAATTTTTGAGAGAGCTAATTGTTAGACAATTCCTCTAATCTCTCCAGACACATTGCTTATATTACAACACATCTCAACAGCGTTTGAACTTCTCCTTAGTCAACCTGATAATGTGTAGCCTCGCAATATCTTGCTGAAACAATACCCGACTTGGACTGACCAAAGAAGGATACTCGTTTTTTAGTTTGTCATAAACGTGATATGGCTGCAGCCAATACACTTTAGCGTTGACGGCGCGACCGTTTGAAACAAACTCGAAATTCAGTACTCTTTGGAAATTCCACCAGAGATCAAGATTTTTTGTTTACTTTTCTCTTTTAAAGTTGGTCAGGACTTTCTGGCCAACCCAATATCTTATATAAGTAAAACTGAGCGGAATTCAATTAACGCAACAATATTTGTCCATTAAAAACTTGAGCGGAGGATGCCACCAAGCCAATTCAAGATTGGCCCCAAAAGAGTGAAAGCTAAATAAGGAGAATAAAGCGAATTATCTTTCAGCTAAAGCTTCTTCTCTTCCTGCCCGAGTGCGTTAAGGAGTATAGACTGATAAAGAAAGAAAGATGTATATATTTATCAAGTTACAGACAAGTCATGGAACAAAGTCCAACGACAAACGTACGCAGGTGTAGGCTTTAAGAAAGCTTTATTCAGCTGAGAATATAAGGTTCGCGTATAGTGATCTTTTATAGTCCCAGTAAACAGAAATAGCTCCTTCGAAGAGGAGAGTAACAAAGCAAGTGGAGAACACTCTTGATTATTCATAACAAAATGTTCAATTTATTTTTATTTTGAAGTATGTACTTGAAACGTCTCTTTAAATAGATTAAACAGTTACCACATCTAACTAATTGGAAGTCAAATTTATTAAATGCAATGATGCGTTTATTATACAAAAAATGTAATAAACAAATTGAATGATATCAAATAAAGTGAAGCAGGTTAGTTTTAAAATTCTATAGAAAGCGACAAGAAAATTTTATAAATAAGTGAAGGCTCGGTGAATACGCCGATCGGGCGTGTGTGTTGGGTAGATCAGTGCTTTCTTACACTAGCTATCTAGTTAACATTTTCTTTTTTTAACTATATTTTATACATCACAAATTAAACTACGCACTAACAAATCCGTGAATTCATTTCGCTCATATAAAATTCACTATTTTTCATTTATAACTTTAAATTATTCAACCTTATACCAAGAAAAATCTCAAGTTGATGTTAAACATTGCTGCAAAACATTGTCAATTCATTTAAGATGGAATGGTCTATTATGACATGTCTCAAATGAATATATAAACAAGTCATTCACAACCTCCGTGTCACAGCACATTAGAAAAGGAAGAAAACGTGAAAAAATACCAGACACAGATTTCACACGAAATTAGCTGCACAGATATTTCAATAGAAACATTGAAATAAAATAAATTACTATTTGAGTGTTTATTTTTTAAAATTTAAGGTTTTATTTCATAACATTTCAATTTATACCTTTTTAAAAATTTGCCTAATTGTGCCGTGATATTTTCATTTTATCCTAGGAGTGCCATTATTTAAATGCCTAAGAAACACGGACCTAGACACATTGTAGCTTTTTACCATTTTTCTAGAATTATTCAATTGTGGCATCGTATCAAAGATTCGGGTAGGGGTGAATTATAGATGTGCACGAGGGGGATGCACGAGACCCTTGTACCGGCTTTGATTAAATGAATTGAATGGATAAAAGCCTACACTTGCATATGCGCCCCACGCCAATTTAGTTAGTCAAACGTTCGCATTTTCGTATATTAATAACCCAATATTTTCCATAACTGCTACCTCCCAAATAACACCTGTGAACCGCCGAAAAACATGTTTGCCGCCTCCAATATCTACCAAAATAGAGTCCAAAACGTCAACAAAAGCTTCCCTACCTTGTTTTTTTAATCAGACGTTTATAAATATGCTAAAAATATATGTATATGTTTATTATCACGCAGACACGCACATATATATATATATATATATATATATATATATATATATATATATATATATATATATATATATATAGTTGTATCTCCGACTTAACGCGATAGCTAGAGATTATTTCTAAATATTAAAAATATTTCTTGAAGCTTTTATTTTACTTTTACTCTCAAGTTAATAGATTAAAATAAATATTGCTGTATTTCAAAACTAATTTCAATTGACTGGAAGGTGTTTTCGTTTTGAAATCACTAAACATCACCGATTTTAGCGCCATGTTTAGCCATTTGTCATCGCAATGTAATTCCCTTTATTAAAAAAGCTTTCAACTGTCAACTATACTTTTCCATATTTACAAAAATCGGCACGTTTATTCTAACAAAAAAATTCAAAATTATAATACATATATTTTTTATTTACTAACAATATCACCTTTCCGATGCAAATTAATATAGAATTTTAAGATTTATCACTTTATAAATTATTCTAATTATAATTTTTTTCAAATCGATACAATTCTTGTAAAAATACATTATTAAACAAAATTATTTTTCTTGTGTCTATAATATATGTTATTCAATAAAAACTCTTCTAATTAAATGCTTTCTTAGTTTTAGTGCATATTTTATTTTGCGATTCAGCGCAGATTCTCGATAACCTGGTGGTGCTAATTTGCAAAAGAATTGACGATATAAATTCCTCAATGTCTTCTACTTCTAATATAAACATTGAGACATACACAAATGATTTTGAGTAAATTTCATAAAATTATGTGTGGTGAGTATCAGAAACAAAAATATATTCTTTAAAACAGAAACGTGAATAAGTTTCATTAAATTTCGACAATTATTTGATTTTTCCAAATAAATGTGTTTTCGCAATTAATTTATGGTCACCGACTGAGGGAAGAAAAAACATAAACAAACTTTTGAATGTTCTGAAATGAATTTTAAAATGTAATAAGAAACATTTTCGTTTTTCTTCTTAATAATATCGTAAACATTTTGACGATAAAAATTTGCTTTTATTAATTTCATGGCATTTTTCAACATTTATTTTCGTTTTTTTAGCGAATCTTTATATATATATATGTATGTATATATATATATGTATATATATATATAAGTATATGTATGTATATATATATATATATATGTATATGTATATATATATATGTATATATGTATATGTATATATATATGTATATATATATATGTATATATATATGTGTGTATATATATATATATATATATATATATATATATATATATATATATATATATGTATACGGAAATGAAACGGCCGTCGAGTGCTTTCTGCATTCTGTTGAGGTTTCAGACTCGATGAATCACTTAAACATAATTATCAAATTCTCCTAATAATTTCAAATGTATATCATTGCTTGAACCGGCTTCTAATGCTCTGGAGTGAGCGGCTTGGTGATAGTAGTCGTGGCTCCAGGGGACACAGTCCGATGGTTAAAGAGAATCTCAGTAGAGTTCCACCACAGAATATGTGAGTGAGCGGCGCTATATTGAGTCTGATTTGCTGCCTCTTCGTCACCGAGGCCCGTTCGAACAGTTGGTATGGTGTTTGCTCGCTAGTGTATGCGCACTGCTGATGAGTCGCAAATATAGGATGAAACGGCCGTCCAGTTATTTCTGGACTATGTTGAGGTTTCAGACACGATGAATCACTTAAACTTAATTATCAAATTTTCCTAATAATATATAAACCTATAATAATTCCAGATTTAATTTTCGACAAGTGGTTTGAGTTGAAACTGATCAGGTTATTTTTGTAGCTTTTCTATAAATGTCAAGATTAAGTTCGTTATTATTTCTGTGTGACATGATGTCTAGGAAAGCAAGAGTGTAGTTGGTTTCAGTCTCAAAGGTGAAGTCTATTGTAGGTTCAACGTTGTGAAGTTGTTTGACAAGATCTGTTAAATTACTATTTTATGGATATATATTTTTTTAAGCTTTTCAACCCAGGCAAAGCTGGAAGCCACTATCACGCAAGGCTTTACAAAGGATTTGGAGCTAGAGCAGATAGGAGTGTTAGAGGAAAGGATGTGGTGAAGGATAGAGGATAGATCAAGGCAACTGGAGATGTCGATTGACGTTACACTTGAATAGTTGGAGATCATAGTCATCAGGGAAACAGGAATGAGGAAGGGAGTTCCATAGGCGTAAGGTTCGAGATATGAAGTCATTGGAGTAGAAGAGACGTCAACATTTAACAGTTTCAACAGTGAAAGGGTTGAATTCATGGAGCCTGGGAACCAGCGATAGTAGCTCCTCGGAGCAATTACCATGGAAGTATTTATAAAAGAGACAGAGAGAGAGAGAGTCAACGGTGCATCTGTGAGAGAGAGACTGCAGACGAGAAGCCAGATCAATTAATTATTAATAGTGAGTCGTCTATGTATCTAAAATAGGAAGAGTTTGGAAGTAGAATGCTATTGAATGGATAACTTTCTTGAAAGTCTAGAAACAGACAAGCAAAATGTCGCTTATAAGTATTTTAAATAAGATAAGGTTCAGAAAAAGAAAGAATTTATTCCAGAAGAAATTATCAACGGATATTGGAGAGGTTAAAAATTGAAAGAAAACTTTAGTTATGGGCGACGAAACAAAGAAATTATATGCAATGTTCCCAGAGAAATACAGACAGAGAATTACAGAAGTAACGATATTCTATAAAAAGGCTCCCGCTTCTTAAGTCGGACAAGATTAACACAGAAGCAAAAGAAATCTTCACGAAGTTTGGAATTAGCAGCAAAATCAGAATATTAGCAAAAAAGCAAGCCTTGTTGAAACTTCAGGATCACAAAAAGACTTCCTCAACAACCCATCATTCCTCTTGATAATTCCAACAAAGTGGGAGATTGGTATAATAAGCCACGAAATTGTAATGGAAATCTGCGTACTACTAAGGGTGGCTACTCAAGCTAACCAGTGAACCAGCACGTCAGATTGCATTACGTGGCTCAAAAATATTCCTAACAACTGTAATAAAGTGTTCATTAAATATGACATTAATGATTTCTATCTTCTATTACTGAAAAGAGTTTATTAGACATCTTGAAATTTGCAAAGAACTTTGTATGCTTGAAAACCAAACATATTGAATTAATCCCAAAATACCGAAAATCATTTCTATTTCATGGTGTTGAGGCAAGGATTAAGAAATCTAAAACCCGCAATATTGATGCCCTTGTTGAAATTGATGGTCGGAGATCATGGCCAAACGCAGACACGTCAGAAAATTAAGTTTGGGGCTATACGAACCTGGATGAATTTTCAATATTTTTTCACTACAACTCTCCCCCATTACATTCGGTGTCGAATTTAAGTATTTGAGTGGCCTCTGATTGATTCACTGAACATATCACATGACGAGACCACGGCGGTCGAAACCGCGGTAGTGTTCTGGTCAGCGCTCTTATCTTTCTAAGATATTAAATTGCCCTACAAGTTTGTTTTTCCTACTTGAAATTGAATCATTTTTAACGTGTACGATTTTAAGGAATATTTCACTTTTTGTATTTTCCGGCGTGTTTGTGTTTGCATGTATATATATATATATATATATATATATATATATATATATATATATATATATATATATATATATATATATATATATATATTAAAAGCAGCGGCTCGTATAGAAACAACGTTATCCCATTCTCTCTGTCATGCGATTATAGCCTAGGGGTAGGATCTCTGACTGATGTCAAATCGGTTGGGTTAAAAACCCGGCTTCAAGCAATCGGACGTCTAACCACACTGAAGAGCTGTGATACAGCGAAACAGTCTCAGTGGATGACACTCTATATTACTATAATTTCATTTCTGGGAATTTTTGCCGTTCAATTGAAGCAGTTTCTTTTTTAAAATCAGCCCACCGGAAAATCACTATTAATAACAACATTTGGGTGCAACTGAGGCACATCCACGAATGGGGGGGCGGCCGTGAAAAGGGAACTGTATATTAATAAATAATATTATTGTAATTATTTAAACTCATATTCATAATTTTTATGAAAGATATATATCGAAGAAGAGATAGTAAATAGTTAAACGTTGCTGAGAGATATAATGGACAGGATGTAGAGGGGAGCCATTTTCGCCAACAATTTAGACACAAAACTGACACTGAATTATTATATATCAAACAAAATTATTTCATCAAAATCGGATGAAAACTGTGGAAATGCATAAAAAACATCTGAACATGCACACACATGCATACACACATTTTGAGAATTTTTTATATATATATATATATATATATATATATATATATATATATATAATCACATTAAACGTTATTTAATGTATACCCATATTTGAAAAGCCACTCCGTGTTTTTTAACATAATTGGACATGATGGGCGTCGCCATTAAGCAAGCCTACTTCCTTCACGATCCCAATATAGCAAGTTTGTATCTACTCAGTTTCGTATGTAAAACGTTATTTTTTATAAGATACCCACATTTGCTTAGACATACGTCTATTTTAAACACTATATTTATGTGTAGCAGCCAAGTGATATTTTTTATTAAATTTAACCTCCATGTGCCGTGTCCCATCTGGACGTAGGCGATCACTTTTCTCTACAATCTCCTGTCCTTAATAAATTTTATCTTTTTCTTATTTCTTATAAATGCTAATCCTTTTACCCAAGCTCACTAAGTATGATATATGTTTTGATGTCCTCTGAGCCTCTTGCCTTCAATCTATTTTTTGAGTATCCGATTTACCATGTCTTCCTCCTTGAACCGCAGTAATTTCAACACACCCTTTTATTGTTAACGATGAGGAAATATTTTATATTTATTCCGGCGTGTATATATATATATATATATATATATATATATATATATATATATATTAAAAACAGGGGGTCCTACTGCTATTAATGCATTACTCTTCAGGCTTATTTCGTATAGACGATATCCTAGGAGTAAGATAGCTGAATGAGATCAAATCGGTTGAGTTTCGATCAAGGCCTGAAACAAACGAACGTGTAGCCACTCTGAAAACTGTGATACAGCGAAAGTGTCTGATGTGGATGACACTATATTTTTCTATATATTCATTACTTGGAATTTTTGCTGTTCAATTGGAGCAGATTATGTTTATATTCAGCCCTCTCGAAAATCAATATTAATAACAACATTTGGGTGCAAATGAAGCACACCACCCCGAATGGGAGTGTTGGCCCTGAAAAGGGAACTGTATAATAATAAATGATATTATTGTAATAATTTAAATTTTTTATGAAAGTATTCTTTTGTGAGCCAATGGAGTGGTTTCCTGTCCGACCCCTGCACGGGTTAATCTAGACTTTCTTGATCTATTTGTTGTAAGTAATTTTGATTCGCCGGCTGATTCCAACATTCTTTTAGTTATAATCCATGTCGAAATTCTCTTCCTCCCCATTTTGTTTTTGTACCGTTTCATCTCGACTTTGTCAGTCTTTGATTTTCCACTCCACCATTTATTTTGTCTAGGTATCTTCACTACTTCGTTAAAAAGAACATAACCTGATGAAAAAAGTAGCCAAACATGATAAACAACTTTTCATCGTCTAAATTGTTCAGTTATTATTATGGGAAAAGACCTAGGTATATTTATTATTTAATTAATTCATCCAGGCACGTCCGACATTTTAGATAAAAATCTTGTTGTTTTTAGTCAGCAAAACCGGCATACAATTGATCATGTCACTCATTGTCAAAACTGGGTAACAAAACTGAAATTCTCCGTTTAAAGATCTCATATAAAAAAATGAGTTGAAAATAAGAGAAGCATTTCTAACCGTGGTGATTGGTTTTGGAGCTGTGAATTGACGTTTATGTTGATGTATCGACAACTAACGTCAGGGCAATTTATCGGACTGAAGCGCAGAAGTGACAATATTTTCGAATTTTAAGTCAACCAGCTTATTTAACTATAAACTAATTCTTAAAATTTAATAATTTCAAAAATCTAATTTTTTATTGATTTTTAGGTACTTTTTTTACGAAGATATGTCTAAAGCCTGTACTCTTTCCGTCCCAAAAATTGAATCTAAAAAGGAAAAGAATTATTAATTGCAGTATGTCTCTCATTGAAAAACAAATTAATTATATTAAAAAATGAAATTAAAATATTTAATGAAATAGGATGTAAAAAATAAAAATTTGTAAAATGCGACGATGGTCAGTCAGTCAGAGAATTTGATACGTGCTAGCCACAAGGAAAGTAAAGCAATTTATGAGAACTGATTCTCGCTATCAGGAAAAACAACTCTTAAAACACGTGACATTATTTCTGAACTGTGCCACTATATTTTTCCCCGAAAGTTTTTTAAATCATTTTTTTTTTTGCATATTAAAACTATTTTAACCAAAATTTCGAACGGACATTAGGATTACATATTTTTAAATAATAATTAAAAAATACTTTGGTCTTTCCTCTTAATAATAACATAGAAATGTTGACGAGAAAATTTTGAATTTTTGAAGGTAGCTATTAGTTACTTCCAAGAAATCTTTAAAAAAATCAGCATAATGAAAACATGATCTAAACGTAATGAAAACAGTTTTATCGTCAAAATTTTTATGCTATTATTAAGAGGAAAGATCAGTGTTTGAAGTTTTAATTAATTATTTATTCCTTTTTAGAACATCCGATATCTTGATTTAAAATCCTTTCTTCTTCCGTCAACGGATCTACTATATTTTAGCATAGCAAATTCGGGCGCCTTTTTTTTTTGCGGTGACAGAAACATTAATGGAAACAATTTTTACAAAAATCAAATAATTGCCAGATTTTAATGAAATTTTCAGGAATTATTTAAAATAAATTAACTTATTTTAAGAATACATTATTATTAGAAATTTTGGTAAAAATATATATTTTTACATATGTTTCACCCGCTTATTTTATTTTATGAATACTTGAGAAATTCGACGTGACCATTTTTAGTGGCTATGTTAGTTAATGATTCAATTCTTTGGAAAATTTTAACCACCAATTTTTTTTCAAAACCGGACCACGTCTTACAGAAAATCTGCACTGAATCGAAAAGTAATAAAATAAAAAAATTATTTAATTAGAGAAGTTTTTAATTTCTTTTATGTATAATATATATTAAGGACAGTATTGTCTTAAGAAAAACAATTTTCATGAAAAATGAATTTTTTACCAGATTTGTTATCATTTTTTAAATGTCTGATATATATATATATATATATATATATATATATATATATATATATATATATATATATATATGTATATGTGTGAGAGTGTGTGTGTGTGTGTGATATATAGAATTATGTGTGTGTGTGTGTTTGTGTATTGATGTATGTAATAGAGAGAAACAGTCTGTCTGCGAATGATATAATTTAGCTCTTGGAAATATATTTCATTTGAGCACTGTTCAATGATAAGCTAATTCTATCAACAACAATTTGCGTTAATGCAAAGCTCTTCAGTTAAATAAATTGGAACACTACGGCTGATTTGCATTCGTTTAAATTCGTAAAAACAATCAGTTAGATTTAGCCTTTTCTCTCTGTTGAATGAAGATAAAACCTGGTAGAAACTCTGACTGACATCAACTCGGTTAGGTTTCGATCCGGGCTTGAGGCATTCGGATGTCTAGAAGCAATAAGGAGTTGTGATACAATGAAACAGTACTGTCTTCAATTGACAATCTCTCTCTCAATATATATATATATATATATATATATATATATATATATATATATACGCACACAGAAATATACATTCTCAAATATTTAATTCCATTTGTGTGTGTTGTTTTGTTTTTTGCACAGTAGTTTCCCTGTGTCTGCGAGGTATTTTTCGGTATGCCAGAGCGAATGATGACGGATAGATTCTTATGGTGAATAAGTATACCGTAATGAATGAATGGGTCATAATAATCCGATTAGCTCCGTATAGAATAGCTAGTGTCAACCAGCCTTAACCCAACTCATTCTTTTCGGTCTTTTGCCACAATGACTGCATAAAAATCATTAACAAATAATAGATACGGTGTCTTGTGAAGTCTGTACCGTGGGCATTTTATTCCTCAAGTCCCTGCGGTTTCCGAGGCAGTGTTATTTTTTGTTACCACCAGTCTCGTCTCTCCATTGTCCACGTAATTTTTGAGAGAGCTAACTGTTAGACGATTCCTCTAATCTCTCCAGACACATTGCTTATATTACAACACATCTCAACAGCGTTTGAACTTCTCCTTAGTCAACCGGATAATGTGTAGCCATGCAATATCTTGCTGAAACAATACCCGACTTGGACTGACCAAAGAAGGATACTCGTTTTTTAGTTTGTCATAAACGTGATATGGCTGCAGCCAATACACTTTAGCTTGACGGCGCGACCGTTTGAAACAAACTCGAAATTCAGTACTCTTTGGAAATTCCACCAGAGATCAAGATTTTTTGTTTACTTTACTCTTTTAAAGTTGGTCAGGACTTTCTGGCCAACCCAATATCTTATATAAGTAAAACTGAGCGGAATTCAATTAACGCAACAATATTTGTCCATTAAAAACTTGAGCGGAGGATGCCACCAAGCCAATTCAAGATTGGCCCCAAAAGAGTGAAAGCTAAATAAGGAGAATAAAGCGAATTATCTTTCAGCTAAAGCTTCTTCTCTTCCTGCCCGAGTGCGTTAAGGAGTATAGACTGATAAAGAAAGAAAGATGTATATATTTATCAAGTTACAGACAAGTCATGGAACAAAGTCCAATGACAAACGTACGCAGGTGTAGGCTTTAAGAAAGCTTTATTCAGCTGAGAATATAAGGTTCGCGTATAGTGTCCTTTTATAGTCCCAGTCAACAGAAATAGCTCCTTCGAAGAGGAGAGTAACAAAGCAAGGGGAGACCACTCTTGATTATTCATAACAAACTGTTCAATTTATTTTTATTTTGAGGTAGGTACTTAAAAAGTCTCTTTAAATAGATTAAACAGTTACCACATGTAACTAATTGGAAGTCAAATGTATTAAATGCAATGATGCGTTTATTATACAAAAAATGTAATAAACAAATTGAATGACATCAAATAAAGTGAAGCAGGTTAGTTTAAAAATTCTATAGAAAGCGACAAGAAAATTTTATAAATAAGTGAAGGCTCGGTGAATACGCCGATCGGGCGTGTGTGTTGGGTAGATCAGTGCTTTCTTACACTAGCTATCTAGTTAACATTTCCTTTTTTTAACTATATTTTATACATCACAAATTAAACTACGCACTAACAAATCCGTGAATTCATTACGCTCATATAAAATTCACTATTTTTCATTTATAATTTTAAATTATTCAACTTTATACCAAGAAATTAGATTTCACACGAAATTAGCTTTCACAGATATTTCAATAGAAACATTGAAATAAACTAAATTACTATTTGAGTGTTTATTTTTAAAAATTTAAGGTTTTATTTCATAACATTTCAATTTATACCTTTTTAAAAATTTGCCTAATTGTGCCGTGATATTTTCATTTTATCCTAGGAGTGCCATTATTTAAATGCCTAAGAAACACGGACCTAGACACATTGTAGCTTTTTACCATTTTTCTAGAATTATTCAATTGTGGCATCGTATCAAAGATTCGGGTAGGGGTGAATTATAGATGTGTACGAGGGGGATGCACGAGACCCTTGTACCGGCTTTGATTAAATGAATTGAATGGATAAAAGCCTACACTTGCATATGCGCCCCACGCCAATTTAGTTAGTCAAACGTTCGCATTTTCGTATATTAATAACCCAATATTTTCTATAACTGCTACCTCCCAAATAACACTTGTGAACCGCCGAAAAACATGTTTGCCGCCTCCAATATCTACCAAAATAGAGTCCAAAACGTCAACAAAAGCTTCCCTACCTTGTTTTTTTAATCAGACGTTTATAAATATGCTAAAAATATATGTATATGTTTATTATCACGCAGACACGCACACACATATATATATATATATATATATATATATATATATATATATATATATATATATATATATATATATATATATATATAGTTGTATCTCCGACTTAACGCGATAGCTAGAGATTATTTCCAAATATTAAAAATATTTCTTGAAGCTTTTATTTTACTTTTACTCTCAAGTTAATAGATTAAAATAAATATTGCTGTATTTCAAAACTAATTTCAATTGACTGGAAGGTGTTTTCGTTTTGAAATCACTAAACCTCACCGATTTTAGCGCCATGTTTAGCCATTTGTCATCGCAATATAATTCCCTTTATTAAAAAAGCTTTCAACAGTAAACTATACTTTTCCATATTTACAAAAATCGGCACGTTTATTCTAACAAAAAAATTCAAAATTATAATACATATATTTTTTATTTACTAACAATATCACCTGTCCGATGCAAATTAATATAGAATTTTAAAAGATTTATCACTTTATAAATTATTCTAATTATAATTTTTTTTAAATCGATACAATTCTTGTAAAAATTCATTATTAAACAAAATTATTTTTCTTGTGTCTATAATATATGTTATTCAATAAAAACTCTTCTAATTAAATTCCTCAATGACTTCTACTTATAACTAATATAAACATTGAGACATACAAAAACGATATTGAGTAAATTTCATAAAATTATGTGTGGGGAATATCAGATACAAAAATATATTCTTTAAAACAGAAACGAATCTAATATCATTTCATTCAATTGTGAATAAGTTTCATAAAATTTCGACAATTATTTGAGTTTTGCAAAAATTTCCAAATAAATGTGTTTTCGCAACTAATTTATGGTCACCGACTGACGTAAGAAAAAAAATAAACAAAATTTTGAATGTTCTGAAATGAATTTAAAAATGTAATAATAAGAAACATTTTGGTTTTTCTTTTTTGACGATAAAAATTTGCTTTTATTAATTTGGTGGGATTTTTCAACATTTATGTTCGTTTTGTTAGCGAATCTTCATATATATATATATATATATATATATATATATATATATATATATATATGTATACGGAAATGAAACGGCCGTCCAGTGCTTTCTGCATTCTGTTGAGGTTTCAGACTCGATGAATCACTTAAACATAATTATCAAATTCTCCTAATAATTTCAAATGTATATCATTGCTTGAACCGGCTTCTAATGCTCTGGAGTGAGCGGCTTGGTGATAGTAGTCGTGGCTCCAGGGGACACAGTCCGATGGTTAAAGAGAATATCAGTAGAGTTCCACCACGGAATATGTGAGTGAGCGGCGCTATATTGAGTCTGATTTGCTGCCTCTTCGTCGCCGAGGCCCGTTGGAACAGTTGGTATGGTGTTTGCTCGGTAGTGTATGCGCACTGCTGATGAGTCGCAAATATAGGATGAAACGGCCGTCCAGATATTTCTGCATCATGTTGAGGTTTCAGACACGATGAATCACTTAAACTTAATTATCAAATTTTCCTATTAATTTCAAATATATATATATATATTAAAACGTATATTAATTCCAGATTTAAGTAGTTTGAGTTGAAACTCAGGTTATTTTTGTAGCTTTTCTTTAAATGTCAAGATTAAGTCCGTTATTATTTCTGTGTTACATGATATCTAGGAAAGCAAGAGTTTAGTTGGTTTCAGTCTCAAAGGTGAAGTCTATTGTAGGTTCAACGTTGTGAAGTTGTTTGACAAGATCTGTTAAATTACTATTTTGTGGATATATATATATATATATTAAGCTTTTCACCCCAGGCAAAGCTGGAAGCCACTAGCACGCAAGGCTATACAGAGGATTTGGAGCAAGAGCAAATAGGAGTGTTAGAGGAAAGGATGTGGTGAAGGATAGAGGATAGATCAAGGCAACTGGAGATGTCGATTGACGTTACACTTGAATAGTTGGAGATCATAGTCATCAGGCAAACAGGAATGAGGAAGGAAGTTCGATAGGCGTGAGGTGCGAGATATGAAGTTATTGGAGTAGAAGAGACGTCAACATTTAACAGTTTCTACAGTGAAAGGGTTGAATTCATGGAGCCTGGGAACCAGCGATAGCCGCTCCTCGGAGCAATTACCGTGGAAGTATTTATAAAAGAGACATAGAGAGAGTCGACGGTGCATCTGTGAGAGAGAGACTGCAGACGAGAAGCCAGATCAATTAATTATTAATAGTGAGTCGTCTATGTATCTAAAATAGGAAGAGTTTGGAAGTAGAATGCTATTGAATGGATAACTTTCTTGAAAGTCTAGAAACAGACAAGCCTTATAAGTATTTTAAATAAGATAAGGTTCAGAAAAAGAAAGAATTTATTCCAGAAGAAATTATCAACGGATATTGGAGAGGTTAAAAATTGAAAGAAAACTTTAGTTATGGGCGACGAAACAAAGAAATTATATGCAATGTTCCCAGAGAAATACAGACAGAGAATTACAGAAGTAACGATATTCTATAAAAAGGCTCCCGCTTCTTAAGTGGACAAGATTAACACAGAAGCAAAAGAATTCTTCACGAAGTTTGGAATTAGCAGCAAAATCAGAATATTAGCAAAAAAGCAAGCCTTGTTGAAACTTCAGGATCACAAAAAGACATCCTCAACAACCCATCATTCCTCTTGATAATTCCAACAAAGTGGGAGATTGGTATAATAAGCCACGAAATTGTAATGGAAATCTGCGTACTACTAAGTGTGGCTACTCAAGCCAACCAGTGAAACAGCACGTCAGATTGCATTACGTGGCTCAAAAATATTCCTAACAACTGTAATGAAGTGTTCATTAAATATGACATTAATGATTTCTATCTTCAATTACTGAAAAGAGTTTATTAGACATCTTGAAATTTGCAAAGAACTTTGTATGCTTGAAACCCAAACATATTGAATTAATCCTACAATACCGAAAATCATTTCTATTTCATAGTGTTGAGGCAAGGATTAACAAATCTGAAACTCGCAATTTTGATGCCCTTGTTGAAATTGAGTTCTGAGATCATGGCCAAATGCAGACACGTCAGAAAATTAAGTTTGGGGCTATACGAACCCAGTCAAAGTTGGAATAATTTTTTTCACTACAACTCTCCCCCATTACATTCGGTGTCGAATTTAAGTATTTGAGTGGCCTCTGATTGATTCACTGAACATATCACATGACGAGACCACGGTGGTCGAAACCGCGGTAGTGGTCTGGTCAGCGCTCTCATCTTTTTAAGATATTAAATTGCTCTGCAAGTTTGTTTTTCCTACTTGAAATTGAATCATTTTTAACGTGTACGATTTTAAGGAATATTTCACTTTTTGTATTTTCCGGCGTGTTTGTGTTTGCATGTGTGTATATATATATATATATATATATATATATATATATATATATATATATATATATACATATATATATAAAGCAGCGGCTCCTACTGTTATTAATGCATTACTCTTCAAGTATGAAATGAGTTCTCCTGGCCTCTGGAGTATTTCGTATAGAGAAAACGTTATCCCATTCTCTCTGTCATGCGACGATAGCCTAGTGTTGGATCTCTGACTGATATCAAATCGGTTGTGTTTCGGACCCGGCTTCAAGCAATCGGACGTCAAACCACACTGAAGAGCCGTGATACAGCGAAACAATCTCAGTGGATGACACTATATATTACTGGGAATTTTTGCCGTTCAATTGAGGCAGTTTCTTTTTTAAATCAGCCCACCGGAAAATCAATATTAATAACAATATTTGGGTGCAACTGAGGCACATCCACAAATGGGGGGGGCGTGAAAAGGGAACTGTATATTACTAAATAATATTATTGTAATTATTTAAACTCAATTTTTTTACGAAAGATATATATCGAAGAAGAGATAGTAAATAGTAAAACGTTGCTGAGAGTTATAATGGACAGGACGTAGTGGAGAGCCATTTACGCCAACAAGTTGGACTCAAAACCGACACTGAAGTATTATCTATCAAACAAAAAAAGATTTCATCGAAATCGGATGAAAACTGTGGAAATGCATAAAAAACATCTGAACATGCACACACATACATACACACACGCACATTTTGAGAATTTTATATATATATATATATATATATATATATATATATATATATGCATATTTATATATAATCACTTTAAACGTTATTTTAGTGTATACTCCGTGTTTTTTAACATAATTGCACATGATGGGCGTCGCCATCAAGCAATCCTCCCTCCTTCACGATCCCGATTCTAGCAAGTTTGTATCTACTGAGTTTCGTATGTAAAACATTATATTTAGAAGTTCATGCCTTCTTTTTCCTTGCCGTTTATATTTAATCTGTTTTTCGCGCTTTCATTCACTGAATTCTGTAGGAGTTCAAGGTTCAAGATATTCACAGTTGATATTTCATTTTTTTTTTTACTTACAAAAATAATATCTTGAGGGATTTGTCTTCATAATAAAAATATCTGTCATCACCCTGCCACAATTTTAAAAGCATTCTCAATGTATCGAAATAATTGGTAACTAGTTCAAAACTATTTCTACAAAGTTTTCTAACATGACATTAAGTATACAAATCAGCCCTTAATGAGAAAGTGCTGAAAATTTCATTCAAAATAGAAAATTCCCTGATTTTATGTACATTTTTATAAACTGGCAGAAGCGTTTGTTTATTTTTTTTCTTCAGGGAGTGAAAAGCTACTTATCGTTAATTCTCATGAGAAAATATTTTGTCAGTAAAAACCATTTACACAGAAATAATCTACACAGAATTTAAATGATCAATAAAAAGACGCGATATGCTACTTATCGTTAAGAAAAAGAAAATATTTTATCATCAGTAAAATTCATTTAAACTTAAATAATTTACACAGGGATACGTTAGTGATGGAATTGAATATTTATACGTACCTGAATTTCTTTTTTAAGTGCAGATTTCGTTCTTTCTTTTTTCTTTTCTGATATTGTTTATAACGTCGTACTCTTTTGTATTACAAGATCAGGATGATAAATTTGCGTATTTTTTCCAAAAAGAGACGTAAAATTTTCGTTCTATCATTAACTTAAATTAACTCTAGCTATCCACCGTGTGTCATGCTTCTTCTTACTATATTCTAGTTATGAAAGAGTCTAATGACGCGCTGTGTAACTGAAAAAAAAGTCCGTGCGCATCCATGCGATGAAGGTATCATTAGAAAATTGCTCTCTATAAGCAAAACCGCCTGTGCAAATATTTAAATTCATATAATTTTAATTTTTAATTGGGCATAAATTTTGGATCAGCTAGCATGATTCAGACATACCTTAGGCCGTGACATTTGTTAAAATATTTTTTTTATTGATTTAAAAGTGATTCTGATTATCGATACAGTGTCAAATAAATCCCTGAGTTTTACAGTGATATTGGCCTTAGAGGTTTGGTGTACGAAAACGATTTGTTTTAGGTGAGGGTTGAAAAAGAATTTCTGTTAAATAACGAACAAACAGATATAGAATTTGCTCAAGGAAGCAACTTTACGGCGGTGGGAAAGTGACTGAAGCCGTAATATCAGGTCAGGACCAATAATATTGTTGAATCTTTGAATTTTATCAAGATTTTCTAAATATAGAGCAGTAAGACGAGACCATATGTAGCATCAATATTCAAATGGAATATTTCTGTCACATATGATCCGGTCTTACTGATCTGTATTTAGATATTCTTGATGAAGTTGCTTCCCTCTACCTTTTCTATAAATATCTTCATCGTAATAGTGCGGATGAGATTTTCCCTATGGTACCTCTGTGAGGAGAGTTTCTTTTTTGCCGACGTCGTACGACCGGTGTTTGACGTATTACTGCAATTATCTGTGAAATGTTTTTGATTTTCGACATTTATTGACGTTAAGTTCCTTTTAATTTTATATCTTCTTCCGTTCTTATTATTGTCCTTTTTGCCAAAAGTTTGATTTTTTCTTTCTTTACCCTTCTCTCAATTTTACTTTACCTTTTGTCGTTTATTTATAGTTAAGTTAGTTTTTTTTTTATTTCTTACTTATTTTTTTAATATATTTTTCTTTTTAATTTCCTTTTTCATTTTCAGTAACTCCCCACCCCGCAAAACTTTAATTGTTCGTTGTTCTACGTCAGACTTTATTTTTCTTTGTTTACATATTATTTCTACGTGTTACCTGTTCCTTGACGTTCTTTGCTTAAATATCTGTTAAATATTCTGTGTTCCATTGCTTAAATCTTTTGTGTTTTTCTAACTTTTCGTAATTATTTTCCTATTCATTATTTCTTCCTTATTTGAGGTTTACGTGTTTCGTTCGTGTTTGGGCTGTCTAGAATTTTCTAATGGCAGCCATATTGTATTTGTGAATTTGTTAGGTATATTTTGTTTCATATTTATTCTTGTATTATTGTAAAAAAAAAGATACTTTTTGTTTATTTTCTGCCTTAATTTGTGAGTTTTTGTTCGCGTACTCGTTTTCTGTCATTTCTAATTATCAACTGTTATATTTTTTACCGTTCATTGTCCTTTTTTCGTACGTATTCTTTTTAAGTAACCCATTTTTGCGTGTTTAACTGTTTTTGTGTTGTCTCGTTAAATTTCTTTTGTTATTGTGATTTATACGTATTTATCTTTTGTTTAATTATATATTTTTACTTTTTTGTTTCTGTTTTTTTGTATAAAGAAATTAAAAGAAACTTGTTTTAAAAGAAAAAATATGGGTGCTAAGAAAACGGCTAGAAAAAAAACTTGTTTGGGATTAAAAAAAAGAATGGTGTCCTCAAATGGAAACAGTTTACAAGAAGAAAAGAGTCAAGACCAAAGTATGGTGGCCGCAAATGGCCAAAATTCAGTAAGAGAAACCAGCTAACATGACCAGAGTATGGTGGCCTAATATGGCCAAATTTCATCAATTCAGACCCCCAAGATTAATCACGATAACGTAGCGGTCGGAGAGACTCCCTCATGCTGGACGTCCCCGCCAAAATGTAAAATCAAGATGACGGGGTTCCTGGAGAGAGCCAAAAGCTACGCACACCTGGTCACAGCAGATGGGCTCTTGACAAATCTCGAGGAACTAAAGAAGTTTGAGAAAATAATTGTACCAGTCTTTTTGGTGGAAAATTTTTCATTCCACAAAAGACACTGTGATTAAAGCTTTCACTTCTTTGGGCATTAAAGCTCAGAGGTTCATCAAAGGGGAACATTTTTTTATGTAGGACGTACTGTTACCCACACCTGCTGATTGTGAAGCAGCAACAACAAGAGATTTAATAACAAAAGAACTCATTCTGCGGACCGAATATGAAGGCGGGCGGAGGACCAACATTTGAGTATACGAGGTTCCTCCTCAGATTGTCGGGGAGCACTTGGCTGACTATCTGTGCCAGTTTGGACAGATACTCAGTGCTTACTATAACGATATGCCCCGGGGGAGGGAGATTCTAGATAATGATCGATAGGAAAGCCTTCATCTCCATCCCCACTGTCTGGATGTAGAAGGCCAGAAAAGGCTGATAATCGTCAGCGGACGTGAACCAGCAAGCTGGAAGAGTGGACAGAATGGTCACCTGTCCTCTTCCTGCTCAGAGAAGAAGGCCTCTGAAGTTCTGGCCCCCACTCAACAAAACCACACTTTGGTCGAGCCTGTACATTCCGTCTCGCCTGTAATGAGCATACCAGCGATCGAGACCGGTTGGGTCCAACTCTCAGCCCCCATTCCCCGAAAATCCTTTGATCGCCGCTAGTGTGGTTGCGGAGAAAGAAGAGGGGGAATGGCAGGTCGTTGATAGGGCAAAAGGGAAGATCCAGGCAGCGGGACCTCGTTCCACAAAAACTAAAACAGGCAAAGGCACAAACAGCCCCACTCCCTCTAGCAGTACTAAGGGCGACTCTTCGACCAGCTATTCTAAGAAACCCCGACAAAAGATGCTTCAATATGAACCCTCATTCCAAAAGAATGAGAAGCTGCAGCAACTTAAATATTCTTTAAAAACTAAACGACAGGAGTCGAAAAGAAAAACTGGCACCTCTTTTTCGCTGCCGTCTTCCCGTTACAAAACATTATCCCATGGTTCCTCCTCCTATTGTCAAACCATTAAACAAAGTTACATCAACATGACCACATTTAAGAAGGGACATGTGCACAAATCATCGCCAAAGAAATTATCTCCCATTGCATGGCCCAATCCTTCCCCTCTGTAAACACCCATAAATACACCTAGAAAACATGAACAGCAGAAAAGACACAGAAGCCCTTCTTCGGATTCATCTGAGCCCACTATAGAAAAAAAGATCAAATCTAAACCAATCTACCACACAGAGGAAGACGTGTGCCGAGCCCCCAAAGAACTGGAAGAAAGGGCTTTAATACACGCAAAAAAGATGAAAAATATAAAAACATTATTAAATTTTAGAAAAAAAAAATTGGGCATAGGAAACCCCCGAAATTTCCGCAACACGAAAAAGATCCTAACAGTTGCACAATCAGGTGTGATTGGCCAACAAATATGGGCGATGATGGCCGAGGCAAACCAGGCGTTTGGGATGTTTCCACCGAAGGCTTGTTTCGATGATGTCAATGTGAAAAAATTGCAACAGTTTTGTCCAGGGAGGTTCCCGCTTTTTGTTCACCCATCCCTATATAGAGCTTTAAAGCTAACCTTCCCCCTAAACATTAGCGGACTGTCTCCTGATGGCACCATCAAGAGTGAGATGGGTACTGGCTCAATTGGAGAGAACGTCGATGTCCTAACCCCGGCCATGTTCAACGCAGGAGAGCAATCCTAATCGGTTTCATCATGTCTCTCTGGTTGGCAAGTGTGAATGTCCGAGGCCTGAGTTCGAACTCTCGCAGAGCGAGGCTCTCTCGTGGCCTTCATCGTCTCGGGGTGAATATATGTTGTATGCAGGAGACCCATTTTTTTTACTCGCGATTATGACGGCATTCTGTCTAGGGTTTTCCCCCCTCTATTCAGCATATTTTTATGAACGCTCGAGAGGTGTCACTTGGTTGGTAAGGAAGTCTTTGAACTCGGATGATCGACCCGGTATCTATCAACGAGTCCAAAATCGCCGATCAGATCAACTAATCTACGATCGCCCGATGACCTCCCGCTAGCTCCCCGCCCCCTGTCTATCTTGGGGTCCAGGATGGCATTCCAGTTCCCCATTAAGTCTAAACACGATGAAACGACCAGGAACGGCTCGAACTGAGGGGAAAAGTCGACACTCTCCTCCTTATCGTTGGACGCATAAACCGCAACTACCTATAACGAACTACTGCTCACAGCAATATCGGCCACGATCAACCACACCCACATGGACAAGGACTACCCTTGCACCCAAGGAACGGTTGACTAACAAGGAAGCACATCTGACCTGCTGGTCCCCGTATGCGGAATAGACACCAAAGTCAGTAGACAGTACACAAACAAATTGTGTTTCCAGGATTGCAGCTACATCTACGCCAAAGGACCCAAGATCACGAAACAGGCGGATAGCCTTACTCCGATTTCTCATACCCGTCACATTCAAGCTAGCCAGATTGATAGACATAATTTAAGCCTGAGTCCCTTAAACGCAGACTGGACGGAAATCTGTGGGTGTCCCATGCTCCCTGTACCCAGCTCTGTCGTCATCCGATCATCTGGGACAACATCGCGGACGTCCATAGGGTATGTTAGTTTAACTGCCCTATATACTGAGATATGGAGTAATACAGGGACCCTCTCTGCACAGAATTTAGAAAAAATTTGTGATTGGGTGTACCCATCTCAAATATTCTAATGTCCAGGAATACGTCTCTGCACTCGTAAAGGTGATGCCAGACTTACAATTACCGCCCCCTGTCCTTGATGAAAGTTATGACCCCAGGGGCCAGAGAGAAATTTCAGGTATCCTCCACCGATTTGCCATCGACGGAGTTCAATTTGATTAGAGGACCTAGTCGGGGTTTTTTTTTGGAGAAGACAAGCCCTTTTCTAGTTCCCACCTATCCACCTTGCAAATTACATTAGGGCCAGGGAATTTTTTTTTCTTTTTCTTTATTCCTTTCTTCTTTGGCCGGATCCGGGTGGGGAAGAGGTGGATGTGTGAGGGAGGTAGATATGTGAGGGAGGTAGATATTGAACTGTTTTGGGGGCTGTTTTGTTAGCTGCTTATCTTTTTGTGCCTCCTTCTGTAGCTGCTTTTCCTGCTTTCCAGGATTTGTCTGGTTCTGGGCCTCCTTTGGTCGCTCCCGGTGTTGTCGCTGCTTTTTGGGTGAAGGGACATCCTGTTTTTGAGGCGAGGGCGCGTTTGTATTCCTTCGCCTCTTTACCTTCTTATATTCACCGTCGGGAGCCTTCTCTGTTGCTGCTACTGTTGTTACTGCTGTTGTTGCTGTTGCCATCGTTACTGGGCGGGGTGGAGGCTGCGAACTTTTGGTGGAGCATGCCTTGACCATGTGCCCCAAGGCTCCGCAAGACCAATAATATGTTCTGCGCCTCTCCACCATCACCAACATCCGTCTCTCCTGACGCATCAGTACATTTTTTTATTTCCCCGAAAGCCTTTCGGGTCAGCGTCACATGCAATACCATGTCACCTGTTGCAATTCCCGATTTACTTATAATGGAAGACACTCCTTCTATAGGTCCGTATTTTGAAAAGAAGGCCCCTATACGATCTTCGCATATATCCACGGGCAACCCGTACACAGTAATTTTTGTCCGCCGGGTGCCCATGTACTCTGTTTGGAGTCTTAGCGTCGTTGTTATTAGGGTACTCCCGGCGAGCTGTTTCGCTTCTTGTTCCGTCGCTAGAAGGATATCCCACATCACATGCGATCTCCTTGCCAAAACTTTCGGTGAGATACTGAGGCTTTTTAAGTCTTCTTCAATTGTTTCCCTGCTGACCCCAACCAATGTTCAAACTTTTTACGTCGGAGGACAGCAGGGAAATTAAACGTTCGCCTTATATAAAAATGGCTTGTTCTTAAAAACGAAAGAAAAAGTCAACGAAAGACAAAAATAATGTAAAAAAAAACAAAGATAAATGAGAACGTGAAAAATTAAAACACAAAATAAACAACAATTAAAATAATATGACAAAGGAAAATAAAACTGAAATAAAAACGAGAACAACACAACAAGGAAATAAACTTGAAAAAAGAAAACAATGAAAACAATCACACACAAATACAAAGGAAACTGAGAAATTCAAAGGTTCAACAAAATAAATGTAACACACTTAACAATTTGTAAGCTAGGTAAACTTGGGCTGAAGCAGAATCAAAGGTAACACGAGACTCTTGATGGTTAAAAAGTCCGTGCTAAAGTTGTTGGCACAATTTCGGCTTTTAATGAAGTGTTGTACAATGGCAGAGCCATACGTATTGTTGAGAACGTCCCTTAATTGGAATGTTCCATTCCTAATTTTCTTAGGTACATGTTGATGAATTCTAGTATCTAGACGTAGGGTAGTTCTACCTATTTAGTCAGCACCGCAATTGCATTTAAACTGGTGAATATCATTATTAATATGGTGGTACGGTGTTAGAACATCCTTTCGTGTAAACGTCCATGCAAACGAATATAAATTAGGCATTTATTAACCGTACTCGGATTAGTTTCAGAAAAATCAGATATTTCCTTTACTGATAACTGACATAATCACATCTAAAGGTCACCCATTATTAGATAAAGTTTTGCTGATTTCTTCATCTAATTTTGATTTTGAGCAAATCATTAGGATTCTATGTGTTAGGATCCCAATTAAATTAATTTTCAGCTTGATGGGAAAAAATGCATCGCACCGAATATATAAACCAGTAAACGTCGGTTTACGGTAAATTGATGTAAGGTAACATGAAGGAGTTTTGGTTACCTATACATCAACGAACGGCAAAGTAGGAATTAGGTTCTGTTTCCAATGTAAATTTTAATGCTGGATGCATATCATTAAGTAAGAACAAAATTTAATAGCCTCCATTGAATTCTCATAGAGGCAATATATATATATATATATATATATATATATATATATATATATATTACATACCTCTACGAATTCACGATAACTAAAGTTTAAAATGAATTTTTACAAATGAAAAATATTACTTGAAGTTTTTATTTTAGTTTTAATTTTAATTTGATTAAAGTTAATATTTTCAATAATCAAATAGTTTTCTCTATTTAAGAAAAAAACAATTCAGATTGCCTGGAAGGAGTTTTTGGTTTATGCTAAAAGATCTGATTTCAGCGCCATTTTGTGCGCTCATTCATAGCAATATTTTTCTCTTTATTAAAAAAAAATATTCCAAAAATTAAATAAATTTTTTCTGAAACTTTATTTGAATAATATTATCTGATTTCAACTATAATTAATATGTTTTGAGACAATTATTATTTATTTTAAATATAAAATATCGCAAAAAATGCATTTTTTAAAACTATCGTACCTGTTTATTTAAGTAGTTGACTGCTTGATGACAGATTAAGTTATCTAATGTTTTCTACGGGAGCGTTGACGAATCTAACGCGAGCGCCTTCTATTATATAAGTGCTCAGTAATCTTAAAAATTTAGGAGGATATTCTCTCTTATCTAATGTTTTATTGAATTTTATATATTTTTACTTTAAATTTACTATAGTTAACGCTCTTAATTTCTCGTAATGTCGTGTATGGCGACTTTATCTACAAAAGTCGACATGTTTATACACATCCAAAATTTCAAAACTCTTTTTAAAATATTGGTGTTTAATGAATTGTACTAAACATTTTAATTTATGATTAGTAAATATAGTTTTTACTTAATAATAATATCATCTAAAAGTGGTGGAATTAATACAGAATTTTAAACGATTTAAAACTTATTCTAATTAAAATTTAAAAAATAACAATTCTTATAAAAATTTATCATTCATCGAAAATACTTTTTTCTTAAGACAATATTATTCTTAAGGCATATCCTTTCTAAAAGCAATTAAGAGATTTTATACATACTGTTGTGGAATCCGGGATGAAATCCGGTACCAATAATAACAAATGCCAAGAATTTATACAGGAAAAATAAATGTATTAACGTAATAATAAAAACTGTTAATACAGGTTAGTAGTTCCAGGAATGTGGGGTTAGTAGACAAATATATATATATAGTCTTTGATATCAACGTGTATGAATTCTTGCTGGGTCTACGTGCTCGTTACTGTGACTCTTGCCCGCTACGTTCGTACGCTCGTTCCTTTCGACGTTCGACTATGTTCAACCTCTCTCTCTCTGTCTGTCGGGTATCCACTAGCAGTAGTATGTGTATACGCTGGGTGAGTCCATTTGTATAAAAAGGGGAAGACCCCTCAACACATACACACATATACATGTATATATACACACATATACATACACACATATACATACACACGTACATGTATATATACATACACATACATATATATATGCATACACATACATATATATATATATATATATATATATATATATATACATAAACATTCATATATACACATACACACATATATACATACACATACATATATATATATACATACACATACATATATATACATACACATACATATCTATTATAACATTTTTTTTTCTAATTTGTAATTAGAAGAAAATTGTATTTATTTAAATTTTTCTTGTTCAATTGTTCACCAATATTGCATATACTCCATTGATCGTCATGTTGGAAAAAGGCAAAAAGTAATTTTTAGTGATGAATTCAAAGTAGACCTTCATTCTAATGCAAGATAATTTAGTGGTGCATACGAACGGCCGGTGCTTACTACCTCCGATCGGGAAGGTCAAGTCTGATTGCAGGCTCTATGCAGCATTTTTTGAGACTAGCTATCTTATCAACATTTGCTTTAACCTACCTACATTTATATACGTTACAAATAAAACTAAGCACAACTCACTATAAAGGATGAGAATTTGATTTTTTTTCTCATGCTAAGCCCCTAAAGAGCATTATATAAAATTCACTATTTTTCTCCGTAATATTGAATGTGTTGAAATTCTACTTTTTCTATAAATTCTACAAAATCTCACATTGATGTTAAAAAAGCCGCAAGACACTGTTGATTTATTTAAGATGGAATGATCTATTATGACATGTCTCTAATTATTTAAGATGGAATGATCTATTATGACATGTCTCTAGTTTTGAGTTAGATATTTTGAATTTATTCTCAATTTTTCTACTTGAATTGTTACTTTCTATTTCATATGATCCATTATTGTACATAATTAGGTTACAATCCACCAAGACTCTTCAGTCCATCAAAGTTACACACACACAAATCATGACTCAAATTTACTAACTCCGAACCCATCGTTCGGAGCGGGTGTCGTAAAGACTGATTGGGTGCTAAAGGTTGTGTTTATGACCATTCCTATCTCATCACCATTAGCTTCTTTCTACTTGCATTGATATACATTATAATTTAAACTAAACACAACTGCATATTAAAGGATAGACAATCATCGCGGAATTTGACGTCATTCTGGGGTCTTTTTTGCACCCGAATATGTAAATTTGTTTAGTTCATGCTAGTCACAGAAAAGACATTATATAAAATTCACCATTTCTTATCCATAATGTTGGTATGTGTTAAAATTCTTCAACATTTTCACGAGAAAAATATCAAGTTGATGTTTAAAAAAGCCGGAAGACATTGTTGATTTATTTAAGATTGAATGTTCTATTATGACATGTCTCTAATTTGTATTAAGATTCATTGTATTAATTCTCAATTTTTCTACTTGAATTGTTCACCTAAATTGCATATAATACTTTATTTTACATAATTAGGTTATGATAAAAATTGTGTTTTTATGAATACTATCTTATGAAAATTGAGATGTATTTCGGTGGAGGTTGGTCTCGTATCATAGATTCCGGTGGCACGAAAACCTTGCACCAGCCCTGAATATAGATATACTGATTTGGATCCAGCCAAATTATAGCGCGGTTCTAGAAAACCAAAAACCTATATTAATTAGTTATTAATCAACAAATTTAGAACAAACTTACGTCTTTAGCTGCGCATTAGGATGAAGGCGATCCGTCTATATCCTTTTTCCTCCAAACAGTCTTTTTTTAATTTTACAAGTAGGACGAAATAAAGCTCCTTTCAAAACTGCCGTTTTTTCTCCCGGTAGAAGCCGAACAAACACAACCTGTTTACTATCAATACTGGCTGTTATCGATTAGTTTTCTTTACCGTTCTGGAGCTAAAACAAATAGCGTCATTCCTCTGACCTTTGCTTGGGTTGGTTGCATTGAGTGCCGAGATCTTGGATAATAATAAAAAATCTATCAAAAAGCTTCATATTTCAAAAGTAACCTTATGCAATTTTCTGAAACCACTTCGTAATTATTTATTCGCTCACGTATTAAATTTAAACATACATATTCAAATGTAAACCATAGATAATTTAGGTATATGCAAAATTGTCCAATGAAAAATCATTTTAAAATATATACAGTTCATTTACGATGTTATTATTTACATTGCTTTTGTGCAAACTAGTGTAAATAGTGGAGACATAAATTTTCGAATAATTTTAAAAATAGTTACATAAAGATGAATAGGAGGTCAAACTTCGTGGGATTGACGTCTTGCACAGAAAAGAGAAATACGAGTAACTTGTTCAATGTACAGCGACTGTGAACAACAGACAAAAAAGTGAATTTCGTTAGAATGCTTAGAGTACTGAACTGCTATGTAATATCCTCCCATAAGGCAGTGAATCCTCACAGACCAAAAGATTTCAAGAAACAGAATCATGGCTCTACTGAAAGAAGCCGAGAATTGCATGGACAGAACATGTAAGAAACAAAAAGCAGCAAGTAATGGTAACAAAAGGAAAATTATATATAAAATCTGGACCAGGCAGTTGAATTAATTATGCGATATATTATGAGAAAGGAGAGCTTAGAAAAATTAATACTGACAGGACACATAATGAGGAAAGACGGTTGAAAAATTTGATATTCACAGGAAATACTGAATACAAGACAGACAGAGGAAAGCAGCAAGTAACTAAGCAAACAAGCTTCTGTAAATGGTCGACAAAAGTGTTTAGTAGAGATTGCAAAAAGAGAAACTTTACTAAGAGCTACAAACGACCAAGTAAACTATCTAACAAGATTGGGCAAATGATCGACAGAAAAATGTTTATGAGACATTGCAAAAAGACAGACTTTACTAAGTGCTACAAAGAACCAAGTACCTACCTAACGACGTTCTGTAAATGGTCGATAGAAATATTTTTAGGTGAGATAGCAGAAGGCAAATTTTACTAAAAGCTATAAAAGTCCAAGTAAACAACCTAGGGAACTTGTAAATGAACGACATAAAAAAAGGATTTAGGAGAGATACCAAAAAGATAAAGTTTACTAAGCGCTACAAATGACCAAGTAACCTACCTAACGAGCCTGCGTAAGTGTTCGACAGAAAACAGTTCAGGAGTAATAGCAAAAAGTGAAACTTCACTAAGAGTTACAAATGATCAAGTAACCTACATAAAGTTTGTCTTTTGCTCTCTCTCCTAAACTCATTTCTGTCGACCATTGACACAATTTCGTGAGGGATGTTACTTAGACATTTGTAGATATTAGTTGAGTTTGGATTTTTGCTATCTCACCTAAACCCTTTTATATCCAACATTTGCTCGAGCTCGTTAGCTAGTTTGCTTGGTTATTTGTATCTCTTACTCAACTTTGCCTTTTTGCTATCTCTCCTAAATCCTTTAATGTCATCCATTTACACAAGGTTGTTAGGTTGTTTACTTGGACTTTTGTAGCCCTTTGTAGATTTTGCCTTTTTCTATCTCACGTAAACACTTTTTTCAACCATTTACACAAACTCGTTAGGTAGGTTACTGATGTGGATTCCGGGATGAAATCCGGTACCAAATAATAACAAGCGCCAAGAATGAATATAGGAAAATAAATGTATTAACGTAATAATACAAACTGGTAATACAGGTTAGTAGTTCTAGGAATGCGGGTTAGTAGAAATATATATATATAGTCTTTGATATCGACGTATCGCTGTATGACTTCTTACTGAGTCTAAATACTCGTTACTGTGCCTCTTTCCGCTACGTTATTCTACTACTCTACCTGACTGTCCGGGTATTCACTGGCAGTAGTATATGTATACCCCGGGTGAGTCCATTTGTGTCAAAAAGAGGAGACCCCTCAACAGTTACTTTATCATTTGTAGCCCTTAGCAAAATATATCTTTTTGATCACTCTACTTGACCCTTTACTGTCGACTATTTACACAAGCCCGTTATGTAGGTTGCTTGGTTTTTTATAGCATTTAGTAAGCATCTCGTAAATAAAGTTACTTTGTCATTTGTAGCACTTAGTAAAGTGTCTTCTTGTAATCCCTACTAGACTTATGGTATGAATCCTCTTCTTCTTCCCCCAGCTATGGATAAATAGCAGGTCAGACAGTGTTCTATAGCCTTGGATGGCAATTGGTCTACTGCAGAAAGAAATAGCAACGTACGTCGGGAAAAATTGCTTCATCAGTTATGTATCGAAAGGTACATGATCGCCTAAGCGTGTATCACGCATGGCACATAACTGACTGAGTGATAGCAAAAAGACAAACTTCACTAAGTGCTACAAATGACAATGTGCTTGGGCAAATGGTCGACAAAATGGTTTTAGGAGAGATAGCAAAAAGACAAACTTTGTTAAAAGCTACAAATGACTAAGTAACCCACCTAAAGAGATTGTAAATGGTCGACATGAAAATGCTTAAGAAATATAGCAAAGAGACCAACTTTACTAACTGCTACAAATGACCAAATAACCTATCTAACGAGCTGGTATAAATGCTCGACTGTTATGTGCTTAACAGTGATAGCAACAAGACAAAAATATAGCAAAATGACAAACTTTAATAAAAGCTACAAATGACCAAGTAACCTACATAAGGAGCTTCTTTAAGAAGAGATAGCAAAAATACAAACTTTACTAATAGCTTCAAATGACCAAGTAAACTACCTAACGAGATTGTGTAAATGGTCGACAGAAAAGTTTTAAGATTGATAGCAAAAAGAAAACTGTACAAGAACTACAATTGGCCAAGTAACTTACTTAACGATCTTGTGTAAATGGTCGAGGGAAAAGGTTTTAGGGGAGACTGCAAAAAGAGAAACTATACTAAGAGCTAGAAATGACTAACTAAGTAAGCTAATTAAAGGGACTGTAAATGGTCGACATAAATGTTTTTAGGAAATGTAGCAGAAAGACAAACTTTACTAAGTACCATAGATGACCAAATAACCTACAAATAACCAAGTAACCTAATTAAAGTTGTTTTTTTTTTGTAAAAGGTCAACAGAAATTGTTTTGGGATAAATAACAAAAAGGCAAAATTTACTTAGTGCCACAGAAGATCAAATAACCTACCTAACGCCCTCTTTTAAACGGTCGACCTTAAAATTTTCAGGAAAGATAATAAAAAAGTCTAACTATACTATGAGCTACAAATGACCAAGTAAACTATCTATCGAGTTTGTGTAAATGGTCGAAAGAAAATGGTTTAGTAGAGATAGCAAAAAGCCAAAAGTGCTACTTATGACAAAGTAACGTCTCTAACGTGCTTGTGTAAATAGTCCAATAAAAGGGTTATGGGAAGATAGCAAAAAGGCAAACTTTATTAAAAGCTACAAATAACTAGGCAACCTAACTAACGAGCTTACGTAAATGGATGACAGTATAGTGATGGGGAGGAATTGTAAAAAGACAAACATCGTGAAGAGCTACGAAGGATACGATGTTGTGGAGGGCCATGTTCGCCAACTTCCTGAAGGGAAACGGCTAACTGAATAAGAATTCAGTCACAAATTCCCCAAAAAGAAACACTGGGAATATTCAAACACAAATTAATTATGATTGTATACTACGCGCAACCTTTCTTCGAAACCCAACGTTTTGTGAAAAACATTTGGCACAATGACCTTACAAAATTTCTAGAAAGCAAAATTTAACAAATTTAATAGTTACACATTTTTTATTCTTTTCATAACGATTATATATATATATATATATATATATATATATATATATATATATATATATATATATATATATAAAGAATTAATAGATTTTTACACTATTTACATTATTTGGACTGTTGTCCTCATCTTTGTCATATTCAGTTTCGGTCGTTGTACGCCTTCTTCAGGTGATAGGAATTTTGAACTGAACCCTTTATTTCGTCCAGCTTGGTGGATTGTTCTTGTTCCACTTGTCACGCCCCTTCCCGATATCGCAGTTATATCCGTTTAACTCAAATCTCTATGTTTTTATTCACCCCTGCAGTGGCCGGTTATTGAACTCACAACTCTTTGGGTCAAATCACTTCATCAAACCAACGCTTTTATCCAACCGGCCATGTGACCTTGTTCATACCTGGTTACTGAAACTCTAGTCTCGAACCTTTGTAGGATAAAAAGAGAATCGTCAAAGTATTGAGCTAGTAATTTGAGCTGTTGAATTTGTCTCGTACATTGGTCCGCATTCGATGTGGCATTGAATAGGACAACGTCCAGATTTTCTCAATGGGAATTTTTCCCCATTATTCTTGGCAGTAATCGCAAAGCGTGAGTGTTTTTTTTTGTTGGAGCATTAATTTCTTCAGTTCCTACAACAACATTGCGATCAGAACGTTGTAGGGGAAAGAGGTAGAACATATTCATCTACATGAATCCTTCTTGTTTCACGCGATGTACGTCAAGGTGCACAATCATACCGCAAACATTCTTCCATCATCCTAGTTTGGTAGAAAATTAGACCGTAATAAATTAATGTAGTTGTTTAGATTTTCGAACAGCTGTTACCAGATTTCTTCTACAGTCGCTTTTGATTCTATTAGGTTGGTGCAAAAATAATGTCGTTTTCTCACATGAAGTTGAACGTCAAAAAACGACATTATTTTTGCACCAACCTAATACCTAACAACACTGTGTATGCGCAAGACTGTTGCCCTTGAACCTATGATACAGCACACATCCCCACCGCCAATCAAGGGCTCCCACTCAACTATATCTCAGTTTTTCATATATAAAAAAATTAGTGTGACCTAATTATGTACAATGATGGATCATATGCAAAATATGTCAATAATTTACCTGGAAAAATCGAAAATAAATAAAACCTCTCAGAATCGCTGATTTCCAACTCCTTGAGAGAGCCTCGTTACGCCTCCTTGGTCTCACGCTGTCCACTGACATGAGGTGGAATAAATACATCGAATCAATAGCATCCTCTACCACAAGGAAGTCCATCCTTCAAATCTATAAATCAACCACACGTCTTTGCATGAAATATTACTATCATATATGCTCTGGTGCTCCCGCTGTATGTCTTGAGGGCCTCGACAAAATCCAGAGACGAATATGCAAGATGATACGTCTTGATCTAGCTTCTAGTCTACAATGCAATCCCAGAGACGTGCTGTAGCCTTCCTCTCTCTCTTCTATAAGTATTTACACAGCAACTGTTCCGATGAGTTATTTTCGCTGGTTCCCGGACTGCATTAATTTAAGCGAGCTACCAAGCTGCATCTCGATCCCATCCTTTCACTGTCAAAACGGTTAAATGTAACCGTCTCTTCTACTCAAACAGCTTCTTCTCTTGCACCTTCCGTCTGTGGAACTCCCTCCCTCTTACTTGCTTCCCCAATGAGCATAATCTTCAAATATTCAAATGTAATGTCAAGCGACATCTGACACACTGAGCTTTTTCACCGTTCTTCTCTGTATCCTTTCCCCAAACATGCCTCTTTACTTTTGTTCTCAATCTTCTGTAACCCCTTGCGTGCTAGTGACACTCCCACCTTGCTTGGCGTAAATTGCTTTAAAAAAATACAAATTAGAGGTATTTCATAATATATAATTCCATCTTAAATAATCAAAAATATTTTGCGGCTTTTGTAACATCAACTTCAAGTTTTTCTT
>OZ038482.1:112951843-112976843 GCA_964036315.1 Acanthosepion esculentum | reverse complement strand
ATGAAAGCTTCCAAGATCCTGGTGTTCAAAATAGATATCTCATCTAACCTAAAAATTGTGGATTATTGAATATCACCCTTGACTTAAACACTAATACCTTTAAAACTTACCATAAAGATCATGAAACTGCGAACTACTTAATGTAGACTCTAACTACCCCAATAAAATCTTAGGGCAGATACCTAACACTGTAGGTACTAGGGTTAGTAAACTGTTCGTTAATATATATATCTATAATAAAAACAAGCGGTTGTACAATAAGGATCTCCAAAAATGTGGCTTTAAGAATAAACTTTCATACTTAAACCCCATAAGAAACGCCAATGTAGATAAGAGTAATAATAAGCGCAAAAATAGGAAAAGAAATATAATATAGTTCAAACCCCCTCCTTCTATAGGTTATTCAAAATTAACATTGGTCAAGAGTTTCTAAAACTAATAAATAAAAATTTCGAAAATAACCACACCTTAGAGAAAGTCTTCAATAGAAAAACAGTCAAAATTAGTTATTCCTGTACAAATAATATGTTGAAAATTATCAGTTTACATAATTAAGCAATTCTTAATAAGTTTTATGGCATCAACAATTGACCTAGTATGGATACCCCATGTAACTGTAGAAACGGTGATCTCTGTCTATTGGTTGGTAAATGCAGTGATTCTAACATAATTTACCAGGCAACAATCTACACTAAAGAGAACAAGGATAACCACTATGTCTATATTGATATTTCCACGGAGGATGGAAGCAGCTTCTGTACACCCATTGGCATTCATTTTCCAAACCCAACTTAAAGTGCCAAACTACTCTTTACAAAGAATTTTGGGAATTGAGGGAGAAAACCCCTCAAATTGACTGAAAAATAATAGGGTTTGCCCACACTCGTAATAGTTTTAAAAGTAGATGCAATCTATACCTAGATTGATTAGAATCATTAAATTTGAAAATCAAAAGATACTCTTATACCAAAAGAACGAATTCATTTCTAAATGCTGTCACCGCAGTAGATTTAAGGTTACCTAGACTCTCATCGAACCAGCATGAACTACCATCAGTGGACATATCTTTTAAAGAACATTCAAGACGAATATGCACATGGACATGCCGAAGAGGAGAAACGATAAACCATACCGACTACATAACTATCAACAAGAGATTCACTGCAACACATATCCAAGTACTGACTCTAATAGCAATCGCCTCCCAGTTATACGTAAAATTAGAATAAAACTACGGATATGGAAGAGGCCTAAAGCCGCCCACAAATTGCGATACGACAGACTCTTGAACGAGTCGAATCTGAAGGAGAAATATAGAGAGAGTGTAAAAAGCAGATACAGTGGACAAAATGAAAATGGAAACTCGAAGAAGGACAAACTAAGAGAAGATTTAGTAACATCAGTAATCGAGATCATCCCCAAAGACAAAGAAAATAAATAAAGGGATGACAGATGAGATTCTGGACATGATGTTAAAGAGGCAGGACCAATGCCAAGTAATGGAACAGAAAATAGGAAACTACCCAAAGAAGTAAGGAATAAATGCAGACAGCTCAACGAAGAATGGGCAGAAATAGAAAGAATGAATATCACAGATAAAGCAGATATATGTAAAAAAAAAAAAAAATAAGAGAACGGGACAGAAGACATGCTTATCAACAGGATTCATAAAATCCAAGAACGGAACGATTATATTAGAGAAAGATAAATACATCAGAGATGGAACGAATACATCTGAGAACCACTATGTCCATATTGTTATTTCCGCGGGAGAATAGAAGCAGCTTCCACTTTCCACGACGAAAGAGAAGAACCGGCAATACACGCAAATATCGACGGTACGGATGTATTAAAAACCGATTCTGCAGTGGCCAAACTGAACAGAAACAAAGCGGCGGGGCCAGACGGAATTGTAATAGTGATACTGGCAGCCTTAGATGATTTCAGCATCGACGACATTACAGAAATGATAAATGAAATCTACAACAGTGGTGGTGTACCGGAAGACTTAACAGGGTTTATTTTCATAGCACCGCCAAATAAATCAGGTGCGGACTAGGGTGAGCTTCATCGGACAATCAACCGAATGAGCCATATAGCAGAACACATCTTCCGAATTATGTTGAATAGAGCGCGCAGCAGAATCTCACCAGAAATAGGGCAAGAACTGCACGTGTTCACCAAACACATTGAAACTGAAAACGGGATATTTATGCTCATAATTAAGAATTCAGACGGACGCTTACCTGTTTTTTATCGATTACGCATATGCGATCGATAAAGTACGCCTCAATTACTTATTGGAACTGCTCATCAACCTTGACATATATTTGGCATGGATATTAGAATAATCAAGAAACTTAATGGCAGAGCTCAGTTTCATAGCTGTGTTTGCTCAAATTCATTTTCTCATTGGTCTTTGGCATCCATTGCAGCAATAACTTTTACTTTCAACTACAGTCTTACATCAAAGCAAATATGATTTTACATATTACGTAATTTGTAAAAATTTGAAATAGAGCATATCTGTAAAAGGACAATATGAAAAAAGAGAAACGTCTTATTTTCATAATACGTAATGCAAATATATCGAAAAAAATGATTCCTGTGCAAAAATTCAGTTTAATTTTGAAGTTTTAAAAGCGTTATCTTCCTGAAATAATCTAGTTACTATTTCTGTTTGCCAGATACAATCTCTCTCACACACACACACACACACACACACACACACACACACACACACACACACACATATATATATATATATATATATATATATATATATATATATATATATTAGTATGTGTCCGTTTATCTCGCAAAATAAAGTTAACAGTCACTCACTTGGTAATGAGACTGGAGTGCAAAAATCTGCTTCCATCATAACTACCTTTTTGCACATCAAAATGTCATTTTTCCTGACCGTTCTTGGTTCATTGCTAAACCTTATGGTATAGCTCAGGTTCATAACTGTGTTTGATTAATTTTCTCATTAATATTTGGCATTCATTGTCGCAATAAGTATATTGATTTTTCGTAGAGTTTGGTTTGGCGTCGGCTTTTGAAGGTGACATGGTGTCGTGTTTTCACAGATGAAAACGACAACGGTTGAATTCGTTGAGAAAATAGACAAACGCAAGAATAGAATAAATTGAGATAGATATTCTTTATTTTACCTCTAATTCGCGAAACCTATGGTTTAAAATGAATTTGTATAAAGGAAAAAGCGGTCTTGATGCTTTCATTTTAGTTTTAATTGAAAGCTAAAGGATTAAATGTACAATGTCCAGTAAGCAAAATGATCTGGTGTATTTCAAATAGAAATTATATTGATTGGAATCGATTTTTTTTACATTTCCAGAATAGCTGATTATCTCCCCTTTTAGTCGCCTTTCATCGCAATGTAATTATCTGTATTAAAAAATATACTTTTCTGAAACTTTAATTGAGTAATATTATCTAATTTAAAGTATAATAAATCTGATTTGAAAAAAAATATTGTTTACTTTAAGTTTAAAATAACACAGAATTTGATTTTTTTAAAACGAAACAGAAGCTGTATTTTAACCGACATCACCATGTTTTATGTAATTAACGAGGCGATGACAGGTGATGTCAGAATGATTGTTGTTCTACAGAGAAAATCTGTAAAACATAATTTAAGAAAATGACGTGAGCGCCTTTTTAGATAATTTTTAAGTACTCACAAATCTTAAATATGTTGTAAAATATTCTCCGTAATCTAATTTTAGGAATATTGATTTTAATTTTACTATATAGCCATCGCTCTTATTTTCTGATAATGTTGTGTATGGTTGACCATACATTCAAAAATGGGCACGTTATATAATATTGTGTATACACACAGAAAAAAATATTTTAAAAATCTTGGTGCAAAATGATTTGTATTAAGCTTTTCCATTTTTGAATAAGTTTTCACTAATGTGATTAAAATGATGTAGAATTTTAAAAGATTTTTAAAATTATTTTCATAAATTATTATAATTAAAATGTAAAATAATGAAAAAAATTGTAATAATTTATTGTTCATTGAATATTTTTTCATAAGACAATAGTGTCCTTAATAAATCTTATTTATAAAAGCAGTTAAAGACTTTTCTAATTAAATAATGCCAGTTTTATTGCATTTTTTATTTTACGATTCGGAGCTGATTTTCGGGAAATGAATAGCAGTTTGAGAAAAAAATAATGATTTACTTTCTCCAAGAAGCCCTGCATTTAACTAATAAAATAAAATTTATGATCAAAATTTAATTTCTTGAAATTTCATGAAATTAAGTAAGTTTGCGGAGGGGGTAACATATGTAAAAAAAAATTGTTTTTACCAAGATTTAAACAAAAAAAATTCAAAAATAATTTCTTTAAGTTGTTAATAAGTACTGAAAGTTTCATTAAAATCTGACAATTATTTGATTTTTGCAAAAATCTCCAAATCTATGTATTTTCACCGGAAAAAAGGCGCAAAAATATTAATCGTAAATATAATGCCGACAGCTAGCGCAAAAACAAGATTTTTAAAGAAAATTTCGAACGTGCTTGAAAGGATTCAAAAATTTAATAAAATAAATTTAAAAAATTGGTCTTTCCTCTTAATATAAGAATTTTGACGATAAAACTTTGTTTTTCATAAGTGTTAGGCCTTTTTTCATCATGCTATGCTATTTTTTCAGCGAAAATATGGATGCAAGTACTTTATTTGATCAGGAACACTTTGTGCAGAGAATGTTCAAGCGAGTAAAGTGCAAGGGTCTCTTGCTCCCCACCATGCTACTACATCAATTTTCTAACGGTCGTATTCCTGTAAAGTTGCTAATTTTATTGTAAACTAATTATATACAATAATGGGTCAATATGCATTACAGGTGAACAATTCAAATAGAAAACTTGAAAATTAATACAATGTATCTAAATACAAATTATAAGCATGTCATAGTAGATCATTCCATATTCTTAAATAAATCAAAACCTCTTGCAGCTATTTTTAACATCTGCTTAAGATTTTCCTTGTTAAAAAGTTGAAGAACACATTCAACATTAGGAATAAAAAATACTGAATTTTATAGTGTTTTTTCGAGCAAAACAACTCACGTCAAAATCCGCGAAAATTTTTCATTCATTCATTGTTAGTGGCGCTTAGTTTAATTTGTAGCCTATATAAATGTTGGTGGAAAAAAAGCAAATGTTGATAAGATAGCTTGGGTCACAAAACACTGCCCGGGTCCCCAATCCCCGTGCCCTGTGTTCAAGGATAGTTCCTGAAAGAAAGTGTAAATTGAAGGGATGTTTTTATGATAGTCCCTGTAAAAATTGAAGAAATCTTTAAACTTACTCAGTTGATTTGTTAACGAGTGAGTAAGATGTCTTATGTACCATGTGACACTCCTCAGATATTTAAATTTTTGTACACTTCTGATTTTGGTATTTCCACTTTGTAATTTCCATACTGGGCTCTACCTTTTACTGACGACCATGATGAAGTTCCAAGGCGGTAGAGGAGTAATGACTTGTGCATACTTAAAAGGATGGAAGCATATAGTTACGAATCTACATGTTGACCAAACAAAAACATACTTTGGCAAAGTCTTAAGTGACCCTTTTTTACGGATGCCCTTATCAAGCACGCCACATAATAGTCTAGATAAGTTGGTCTAAACAAATCTAGTTTAACAATCAAGCGGTTCACGATAGCAAGGGTAGAATGACTGTAGCTAGTTGGAGTCCACACATTTCTTGACCACAAGGAGTCTCGTAATCCTGGACGCCGAACTGATATGATAGTGAAGGAATTGGTTCGGCACGATATTAATATAGATTCATTCTCTGAAATTCGGTTGAGTAGCGAAGGCCAGCTGACATAATCGTGGTTGGGTTAAACTTTCTTCTGGAAAATGTAATCCCAATGGAGAGAAACTTGAGCGAAGTGTTGACTTTTCCATTTTTCCTGAGTTAACCTCAAATCATTTGTGACAGAATAATTTTTCTTAGATTACCTCTGCCTTGTGACCGTTATATGACAGTTTTCCCCTTCATGCTGCAACTCACACTAGTTCTAAATCTGTCATTGCTTTCTACCAAAATCTCAGAACTGTCATCCCAATGGTTCCAAAACAATACATGATTCTTCTTCTTGGCGATTCCAATGCTAGTGTCGGTAAGGATCAAGATTCTTGGGAGTCACTGAGAGAATACGACCTTAGAACAATAAACAGCAAGAGACTGCACTTTCTTCAGTTTTGCACTGAAATGGTCATCTGCAACTTCTTTTTCTATCAAAAAGTTACCCATAATATTACTCGGATGCATTCTCGTTTACGTCATTTATCGTAAGCGAGACCTTCAGGATGTATGGAATGTTCGTGTCATGCGTGGTGCTGAATGTTGGATGGGCCATAAGTGGGTACGTGGCCAGATGAAACTCCGCAACAAACGCAAAATAATAGGACAAGGATTTATAAACGTATGGATATTTTGAGTTTAAGAGACATCTGCTTTTGCGAGAATCTCGAAATTACAGTCGAGGATACTGAATTCACGGCACCTGGGATCAGTTTAAGACCGCGATCTACAACACTTGTGATGAAATTCTTGGTCTCAGAAAGAGGAAACATCGACATTGGGTTTTATGAGCATGATCCTGTATGCCCTCTAATTTTGAAGGTCAAAAAATGCATAAAAACACACATTAAAAGCTTTTTGAGTGCTTTAGACTAATATTCTTGGTTCAAGCCTTCAAAACCGAAACATCAGCACAAGATCCGTCGGAAGAAAAATCAGCGGAGGTTACATATATTCTTGAAAACTCAGTGGTTACGATCGGAAGCACTCCAAAGCGTTATATTACCTGATCAAACAGGCCTTTTGTCCAAAGGCCACAGCCATGATGCTACTCAAGTCAAAGGACGAGTTTGTTCTTTTCAACGATCTGGAGGATATAATGAAACACTAAACTGAATATTTTTACGGATCTTTTTCTATAATCCCTCATTATTTAATGAAGATATATGGAACTCCGTTAAAGAATTGTAGAAAAATACAATGGATTTTAGTTATATCGCTAAAAACCTCTGTGCACAGTCTCCAATTTGTATTTCCACTAACGTATTTATTAACCAATCAGCGACGTCATATGAAACGCGCTGTAGTCTTTGAATTTTCAAACAACAGTGTTTATCGTCTGCTAGGAAAATAGAAAGTGCTCTCCATAATATAATCATCAATATTTCCCTCCTAAAATTAGATATTTAAAAATTATGAAAAATATTGATTAACCAATAAACTTCAAATTAGAACCTTAGAAAAATCTAACTTTTAGCTTCCTTGATCCTATTTCTCTGTATAAATACAATCGCATTAATTCGAAAAATTAATTTTTCAGTTTTTCCATAAACAGGGTCTTCGTTTGTTATGAACATCTGAATTCTGAAACCTTAATTAATTACTCAACTTCCGCAATATTATATTAGCGTAACTTTTTAAAAAAGATTCGTGATTTTTAAACTATACTAAGCGCACACACACAAAACATACGAATGGAGTTATTTGTCAACTAATTTTAGCAGTAGTATTAGAACAGCTTCGCCTGCTATACGATGCTATTAGAAAATTACACGCATTCATAAAACAGCGCAAATAAGTGACACTTGTATGTATATACATTCTATTTTCTATAGTACTAACACAAATATCCTGTTGCAGTGTAAAAAAAGTAAAATATTTTTGTGTGACTGTTTTGCGATAATTTCTGTAATTTGTTTCTTTCAACTTCAAAGAAAACTAATAGCTAATAATAAAAATTATTTAAATTTTTATGGTCGAGTTTAAAGATTGTTTTGTGATGTTGGACGGCTTTGCTTGTCACTTTTGCTATGTCAAGCGAAAGCTCGTTATCACTTCCAAAAATGCTCGTTATATTCAAGACTTTGTAGACGCTGGTACTACTAGTAACGCCTTCCAATAATATCCGCACTAGTAGTACTTGTTCAAGTAGTAATCGCCAAATAGTATAATGATCAGAAGAGAATCGTAATCCGTATAGTAGTAGAGTAGAGAGAGTGAACGTATATCAATAGTGGATAGACAAGAAGAGTGAACAGTGAACGTATAGTCATCACGCTACTTCCTATTTATTCACTTCCTTTATGATCACGTGATCTACTTAATAATGGAATCACCCATGTTACCGGCTAGTTTCAAACTACAGTGTCTGTAAGGACACTTACTCTTAAACAACATATTGTTTATTTCTTCGCTTTATCCACACCTACAGATAACTTGCCTCAGTTGGATATTATCGATGAGATGTTGGATAATCCATGCAAAGCACCTCGTCGAGGTCTAATGGTTAGCAAGCTTGTCTCGCTAGAAAAAATATGACTGAATAGCGAGTTCGCTTCTCAGTTGATAACCCATACTTTCGGCTTATACGCTTAGAGAACCACCATCCAACCAGAACCAGACAACAATAAAAGGGGATAATACTGGGTAGACGCCAGGTCTTTATGTCATTACAGACAAGATTCTACTTCTCGGTAAAATTTCGGATGTTTCGCCGGTGGTACCTATATCTCAGGACTGGGTTGATGCCATCCTTATATTTCTGTTTAAGAGGAAGGGTCTAGATCGGGTGTGTTGAGACTATCGGTAAATAAGTCTACTTGAGGCAGTGGCTAGCTGTTTTTTTTTACCTTCTTAATTCTTCTTTATGTGCCGTTTCTTTTCAGGACTTAGGTGATCATGGCTCTCCACAATTTCCTGTCCTTCGTAGCTCTTAATAAATTTAGTCTTTTTTGTTATTTCTCCTAAACCTTGTTCCGTCATCCATTTATTCAAGCTCACTAAGTATGTTGTTATACGTTGTTTTCCTCTGTCCCTTCAATCTGTCTTGTGAGTATCAGATTTCTCAAGCCCTCTTTCCTCATTACGCACTTCTACTTAATAGGTTAAAAATAGGGTTATCCCTGTGACACAATGTGGATTTAGCCTGGAAAAAAGATACAATATTTATGATGTAGACCTTCACATGCAGGAGAAATGATTAGATTATCATGTTGCATTGTATCAGGTCCTTTTTGTTCTGATTAAGGCCATTAAAATTTATCATTCTGTTTGAGACTTCATTTGCTGTACAAAATGTTTATCCTGCCACCGGAGGTGACTCTGATTCATTGAAAACAGTGTTTGAATTTCATAGATGTGTTGTCAGATCCTGCTATAGCAACAGGAAACAATTTTGTGTGAAATTGATAATAAGGATACTGCAATTACAAGTCTTAAGTAATGCAGCGGCGGGAAAAGTAATATTAATAATGCAGAGTGTTAAAGGTTAACTCAGTAAATAGATCTCTGGACTCTTCTCAGTAAGGAAGGATATTCTCCAGGCATTGTAAGAATATTAAAACAACTTCATAGGGAGATGAAGGGTCGGCTTAACTAAAATAGGTCTCTATCCGAAACCATTGCCACCCTCAAGAGAGTTAAGCAAAATTAAATTCTTAGGCATGCTTTCCGGAAAGTCAGTGTATACCTGCCTTTCAGGACGACAGGTAAAAACTTTAACTCGACTCGTTTCATGGTTAAATCGAGGAATTTCTAGAAAATTACACAATAGCAATGAAAAGGAACAAAATAAACCTAGGTGTAATTACAGAATAAAAAAACTACCTGTCTTATGGAAGGTAAATGTTTGCGACCTGTGCAGATACATTTTCGGCCGGTAATTTGATCAGGTCCGCGGTTGAGCCGGGGTTCGTCGCCCGAGACGCAGAGATAAAAAAAAATAGCTAAATATTCTTCTCTTGCTGATAGATTTTTTTTTACTCCTGTGGCAGTGGAGACTTCAGGGGTTATTGGCCCTCGTTCGATGGTGGTCCTTCGGAGGATTGGCGCGATTGCGTCTCGATTAAGGAACGAGCCTCGCGAAACGGAGTGGCTCTTGCAGCGTGTCTCACTGGCGACGGTTCGAGGTAATGCTTTCTCCATCATAGCGGCTGGCAGAGGATAGAAAAAATTGTTTATATTTACGTTGTTCTGGAATTGTCATCATTGGTCGACTGAACTTGCTTTGTTTCAATGACTTTTGTTTTGAGAATTGTTTTGTAAATCTTTTAATAAATTTACTTATAAATGCCAAACAAAAAAAAAATTTCGACAATGTAATTCACGTATTTTTCATGTACCGTGAGCTAACTTTCTTAATAGCATTATTTATTCTGTGCTATACAGAAATGTGGCACAAGGCCTAATGGGGGTTGGGGAAAGGATGGTCTTCTTCTGTCTTAACTATAACTTAGCTAGCGGGAAACACTGACCCAATCATACGAACAATATTCCATGCACCAAAACACATTCATACGTATCTTTCTTACTCCAAACACCATAATGCCTCACTGTCTCTATGTAAATACTAACTAGTTCCCATTTTTACAATTCATTGTCTGTGGGGGCAGGGAAAAAATAACAATTCTAAAAACTACCCCAATGATTATTTACAATGTGAATACAAACCTATCTACAAGAAACTAAAGAAAATATTGTTAGTAATAAAAAAAACCACAATCACTAAATGTGGCAGAAATATCAGTTCACCGGCCGAAATCAATGCAGGACTATAAGAGTATAAATCATTCATTCATCCGAAGCATACACACTGACACGCACTCATTCAAACACAACAGCAAATGCGAAAACACTCACACGAAACGAAAGACGCCCCGCATCCACCTGTGAACAGACATCACTAACCACCGACCGACGGGGGGGATGGGGAATTAAAGTTAAAGAAAAATAGGGACAAAAACAAAAGGGGGGCCAATGAGCATACATACCCTAGCTAAGTTAACTCGAAAGAAAAACGTAAAACTAGAACTTCAAAACTGAACCTAACCTAGCCTAGTTTCAACCCAAGAAGAGCAATATTCTGATGCCTAACCGGCATGGAAGTGCCATTCAAGATCAGCCCCTTTTACATGACACAAGCGCGCAAGACGCACCCACCTTTTGCTGAATTCTTAGTAGCAGGCGCACCTTTTTCTCGTTGGACGAGCTTATACAGTCTTTTTAAAGCTTTCCTCATGAGATCTTTATGTAGCATGCTACAAATGTAACCTCTGCCTCAGAGTTATATTTAAATTTAAATTCGCCAATTTATTTACTATTGAGTCCTGTGACAAAAAACGTAGAAGTTTTTTCGTTATCTTTACTATTCATAAAAGGTTCTAGTAAGTTTACCGTTGTTCTTATTGCCTCAAAAATGCTTATTATTGCTGTCCTTGTTTTTCTTACTGTTATTCTATTAATCCCAACATTACTGATTTCATGTCCTCATGTTTAATTTTTTTACTTCAAAATTTGCTTCCAATATATTCTTTAGATGTTTTAATGTCCCGTTGTAAGGTTTTTTTTCTGACGCACTGATTTCACAAACTGAAGAAAAAAAAACGAACCTTTGTCCACCACAATTAGAATAAATAATGAACCAACTCTTTTGATGTAGGGATCTGGCCTGAAACAAAACTTGACAGTCCTTCGTGATAGTAGTATTCAGTACTCAGCTCAACAAGTCACTGCAATAGTATTACCTTCCTTCTGAGACAATTACTCAGGACTACTTATCATAAATGGGTCAGTTCATTCATGATAGTAAGGAGGGTAATTGGCTCTTAATACAAAAGTTTAAAAGGCTTTGAAAAAATTCAGTATTTGAAATACTAACTTTTATCGAGCCTGTAGTGTTTTGTAGGCCCCTTGTGAATATGTCGTATTGTGGTACGTGTAGAAATAAGAGGTGATAGACAAATTGTTGTGGTGATTGAGCATATTATATTGAATGAATGGGTCGTGATTGTGATTAACTAGGACTGGGATAGTGTTACTGAGGACCAGCCTTTTCCCACTTCCCCCTCAAATTTTGTACTATTACAAAGAATAAATATACTAACTTTTACGGGGCCTGAAATACGAGTAAGAAATATAGGGTGACCCCCAAAAAACGGGAACTTTTTAACAATCCAGTAAAACCAAGAGTGATGGAAGAAAAATATTTAATTCATAGTAATTGAAACCTTAAAACATGCCATTTAAGAAACAATGATGCAACTTTCATTTTTTTTTAAATTACGTCCTGTAGGTGGCGTCCTCCTGTACGAATGCATTCTTGAAATCTGCTGTTGAGATTCCTCATTGACTGCTGCAATATCTCAGCTGGGATACTGTGAATTTCATTCTCGTTACTAAAATGGCGAAATGTTTACTTGCTCAAGTTCACTATCTCGCAGTGTTGCCACTTTCTCATGTCTGGCAATACGCACTTCAAAAATTCCCGTTTTTTTTTTTTGGTCACCCTGTATATACGAGAATCGACAGACTGTTTCATAGGCTGATCAAGATACTCTCATGGAATCTGACCAAATGAGGATAATTTTTTTAACATAGTTCCCCCTGGGTTCCTCAAAGATCTTCCATCGGTGTTGCAGTGCTTGAATCCAATTGAGGAAGAAGTTTTCATCCTGTTGGTCATCAACAGCAGGTATGATGTTATCACTCCAATACCGAAGATAATCGCATGTGGCCAAATCAGGAGAATAAGGCGGGTGGTCAACCAGTTCAAAGACACAGTTAAGCACAGCAGCTATTTAATCCAAAGAATTGTTTGCTGAAACAGTGACCTGGTGCAACATGACCCTGAGCCTTTGCCAAATTTTGTCCATTTTCAAATGAAGTCGCTACACGTTACTTCTAACGTCTTCTTTGAACAGTCAGATATTAGCTTACATGGAAAGAAGCAATGCAGGTATTAACAGTTGAAATGAATGCATGCAAGATTTCACAGCTCTACCATCAATTCTTCATAGTCAGCCTGTGAACCTTTCAGCCCATCCTCGCAAGATGGCTTGGTCTAATGTTAAATCAGAAGTAAGAGATAAGCCGGACCAAATGTTAAATTATTCTGATGATAGTTACATCCACAGTGCCAGGTTACAGCTATAGGATTTTACATTGCTTGAATTTGTGATTACCAAATATTTGAAAATGGTTCAATCGCTTGGCTTATCAAATCTAGCTGACAGATTTTTGCATCTTGCCCAAAATTGAACCTGGAATTATGTTGCTTGAGATAAAGCACAAGAAGAAATGGGCAAACAGAGATAAAACAGGAAAAAAAACATATGATATCTGTAAGCCGTATGTGGGACATATCGGCTGCGTGTATATATCAGAACCAATGCAAGCAATGACACAAAAACACGGTTTTGAAAAAACAAAAAAACAATAACACTTTATTCCATCTGTTACATAAGGCACAAAATGATAGTATCAAGGGGAAAACATTCGTGGCGAGCACATTAAAATAATTATTAGTTGCGTTAAAGTTGTGTGTGTCTACTCTAGCAGTTCTGTCAGAGGAATTAGGCATCTGAACATGCAGTATGGAGACATGTCTGGCGGAAAAGTTCAAAATGAAGAAATTGGAGCATTTCTGCCTTATATAATGGATCACTGAAAATGATGAAATATGCTGGAGAAATGTTATCAAGGTTTCCCGGTGGGGTTGTAGATACAAAGCTTTATTCGAACGGTCGTAAAACCGGGTTTCCTTTTTTTTTTAGTAGAGTCAACGACCTCAAATATATCCTAGTATCCTTACAATGGCCGTCTTTACCATTTATTCTTCAAACGGAAAGATTCACCAATTAACGTTACATTAAAGATCAACGGATATCATTAACTGCTGATTGAATCTTTTTTCTCAAAGATACGGGTATCATTTATTCAGGATTCGAGTCTAAATGACTCATTGGGTACCCTAGGATTAATGAAGTTGCTTTTTTACTAGGATTCGAGAGGTTACATTATTTCTTGAAGTCGTAGAAGCTGGTAAAACAAACCAAAGACAGTGCCAGGCTTGCATGCAGACTTCTCGAAGAGAATAGTAATGAAAAATGGCGACAACTTGGTGTAAAGAATGTACAACTATCTTGTATGGAATGCTTCCAAGCGTAGCATACTGTTTTAAAAGATATTTAATTTAGGAATCAAAATATAATTTCTATAATTTTTGCATACAATTAAAGCGAAAATAAGCATAATATCTACAATTTACGAAAAGAAATTTTGTTTTTACCCGTTTGATGTGACCGTGCGTGCATTTCCCGAGGCTTAATGCTTAATATCAGAATAATCCGTCGGACGAATCAACACAGAATAAAACAGGGACACCGAATGGTTAAAGAAAAGACGAAACAATGGCCTTTAAGTGTCAGGCAACTCTGGCTATATATGCGCCAAATTCAAAAATCCATCTTTTTTCTTTATCTTCCACTATGTTACTCAGACAGCATAATGAAATTCTGATCCCTCAAAAGTCCCGGTCAATGGCATCAGGTCACGGAGAAAAGAGCCAAGATAAATTACTACTATCTAAGGAGACGAAGACTGTTGACAAGATAACCGGATACATTTCTCCTAAGTCTGCAGATACGTATTTTCTGCAACCACTGTTTCTCCTTACTTCTCTATTTTAATTAGATATATTTAAATAGTTTATGTTGTGTTTCATTTTATTCAAAAAAATATCGCCATTTTTGTCTGGGCAAACGAGAACTTAACACTAACTAAATTTTGTTGTATCCTGTCGTTATGTCGTGAATATAATCATTAAGAGTTTGTCTTGTGTCTCATGTCACAGAGACATATATATATATATATATATATATATATATATATATTATACAATTTAAATGATTATTACTTTTATAAAACACACAAAAATAGAGAAATTAAGATGACACCAACTTAATATTTAATAGTGTTTTTTTTTATTGATAATATTTTTATTTTCTACCATCGAGATCCCTTCCTTTCAAAATCTAGTACGGAAATTTTAATGCAGTTTTGACTAATCCTTCGCTGCCAACAAAAGACAAAAATTGCTAACACAAATAAAGAGGGTAAAATATTTAGTTAAAACCGGATTAGTCTCAGACTTGTCGCTCTGCGACATTCAGATGTTGTGAATTCCTCTCGTCACTATCATCGCCATCATTGGCATCTTCGATATCGACGTGTTCTTCTTTAAGAAGAACACGACGCGGTGTCTTTGTTTTGTCTTTATCCATGCTCACTGTGGAGTTTTCACCATCCGCATTAATTGGCTGTTGGCTAATTTGTGAAGATTCTGCCGTCAGGCTTCGATTTCGCTCTCGCATTACATACAAACTTTCGGTCATCCTTCTCTTCAGACTAAGGTGATGTTCTAAGTCTCCATGTTCCTCACGAGTCAGATCCCTGTCGTATTTTTCATGATACAGCTGAAATACATAAAAAAAATTGTAAATAATTATTTTAAAAAATCAATACAAATGGACACTTTTTTTTTTACACCGTTTCATATTCGAATAACCGTTTTTACTGTCATGAAGTGGAATGATTATATTGAACCAATTCTTTTTATGTGTCATGTCCTTTCAGGACGTAGGCGATCATGGCTCTCCACCTCCCTCTATCATTTGCAGCTCTCAACAAGTTCCTTCCCTCTGCTGTCTCCCCCAGATCACGTTCTGTAATCCACCTGCTCAAACCCGCGCTGCTTTCCCTTGTCTCTCTTTCCCTCTATTCGACCCGTGAGTATCAGATTCTCAGGGCCCTCCTTCCTTATTATGCGTCTCAGAAACTTCAGCTTCCCCTTCCTGATGTTAAGCATGAGCATCCTCCTTGTCTGCATCCTCTCCAAGACCTCATCCTTGCTTACACGCTCGTTCCACGAAATCCTCAGCATCCTTCTGTAGAACCCCATCTCCATGAGTCTCTTCTTCATCCTTTAGGAAATCGCCCAGTATTCGCTGCCGTAAAGAAGGGCGGATATCACGTAACAGCACAGTATTCTTTTCTTTGTTATCAAAGAAATCCTCCCGTCTCGCAATATTCTGCCCAACTTTTGGAATGCGGCCTTGGCCATCCCAATACGGATCTTGGTGTTGCACTTACCATCCTCTGTCAAAACGCTTCCCAGATATTTAAACTTCCACGTCTGCTTGATCCTAGTGTTCCCGACCTGCAAATCGCATTTCGGATTCATCCTTTTACTGATGACCATACATTCCGTCTTGTAGTTTATGATTAGTCCCTTCTTCTCACTCTCCGTCGCTATCTTCTGTAGAAGATTTTGTAGTTTCTTTTCCGTGTCTCAATCGCTAAGTTTTATTTTAAGAAAGTCGGTCCTACAAGACAATTTTTCTCACTATAACCTATTTTGCACATTTGTAGGTCTACCATTCGTCTGTGCATCGATTATTGCCACAACTGATCTGGTGTGCTTTTTTTTTCTTTACAGTAAGGTTCAACCTGTACAAGGCCCTAGAGCCACTTGAGGTAGATGGTAAAGATTGAGAGGCAAAATTTATGCAGATATGAGGGGAAGATAACGGTTAATACTAGACATGAACAGGTTAAGATTGTAGTGACTTGGAAAACATCTTCTTGGACGTTTGTTACAATGCACGTAGGCTAGCAGGTCCTAAATGTTTCCATGATAATTATTTTGATGAGATTTCCTCGTTGGTAGACTTCATGAATTTAAGCGCACTAGTAGATTTACAACTAGGCCTCATTATTTCAAGAATTACTGTCTCACACACACACACATATATATATATATATATATATATATATATATATATATATATGTGTGTGGTTAGAACGTCCGTTTTCTGACCATGAGACCCGGGTTCGAATATCCCCATAGTTGATTTTTTTTTTTTTTTTTTTATCGGTCTGGCGTGGGGGACGATCCCAACATATGGCAGATTTGGAAAGTGCCTGAAAACTATTCCACGGGTTGACCCAGCGATGTTAGTGAAATTGGGGCCGTGACCGGGGTTTTTTTGAGTGTGCTGGCCTTGTTCAGATTGTTTATTACACTAGATAGCACGCTCTCTCCCAGAAACTGTAACTAAAGTCTTCACAGCATAGTTGCAGAATACAAATGTGCCTGACCGAGCGTCTGCAATAGGGATTGGATAACCGCCCTAGTAGACAGGTATCCTCGAATATGAGTTACTAGCTATTATTTAATAATATATATATATATATATATATATATATATATATATAAACCAAGACCTACATTTAATTAGATATGAACTAATCTATTCGAGTTTGTTACAATACACTCATACACAAAAAAAGGTCAAGACACAGATATTGATAAATAGTTTATTTTTTTATTTTTTTAGATATTAAACATTTTGTGGAATTAAAAATTATCTCAGGCTGTTACACAATTTGGACAATTTTGCTATTACACCCAGTGTGTTCGTGTAAATAAATATGTTTATAGTGACCCATAAATCCAAGGAATATATAGTGATTTTCAAAGCTTAGCTTAGACGTGGCAAATATTGATTTTCTAAGTGTAGCTTAGATATGGCGCAAGGCCGAAAGTATGGAGCAACCAATGAGGTTCAAACTCATAACTCAGTCATAATTGTTCTAATATGACAAACTTGCTAACCATTATGCCACGCCGAGGTTCCCAAATCGAAAGAATATATACAAGTTGTAGATACAGCACAAAAACCGCACACCTATGTGTGCATCAGTTTCATATAATATATACGACGCATTACATGTTATGAGTAATATGTAAAAAATAAGAAAAATACTAAGACATGCATATAAGTAGATATAAATTTACTAATCAGATTAGTTCAAGATTAAACATTCACAGTTAATGTTGTTTTCCCAGCTATCTGGTGCCTTTTTATAAAAGAAAAAGGCTATTAACAAAGAATTTAAAAATAGTTATGAAAAAAGCTATTGTAGGCACTTCTGTTGTAAGCCTGTTTCATGATATAAATAGGCCTCAAAAAAAAAAAAAAAAAAAAAAAAAAAGAAGCTCTTCGCGGCCTAAATGACTAAGATCAGGGTCTAGTACCTGTTGCAGCAATAGCAGACCAACTGCCAACCCACGTCTCCAGCCATCAGCTGCAGGTATAGCTACCCAGCCATTATCATTTCCAGATTGCCATCAGGCAGACTTAGTGCCAGACACCCTTGCCAACTTTCCACGGAAAGTGCTCGTTTTTTCGTTTTTGTTAGTTAGTAATTACACACTAGCTCGCAAAAATCTTTTTCTAGAATTTGTAGAAGTGGTGAAGAGAGTTATTTTTAATATTATTATTTGTTTATTTTTATGTCTAATTGATCTGGAATATGTTTTGATATACAATGTGAAGTTTGATTTTCTGGAATAGAGAATCCCCCAAAATGCTCAAATATTTCTTCATTCAACACGTACCATAGAACAATGACCATTTGAGTGTGTTCTGAAACATTTTGTGTCATTGGCCATATTGGCTACAAATGAAGCTTCCCCAATTTCTGTCCTTATCTCTTTAAGGCATATTTGTAGCAGGCAGTCAAGTATCTCATTCTGAATGGTCTTAGAAACACCTTTGAAAACTGTTCTGGTTTCTAAGTGATTCTTCATATTTGAATCTAATTTACATGCAAATTGTATTGATTCTCTAAATACACATAGCTTTACTGAATCATCTTTTTCATCATCAGGTCCAGGTAAGGGAGTTTCAAAGAAAATACAGTCTACTATTTACATTATTCGGACTATTGTCCTCATATTTGTTGCCATATTTATTACAACATTTCAGCCGTTGTATGCTCCGGCCTTCTTCATATGGTTGGAATGTCGAACTGAACCCTTCATTTCACTTACTGGGGTAGAATGTTCTAGTTCCACATGCCATGTCTAATGGATGTTAGTTATCAGTTATCTCCTGTTAATTCTCCTCTCCAAGTTCTCAACCACCTTAAGCAGGTATTGAACTCACACTCTTTGGGTCCTGCCACTGGATCTAACTAACGCCTTTATCCACTGTGTCCTTTAGGATAAAATGTTAATTCCCCTCTCCAAGTTATCCACCACCTTAAGCAGGTATTGAACTCACACTCCTTCATGTTATGCACATCTATTGAAAGTCTGTATACCTCACTAAGTTCCTCCGTAATATTTACTTTTTCAGAAAAGTGACAGAGAAACCACATTTCCAATAGACTTCTTGCTTTTCATTTTTCTTTTATTTTGTTTATTTCTAAAAACATCTTTTGTTCACCTCCAAACAGCAAACACAGGAAGTAAGGCAAAGCTGTTTTCACTTTACAGCCATAGAGGCAGCTTTTCCGCGGGTACCATTCTGAATTAAAGCTACAAATGTACCTCTTGTTGTTGCCTATTCCTGGTGGAGATATTTGAATATCAATTGTTGAACAGCTTCGTTACTCAACTGTAATTTTCTCATGAAGAGACAACTGTGAAAACTTAAGATGTTGACATTCAATTACTGCCACAGAACTTATTTCTTGGGCATTCAAAGAAGTCATGGTTAAATTATTGAAACAATGAATTAAATAAAATAGCTGGAAGCATGATAGTCATCTACAATTTATGACTTTCAAGAAATATGGTACACAGTTTTTAAGCACCACACACACCGAGTCAAAAATAAACACTACCTTAAGCACAACGGCAAAACATTACTGAAACTGAAGCACACAGTTCCATACAAGGATTTTTGTAATTTTTCATAAACGAGGGGATGGCTACTGACATTAAGCTTAAGGATTATATAATGTACAAGTATAAAGAAAGAATTAAAGAAATAAAAACTCTTTACGCTGAATGTTATCAATAATATTGAGTAACAATAGGGGGAGCTGAAGTTCCGCTTTGAGCTGCCACTGTCTCCAAGGTCAGGAGTTGAGATGGAATATTCTTCAATGTGTGATATATATTATTGCCCTGTTGGAAAATCCCCTGAAGGTTTCTTCAAAGTGAAAACAAAGCCATTATTTGATTTATCGGAAAGGCTTGCCTTAAAAAGCAGCATTTTTTCATGAATGAATATCGATGCTATGAATAATATCATTGCTGAAATATGCCATAAAATTTTGTATTCAATTAATATCTTTTTAAGGTACCAGAGATGAAAGCTCTAATATCCAAATCTTCTCACTTCTTGGGGGACCCTCTGCCTTATTCCTAATATCTTCTGTCATGTGCATCACAATTGACTTGTTGAAGTTATTTAACTAGTAGTCGAACTTCTTCTAAACTGGCTGCCATTCAAAGCTATAGGACCCACTCAGTCCTATTTTACCCATAGCTAGAAGGAGAAGAAATGGATTTATACCTTTCCTAATAGCACTTGCATATAAGTGAATGTAACGAATTTGAACTCGGCTCCCAGATTTCACAATCCAGGCAGCTATCCTTAACTCCTCCAAGCCTCAACTCTTAATATCTTTTTAATGCATCTCAACAATTTAATATTGCACAAAAATTTTAACCCAAAATAAAAAAAAAAAAAAAAAAAATTCAACATAAAATTGTTTATCTAAAGCAACTCACATTTCTTGATGTTGGTTGTCGACGTAAAATGTTTCTAACGTCTTCACTTGTCAGAGCTGCTGGAGCTGGTGACTTTGGCCTGAACCCAGACAGAGTTCGACTGAGCCGCCTTATAGGAGTTTCTGTTTCTGAGAATAGAACAATTGTTAATAATGTTTACTGATTATTCACATGAATTGAAGAAAAATTTGATTTAACAAATTTTAAAATTCATCTTACAGAAGTAAATGAAGTAACCAAAGATAGTTTATAAATTAAAAAATTAAAATATCAATTACAAAATTTAAAAAAAAACAAAAAGCATTTTTAAATTTAATAGTGAAAAAAATAGCTTCGTAAATGTATAATGCTCAAAATTTGTAAATTAAAAAAAAAAAATTATAAGTCAAAAATTATCCGCACTTTCAGTGTAATTGTTGAGTGAATAATTTTTGACTTTCTCTCGTAATTTAAAGAAAAAATTAGTAAATTAAAAAAAATTGAATATACAAAAAAAAAAGAAAACTCTGTAAATTCAAAAATGAAACAATAAAACTCTTGTTTTGTTGTTCAAAAAAAATTGTAAAATTCAAAAAGGAAACAAAAAAATTGTAAAATTCAAAAACGAAACAAAAAAATTGTAAAATTCAAAAAGGAAACAAAAAAATTGTAAAATTCAAAAACGAAACAAAAAAATTGTAAAATTCAAAAACGAAACAAAAAAATTGTAAAATTCAAAAAAGAAACAAAAAAATTGTAAAATTCAAAAAGGAAACAAAAAAATTGTAAAATTCAAAAACGAAACAAAAAAATTGTAAAATTCAAAAACGAAACAAAAAAAATTGTAAAATTCAAAAATGAAACAAAAATTTGTAAATGAAAAACAAGCAAAAAAATGATAAATTCTTAAAAACAAAATATGTAAATTTTAACAGAAAAGATTTCCTCACTGATTTCTTGTGATTCTGGCACAGACAAAGTCACATTACTGACTTCTGAAAGACAGTCAATAGCAGATTTGTCAAATAAAATAAATAAAACATCACTACCATAATGTATTAGACACCTAAGAATAATATATCATAGAAATTGGAAATTCTACTTTCAACTGTGAGTAGGATGATCATACAATTAAATCAAGGAAAGGAAACATCTGTGTTGGGGTCAGAGAAACTTGGACCATCAGAAAGATGCATGTTAAGAAAAACTTTCAAAACATCATTTTGTAATAAGCAGCAGAAAACACTGAAAATCTGCTTACTGTAGTATATAATAGACACCAAGTCTGTATTGAATTTAATGCAAACTGAGAATCTTAGTCCTAAAGGAGATCAAAAATATATACTGGGCTCAACCTAAGTGATACTAAAGTAAAATTTTCACTCGTTTTCACACTAGAATTTCAAAAGAGTTATGTGCCTCATAGTAAAACCAAGTTAAAAATTAATAAACTTTCTTTCTTTTTTTTTTTTTTAAATAGGAGTAGATAGGCATTCCTATCACCCAGTCCATACTCCTTTCCCTTCTCTTTAACAGGAGTAGAAGCATATCCCTTGTTTCCAGTTTAGGAAGAGATTCCAGGTTCCTTTCCTCTTCTGAGGCCTTAATAGTGGTGCTACCATGAATTTTTTTTGTGATATATGCAGATGGTGGCTACATTTGGAAGTTTTTTGGGTGCTGCTTGCCAGCTGGTAGTTAGGAGCCCAAATGTTTGCATCACATCTAGAGAGAATGATCTGATCAACACTCACATAATAATAGGGTTCTCGCAGTGCCATGTCATGCATGAAAAGGTGTCCCTGCAACTACCTCTGGTGGGAAACACCGAGGCCACATTATGTTGCAGTATGTGCTGCTTTGCAACCCACACATGTTACTTTAGATGACCAACTGCTACTACTATTCTTGGCCTTTTCCTTACCCAAATAACATTCTAAAAGGTTAAACAACCAATGAAATAAAACTGAACAGCCACAACAAAAACCACATAAACCCCTCAACCTTTTGCCAACACTCGTGGTATTCATACCAACTGCTGCAGCATGGAATTGTTCTTCTGAACAAACTCTGGACATCCAAGCTCTCCGTGAAACTAATCTTAACTTTGCAATTCTCTCCTCTGAATTCTCTATTCCTGGCTATCTTCCTCTCTATAGAAAAGACTAATGTCCACATGCATGGCCTGGGAATTTATGTCCGTGAACATATTTTGCTAGCTAGGGAAATCTCTCTTGAATCTCCAGACCATTGTTTCATGTGCCTCTGTTTCTCTCTGCTAAACTCAGTCAGCTATCTCTTCTTTCTCTAACATTTTCCTCTTTCTTATGACTGTTCCATGCTAGATAGTATTTCTGATAATATAGACAAGGTCAGCTCTTTACACCTGTTCATGTTTGGTGACTTTAATGGCCACCATGCCAGGTGGCTTAACCAATGTTAGGGAACATACTGACATCTAAACCCTGACCTTCTCAATCGCACAATCTCTCATACAAGTAGTGGAGTTCCCCATGCATTTCTCCAGTAATCCTGATATATATATTTCTCTTCTTTAGCCTTATACTGGACTCACACAATCAGCTGCTCTGCCCTCTTGGCAACTCTGATCATGCAGTAATGTCTGTAAACATTTCTTTCTGCTCTCCCACCAGCTAAGAAACTCCTACCAACAGAATATCTTTCTGTTATCAATGAGCTGATTGCGACTCATTCTGTGACTTCCTTTGTGATGTCCTTTCAAATTAAATTTTTAGTCATTCTGTTCAAAGATGCACCTCTGAGGTCTCCTCCTGGGTGAAAGCCGGTATCAAGGGAGGAAGTGCAAAAATATTGTTAGAGTAGAAGTGGCAGTTGCATTTAGCTATTTTGACAGTAAAAGGGTGGGGCCGAGATGCTAATCTAATAGCATGCTTAAATTCATGTAGTCAGGGCACCAGGGAGAAAAAAAGCAGTTCCCATGAAAATATTTGTAGAAAAACTGAGGGACGTTGTGGGAATAGTGACAGGGTAGCAATTAGGACATTTTGTCCATGGGAAAAGGGTTGTAGGGTGGAGAATAATTCACTGCCCACAAAGCTGCATAAATGCTTCTGAAGATGGAAAGTGAGGCTATGGGTACAGGTAGCCCAAATATGGCAGTAATACTCCATTTTGGGTCAGATCTGACTGTTGCAAAGAAGGAGCATGGACAGAGGAGTTAGACACTTTCTGAAGTCATACAAAGAACTAACCATTTTACAAGCATTTTTGGCAATGGTTCATATAAACAAGTTCCACTTGATTTTTGAATCAAGCTCTAGTTCCAATAAATGTTCAAGCCAAGGAGTCGCTTTGCAAATAAAACTGTTAATCAGGCCTAGAGAAAATTTAGGGTCCACTTGGAGATGATGAAAAGCTACTTGCTGTTTCTTTTTGTCATCTTAACCTTCAGTATGCCTTGTGAATGTCATATTCCCCAAGCCTACTTTCCTCATTATGTGTCCCAGAAATTTCAACAGCTCTTTCTGATTTCACACTCAAGCGATGTCCTTCTCAGTGTCATTCTGCAGAAAGATATCTCTGTTAGCTCAAGTCTCCTCTTCATTTGTGAGGATATTGTTCAACATTCAGTAACAAGAAGAGTTATATGACACAGCAGTTCAGCACTCTTTGTTGTTAACAAGATTTTCCAGTATCTGTCTATATTTCTGAGATGAGGCATTATGACATTATTTACATTATTCGGACTATTGTCCTCATCTTTGTTCTGATCGAACAGTCTACCCCAATGAGTGAAATAAAGGGTTCAGGTGGGACATGAGGCTATTGGAGTAGAAGAGACGGCTACATTTAACAGTTTTGACAATGAAAGGTTGAGGGCGAGATGCCAGTCTAGTTGAACACTTAAATTCATGAAGTCTGGGAACCAGCGAAAGCAGCTCATTGGAGCAGTTACCGTGAGAGTATTTGTAAAAAAGACAGAGGGAGGTGACGGCATGTCTGTGAGAGAGTGACTGCAGACCAGATGCCAGATCAGGGCCAATTGCATTACATGGATAAAAAAATGGATTTTTCGAAGATTGTAGTTCCAGAAAAGAAAGACGACGCACAGGAATTTCACACATGCAAGCGAAGAAATTGTTAGAAGTGAACTTCTGCCTAAACTTAGCAATAACAGAAGACAGCCAGATTCTTAAATGAAAACTTCTTTTAAGATTTTCTAACATATAAATATTTAAAGAGAAGCAAAAGACTTACGATCATCATCTTTAGAACCAATCACTTGAAGTGGAATACTGGCTTCGTTTTCATGGCTAAGAAAAAGAATAAAAAAACAGCTTTAGATTAAAGTTATTTTATTCAAGACATTAGAGATTCTCCAAAAATTTGTGTTTATGCTTCAAATTAACATATTTGTATTAATGAATTGAAAAAGCAATGGACATAATCATGAGTTAGTAATTTAACTGAGAAGTCTTTAATTATATAATATTACAAACAATAGTTAAAAAGGAAAGGAAAATACTTCCATATTCAGTGGAACATCACAGACATAACTGCTTCTGAGTGATTCATGTTGTACTCATCCATTACAAAAGAATA
>OZ038482.1:112909588-112932088 GCA_964036315.1 Acanthosepion esculentum | reverse complement strand
AATAAGCGACTTCCGGTAAAAGTAACCGCCAAAATAGACTACCCATAATGCACCACTGACCCTTATATAAATAGCCGAGAAAAATAACAGCACCAGTTGCCTGACGATTGCTCTAGCATGAAACAGACTGTCGCCTCTAAGTGCTGACTTCCATGTCCACTTATATATATATATATATATATATATATATATATATATATATATATATATATATATACATACATACATACACAAATTCCCAAGAGGATAGAATCCAGGTAGAACTCAATGTCCAAGACAGAGTAAGAATATAATATAAAGGCTCAACCAGTAATATTCCATGGTTATAATTTATTACATTGGAATATATATATATATATATATATAAGCTCTCAACTTGGTATCTATACTAATGTCATTACTATTTACTCCTGTCTCAATAATAACTCTTATCAGTTGGATGAGTTCAAAATTTAACCCGTTATCTAAAACGACCTTCAATCTGTTGTTCGCTGGAACAAAGGATGGCTTGTTGATTTTAATGCTTCCAAAACTAAATTGCTATCTATTAATTATCTAAGAGAACCCTCTCTGCCTTCAATCAACATGGTTGATGCTGAGCTCCAGGAGAGCTAACATTCTTGGCTGAAATGAAGTGGAAAGACTACATTGAATCTATCACAAGGCCAATTTTCATATTGACATGTTGTGCTGGATGGTTTTTCTCTCCAGAGTCTATCTTACATATCTCTATGTCTACTTTGCATCAATGCTTAGAATATTTGCTGCCACATATAGTTTGAGTATTTGAACCTAGATGAAAGCATGACTATAGAAAGTTAGGCTTGAATATTGTCACTACGACAGTTGAAAATAAAATTCATATCTGCTATGCATGCTTTACCCTGGCACAACAACACTGCCTTTAATGAGGCTTGAACTTGCTACTTTAATTAGTGCTTTCTAAGATTGGCTTGCTAACCATAGGCCTATATATTAGATGTGTGTCTGCCCCCATACACAATGAATTCAGTCAAAGAAACAATCTTTGCATCAGGCTTATAATAATCACCCACATGAATGTGTGTGTCTATATGTACACATTAGAAATAGAGTGGTTGTTTTAAAGAGAATGAATTTAGCAACTGCAAGATTTATCTGTGATGTAATGGAATAACCAGTCACCCCCATGAATAATTACACTATAGATAGTAAGTAACTATAAAGTCAACTGTCTACGAGAGACTCGAGGAAGAGTGAGAGCAAGACAACGCTAGCACGTCTGACCTTCCAATTGGTGGCACTCACTAACAGATTGACCTGTGTGTATAACTGTACCGTATTTCATATTGTACTGGTTGTATACAATAAACCTTTCTTCTATTATCCACCTGGTGTTAAGTATTTATTCCCTTACCACGGAATATAACAATCAATGATTTCTATAATAAACAAAACTGACATTTACACTGGCAAATATGAGTGGCTTTCAATGTCACTTGGAAGGATCTTCTGACCAGTGAGTGATTGTATAGGAACCTTCGACCAGTATCATCAAAGAGCGTAGAGTCAGATTTGCTGGGCATCATTGAAAAGCGAAAGCTAGTTGATTCATTTTTTTTTTTGCTTAACACTTTACAGGTTATTTGAAGCCAGAAGATATTTTTTAGATTGTAAGAATTTTTTTGTGGGTGGAGATAATAATGATTTATTGATTTTACTAATTAATCCATAGCTGTGGGAGATGAATGGATTCATACCTTTTCTGAGGGTATTTGCACATAACTGAATATTAATGAACCCAATGGGAATTGGAACTCAGCTCTCTATTTAACAATTCCTAGCCATTATCCATCACACCACCTGGTATTCCAAAGGAGTCAAACATCTAGATACTGACCAGGCTTGACTTTGCGGATTGTATTAGTATTGGTGTTTTAATATGTGGCTATAAAACAGGGAGCTGAAGACAGAATTGTTAGTAAAGTTCTTTTGTGGGAGCCTACACAAGAGAGAGCTAGCAGGGGCTGACAAGCCAAAAACTTTATCAAGCAGATTTGTGATGACAGAAACCGCTCTCCCTTAGACTTGCCAAATATGAGGAACAAGAGAATTGGGTGGCAGTAGAGAATTATGTGAATCTGTACAAGCAGTGCAATGGTTGGATGATGATTTTCTAAATACAAGTACCAGCTGGAATTGTCATAAATAGAGAATTGTTTTTTTTATCCCCGAAACAACTATCTCACAGAGAAAATTATTTGAAAGCAATAATCATAGTATACTAAATAAGAACTTTACTGTAAAAAGGGTGTGGGGATTGAAGACAATTTAATAGTACAGTTGGTTGATGGGTTGATTTTGTTTAGCAGCACATCAAATTCTAATTTAATCCCAAAATCTAAATAGTTTGTATTTAATTTTATAGCTTCAACTAGATATTTTGGACATAATTTCATACTTTCAGAGTAAAGGCATGCTTTCTGTATATATATATATATGTATATATATATATATATATGAAGAAATATAGTCTTAAAATGTGCTATATTTATGGGATAAAGTGTTCAATATCAGAGATAAAGCATGTGTAATTATAAAAGTGAACATAGAGGCAACTTGTCAAACTTATATAAATACTTGTCAAATTTATATAAATAGAGAAAAATAACAGCACTCATGGCCTGACGATTGCATCTAGCATGAAACAGACTGTTACCTCTAAGTGTTGACTTCTATGTTCACTTATATATATATATATGTATGTATGGTGCATTGGGTAAACTGTTGCCATTTTATATTTTTAATTTCATGCATACACTTGTTTCACTTTGAAAACGGCATGCTGTACTGCTTGGCATTTGCACCAGAAGCACCAATATGAACATTTCAGAGTATTTGGGTGTCAATCAGCAAAGAGTGCAGAGGATTTGGAAAGAGTTTGACAAATCTAATGATGATTACAAAGTTACAGCAGCTTGGAAAACTCACTCTTATAAGAGAAACTCCTGAATTTGTTGGTGGAGGCCTACATCAAGTGCCTTCAGGAGGTAGTGCTGACCAGGATCAAGAGGATGGCTGCTGGAAGATCCTATGTATGGCCACAGGACTCTGCACCATGCCACACAAACAAAACAACCCAGTCTTGGCTATCAGAAAATTTCTTAGACAACATCACCCCTTACATCTGGCCACCTAATTCCCCAGACTGCAACCCCACCCTTGATTATTGTGTGTCGGGCACAGATGAGCAAGAGACCAACAAAACTCCTTGTAAGACCAAAGATGAACTGAAGGCAAGGATTATGGCAGCATTCACCAACTTAAATAAGGAAACCATCCAGAAGATTTTCAGGAGATTCCAAAGTTGACTAAAGCCAATGGTGATTTTATTGAATAAATTTTCTCTTTAGAATTTCAAGATATTTTTATGCAATTCTGGTGAATATATCTGTTAAAAATGAGATGTCTGTGTTATTTTCATTTTTATGCAATTTAGTCGACAATTTATCCATCGCATCCTGCATATAGTTTTTTTAGTCATAAAATGTATTGTCAGTAATTTTATTATAAAAAAGTATGTTTCTATTTTTTAGTGTTTTATTGTCAGTCATTTTATTGTAAAAATGTACTGTTGAATTTTCATGGGGCTTTACTATATGCCCATAGCTGGGACCCTAATAGGTGCTGCAACCTTGGGTTAGAAACAACAGCAGTTAAAAGGTGCTTTCATGCTCCTCAAAACCTTCAATCTTCTGATCAGAGGCCTTTTGTCAGATGTAGTTTCTCATCATAGCTTGGATGATAATTACACAGACACTTGCATTTGGTACACAAGAATTCACCATTCTAGTTTCTAAAGGTAAGCACTGTAAAAGGTTGACTTTCGTTTTTCATTATCCTAAGGCTTTTACTTGTACAAATATTGAGATTTATATCCCATCTTCTGGTTGTAAATGACCTCACCAAACTTTAACTGCTAACCTGATATAATGACTCAAGAGCTATGACACTTCCAAACAATTTTCATATCTTTAAGCAATGCTTGTCTCAGTACTCTCCCTCAGAGTCCATTTTCTACCATCTATTTATACAGGCTCAGTCATATCACTGCTTTTCATACAACCACTATAGTTAAGCAACTTCATGCCTGGTTACTACCAAGATAAGTAACTGCTTGGGAATACTAGATGTTGTAAGCTTGGACAAGCAGGTGGTATAAAGGGCTTATGACCTTATATTGAAACACCAGTTCTTGTACAATCACCAAAGTTAAGCAACATCAGGCCTGGTCAACACCTAGATGTGTGAGTAGGGTTATGGATAATGGCTCAGAATTGGAAATTTAAAGAGCCAAGTTCCAATTCCGTCAAGTTCATTTATATTCACTTACTCACAAATGCCATTTGTATAGGTAGGAATCCACCTTTTCTCTTCCTAGCGATTAATTACTAAGACTTGTATCTGAAAATAATTATCTTCAAAAATTTTATGTCCGGATATTTTCTGGATTTCAATAAGCTGCAAAAGGTTGATAAGTCATAAAAAATATATCTTTTTAGGCAAGTTCATTAGGTAGGCTACTTACCACTTCACTCTTGCCTACAATATGCCTTTTAAGTATCAAATTTTCCAAGCCTTGTTTTTGTGTCCTAAAAATTTCAACTGTCATTTTGCAATGAGTCATGCAAGATACTCCAAGAGAATGGGTAAAACACTGTGTTGCAAAAAATTAAAATTCGTTTGCAACACACTGACACATGTTGAATTCTTCACAGTATTTATTATCATTGACGTTATCACTAACATTGTTTTTGGAGATTTACAAACTATGTTTCACTAGCAGCATGGCCCGGCGTTGCCCGTGCTCGATTCAGAAATCGTACGACTCATACAGCAATCGCTATCACTTGACTTAAAATATTTTTGCCCTTCCTTGCCTTTAAAAGAATTCCCTTTGCCGTGCTGATGTTGCTACATGCCTTACTTCTTGCCTATCTCGCACTGCGAATTTTTTCTAAGCTCTATACTAAACATTAAATCTGTTATGAAAAAAAGAACTAAACAAAATGAACACAAAACGATCAGCTTTAAAAAAGGAATCATAACTGGAAAAACCAAATGAACAAAGAATGTTAACAACAAATACTTTTTCACACCCAACCCAGTTCTGCGAAATCAGAATCAACGTTGAGTTTAAGCAAGCGAATGAGCCAATTGGAGTAAAGTGCCATGCAGATTTAAATTTTTCCCACTTGTGACGAATGCAGCTATCGATTTTTTTTGCATGCTAGTTAACATTCATGCCAGTCAGCTGTTGGCTCTCACACTGGCCAATAGAATCTTCCTGCCTATTCGTGGCAGCCAGCTATAGGCTCTCACTCTGGCCAGTAGAAAATGGCCGCAAACTACATGAAAACTGCCGTAGAAGCATGAAAAAATCTATTATTTCCACTATCGATGGGAGTTGGGAAATGCAAAGTCGGTCTTGGCCTTCTCACTAACTTGGAGCATGTGCATGTAAATTTTGGTGCAAATCCGTAAAATTTGTTACACACACACACACACACACACATCCTGCCTTTTATAGATAGAGATTCAAATTATAGAAAGATATGCAAAAACAATATTGCATTTTTATCAAGTAAGTATTTGTTATTTTAGTCATTAAATTGTTTTTAAAATAGTGACGTGTATTTTGTAAAATCATAAAACTTAATTTAAAAAAAAAAAAAAAAAAAAAAAAAAAATTATGCATGTAAATTTATTGTACTCAGCTACATACCCTAGTAAAACTAACTGTACTTTGTACTTCCTAACTGGTTTTCACTCCTCCCTAAAATTTGGTTCTGATCGGTCAATGTGCATGGCTATTTTAGAGGTATTATTAGATGGATGAATGGACCGATGGATGGAGGTCACAGAATTTTTTATGTAATTTTAAACTCAGCAGTAGGCAAGGGTAAACAAATTGGTTTGCTTCAAAAGCATAAAAAAGAGAGTGCACTGCAAAAAAGGGTTTTTGACAACAAAAAATAAGATAAAGGCCTCTACATATCAAGCAAAAAAAGCCATCTCCCTGTCAAAGCTGAAATGAGCACTTTTTTCATTTTTCTTCCAAGTGAGAAAAATCTTTTTTTTTTAAAACCTTTATCAGTGCTTAAGGATAGCTATTTAAAAAAAAAGAAAAAAAAGGGAAGGAAAAAAAAAAAGTAAGCAATTTACTAAAGTGCTACTATATGCAAACCATGGCCATTCACTTAAATACCTTAAATGTTCTTCTTCTTCAATAATATGTCTGAAAATAAACAATAGTGCACAAACATTGAGAAAATATTTCTGAACCAATTCCAAAGACATTTTGATATCAGGGCAATGTTCTGACATTTAATGAAAATTTTTTTATTTTTTTTTACAGAAATTCATAGCCATATAAATCAATACATATGTTTTTGAGAGAAAAATGTTTTGGCTTTAATAAAATTTCCTGTAAAGAGGATTTCATATAAAATACTTTTCATCCAAAATGATATTCTGTGATTACAGAAGATACTTCATTATTTGCATTCAGACTAATAGCCTTATCATTGTCATAATGATAACACCACAGATAACGACATTAGATTAAATATGAAATGGACAAAGTCTGAATTATTTTAAGACATTTTTATGTTCATACATTATTTTCGTACATACAAATATTTAAGTAAATGCTCCATTTATAATAAACAGTATTAAACAACATTTACCGACCTGAATATCTGAGAAATTTTCATAGAAAATATTCATCCTCCGACAGGAATCAAACCTGTAACCTTTACGGAACCGTCATATAAACTGACGTGCCTTTAACCGATTGGGCCACAGAGGAGCATTCGGTTAGCAAGGTTGATTTTACTGTCTTTAAACTACAATCTGTTAAAGACATGTCAGGCTATATGATGGTGCCATATAGGTTACAGGTTTAATTCCTGTCGGAGGACGAATATTTTCTATGAAAATTTCTCTGACAATCTGGCCAGTAAATCTTGTTTAATACTATTTATTATAAACAGAGCGTTTACTTAAATAGTTCTATCTATAAAAAGAATGTATAAACATAAAAATGTCTTAAAATAATTGTCAGACTTTGTCCATTTCATAATGTGTGACGTCATTTGGTTACATTTGGATATGCATTGAGCAGATATGAATGTACATGAGATTAAATGTAAATAATGATAATCATTATTCCAGTAATTCAAACATATTTCCTATTAGAATGCAAATAATTTGCCAAATAATTAACTGTTTAATTAATAGTAATTAACATTAATTTTAATAACAGGCCATGACAATTACTTTTGTTTAATATAATTAAAATAGCCTATATGAAGTGTGTAGAAATGATTAAAAAAATAATTAATGTTCTAACATTGAAAAATTAAATTAATTTTTCTCCCCATCTGTATTCGGCCTCAAGTTTTCGAAAAGGAAAAGAATGAAAAAGGCAAAAGAATAGTTTTGTAATTTACAAAGTATAATTTGGCACAAGTCTCCAAGCTTTTTAACCATTGCACCCCAGGCAAGGCAATAAAGCCACTAAGATGCAAAAAGTCACCGAGTGTTAGAGAAAATGAGAAAAATATATTATCAATGAGAAAGAACAATAAAACACAAGAATTTAAAAAAAAAAAAAAAAAACAGATGACAATTGACATTGCATTTAAAATTTTGAAAATCAATCTTTACTGGGAAGCAAGTTGTCTGAAGAGTTTTCCACAAGCAAGAAGTGCAAGAGAAGAAACTGTTAGCATAGAAACTACGGTTACATCTAGTCATTTCAACTGTAAAATGATGAGACCTTACCTCCAATCTATTACTGCACTTAAATTCATAAAGTCTAGGTACCATAGCAGAAAGTTCATTCGAACAATTGCCACAAAAGTATTTATAGAAAAGGCACAGGGAAGCCACATTACAGTGATGGGAAAGTGACTGATGATGAAATGCCAGGTCAAGACCAATAACATTGCAAATTTTTCTTTGGATTTTATCTAGAATCTCACAGACTATTGTCTTCATCCTTGTTTTTGCCATCACAACATTTTGGCTGTTGTGCTTGTTGATCGGGGTAACATATAGGGAACCTCACACTGGACCCACTGTTTAATTTTTCAATGTCATTGATCTCGACTTGGCATCTAACCTTCAGTCACTTTCCCACCACCTTAATGTAGTTTCCCTTTGCCTTTTCTATAAATACTTTCATGGTAATTATTCTGATGAACTTTCTTTTTTGGTACATAGACTTTATGAATTTAAGCACAGTACTAGATTCACAACAAGGTCTCCTCATTTTAGAATTGAAATGGCTAGATATAATCATACGTTTTATGCTCACAGTTTCTTTTATTGCATTGTTTACTTGTGGAACTCTTTAGACTTCTTGCTTCCCAGTCAAGTTTGATATTCAAAAATTTAAATGCAATTTCAATCGTTATTTAGGATCTTAATTCTTTTTTTTTCTAGTGTTCTTTTATCATTCATAGTGTTCTTTTTTCTCATATTCTCTAACACTCAGTAACCCGTTGCATTTTGCACCTTTGTTGCATTACTTGAGGTGAAGGGATTAACAAATTTCAAAAATAAACTCATTCAAAGTAGTTTTAAATTTGTTTTTAAATTTGGAATCAATTTCTGTTTTCTTCTTTGAGATTCTTGCAATTACTTCTCATTTGTAGGAAAGAATACTTGGAAATAGATGCAGTTGCATTCTTGCAAGCCGTTCTTTAACCTGGGAAGGGCAAATCTAACATGATAGGAAAAATATCCATATATCAGCAGCATACCTGATTATCGAGAGTTTAAAGAAAGGCAACCATATATATATATATATGCAACCATATATATATATATATATATATATATATATATATATATATATATATATATATATTTATTTTCATTAAATAATATAGACAAGCTTTCATATCGTTTGACAAGCTTAATAGCAATATCATTGAAAGACAAAAGAAAATCACCATATTGATACATGTTTTTTAATCCCATCTAAGCTTACATAAGCCATGATCAGAGATGACAAGTACATTACAATAAATTAAACAATATACAGACATAGCAACAATGATAGTCTGTTTTGTTTGCATGGAAGATTTCCAAGCAACTCACAAACTTGTGCCTACGAACCACTGGAAGTGAAAATCGCACCACAGCACATCACACATGACCACATGAGAGTGAAAACGAGAAGTATTAAGTATGAGAAGCCATTGATATAAACCAATGGCTTCTGTTATCAATTACAGACATTTAAGAATATTTGTGGAGATTTCATAGTTTATTTTGTTCAGGTTAGGTTTCAACTGTTTTATATAAATAGCTTCAAGAATTTTAGTTTTTGTTTATTGTTTTCATGTTTAAGTATAGTTGTGTTTTCAACGAGGATTTTCCGGAATTATGTATGTGGCCAGGCATGTTGTTTTAAATGCCTAAAAATGTCAGAATTATCATTCAAATGTAGAGTCAAGCATTGTGAAAGCGAGTTTGTGGTGTGACCAACATGAATATTATTTAATCCATTGGAGATAATCTCTCAGAGGGCACTTAAATTTGTAAACTATGTTAGTTTTTTGCAAATTACTAACGTGGAGGCGGGGAAAGAATCATTGCAAATAATTGAGTTGGATATACTAGATTTAGTGTAGTGTATGATTAACTTAATTTTTTTGCTAGGATCTGTTGTAGATATATTAGTATTTACCAATTATTTTAGTATATTTTCATCTTGTTTATAATTAGTATGCATTTGATTACGATATAGGAGATTAATATGTTTGGGATTAGTAGAAGCAGTATAATGTTCTATTTGCTTAGTATTGTGACTTCTAAGAAAGCATCTTATTTGTTCATCAACTATATAGTTTGGAAAGCTATTATTAATAAGTGTTTGTTTTATATTCTTTAGTTCATGGTAAAAAATCTGTCTTGTGGATTAATTAGTTTCTGCACGCATACACAATTCCAGAAAATCCTTGTTGAAAATACAACTATACTTAAACATGAAAATAATAAACAAAAACTAGAAATTCTTGATGCAATATACATAAAACAGTTGAAACCTAACCTGAACAAAATAAACTATGAAAACTTCACAAATATACTTAAATGCCTGTAATTGATAAATGAAGCCATTGGTTTATACCTTCTTAATAATTCTCGTTTTCACTCTCATGCGGTTATGTGCGATGTCATGGGCCGCGGTGCGATTTTCACTTCCAGTGGCACATATGCCCAAGTTTGTTGTTGCTTGGAAATCTTCCATGCAAACAAAACAGACTATCATTGTTGCTATGTCCATGTATTGTTTAATTTATTGTAATGTACTTGTCATCTATGATAATGGCTTATGAAAGACAAAAGCTTAGATAGGATTAAAAAAACATGTATCAATATGGTCATTTTCTTTCATCTTTCAATAATAATGTTATTAAACTTATCAGATGATATGAAAGAAATTTGCTTAAAATAGACAAAACTTGTCTACATTATTTAATGAAACATGCATGAATGAAAAAATGCTGCCTAAATACACAAAATATATTATATATATAATATATATATATATATATATATATATATATATATATTTTAAGATATTTTTATGTTTAACATTCTTTTTTATAGATACAAATATTTAAGTAAATGTTCTGTTTATAATAAACAGTATTAAACAACATTTACCGGCCTGAATGTCCGAGAAATTTTCATAGAAAATATTCGTCCTCCACAAGGATTCAAACCTGTATCCTATATGGATGTCGGAGGACGAATAATTTCTATGAAAATTTCTCAGACATCCAGGCCAGTAAATGTTGTTTAATACTGTTTATTATAAACGGAGCATTTACTTAAATATTTATATCTATAAAGAAGAATGTTAAACATAAAAATGTCTTAAAATAATTGTCGGACTTTGTCCATTTCATAATGTGTGTGTGTGTATATATATATATATATATATATATATATATATATATATATATGAGAGAGAGTTTTGACCCATGGTTAAATGGCTAGAACATTTACTTTTCAACCATGAAAATCTCATTATGGTTAATTTATCAGGAAAGTGACTTCTTGATGTTATTGACCTGGGGAGGTGATCCCAACATACAACACCTTTGGAAAGTGCTTGAAAACCTAGCCACAGGTTGACCCAAGCCTTGTGTGTGAAATTTGGTAGACAGAACTATTTGGGAGCCATTGATGATTGTGCTGGGATCAAGTCACAAGTCATTGTGACCGAGAGTTTGAGTGTACTGGCCATATTCAGAATGTTGATCTCATCAGATAATGCACTCTCTCCTAGAATCTAAGGTCAGCTGAACATAGTTGCAATATAAAGCAGAGTCGGGCTCTCTGGGTGGTGAACAAATACAAATGTGCCTGAGCAGGAATCTTCAACAAGGATTTTCTAGCTACCCTAGTAGACAGGCATACTCTAATATGAGCACCCAACTTATATATATATATATATATATATATATATATATATATATATATATATATATTTGAAGACATTTTTATGCTTAACATTCTTTTTATAGATACAAGTATTTAAGTAAATGCTCTGTTTATAATAAACAGTATTAAATAACATTTACTGGTCTGAATGTCCGATAAATTTTCATAGAAAATATTCGTCCTTCGACAGGATTCGAACCTGTATACTATATGGAACCGTCATATAGCCTGATGTGCCTTAACCGTTTCGGCCACTAAGGATCGTTCAGTTGGCAAGGTCGAATTTACTGCTTATAAACTTCAATCTTCCATGAATCTCTCATGTACATTCATAACTGCTCATGGCATATCAAATATAAACAAATGACGATATATATTATGAAATGTATAGTCCATTATAGAGAGAGAGAACAAATTGCCCATCTCTATTCAGAGTATACTTTGGGCACCTCGACGTGATGTAATGGTTAGAAAGCTTGTCTTGCTATATCAGTTATGACTGAGTAGTGAGTTAGATCTTCACTGGGTGCCCCATACTTTCAGCCTTGTGCCACATCTAAGCCAGACTTAGAAAATCACTATTCAGAGAACACTTCTGGTGATGTAGCAGAAATAGAATTCTATGTTAAACTCCATCAATAAAAATCAAAAATTATTTAACTGAATTGAGAATAGAATGTTGTATCATTAAGTATTGGAAATCAAATCGACAGATTTTACTCTTATATAATGTAAAATGCAAAATGACTAATATTTGCTGGCATTATTTGACAGCACTGACAGCCTGGAAAGGGTAAGAACTAAAAACTTTCACAACAGCCTCATAGAGATTTCAGTATTTCATACAATGTAAATGCAATATAAACCAAGTAGAAAGAAAAGAAAATAAGATATAAAAGCAGCTCAATCACAAGAATGAAAGCCTGCATTAATAAATATGGGAAAATAGTTTTAAACATTTAAGATATCAATTAAACATGGTAGCATTGTGTGCATGTGATGCTTAAAAACCCTTTAAAAACAAGATAAGAACTATGTAGGACATTTCATAATTATGAAAATAATTTTAAAATGTTTTTAAAATAATAAATATATTGTCTATAACTTAGAGAAAATTTATGTTTTAAGCTTTGCTGGTCAATTGAATAAGTCAGACTCGTATTTTCAACATAGTCGAGTTGACTTTTCTCAACAGAGAAGTGCTTGAGAAACTAAAAAATGGGAATCACCTGAATTACAACGTTGGCCGTAAATGATATTGTCGGTGAATATATCTTGCAATACTGGAGTGATTCAATCGGATTGGTACATCCATGATGGTTTACCGTCACTAGTTTTGTTGAGAGTTAAGAAAATAAATAAAAAAAAAAAAAAAAAAATGAAAAAGTAAGAGGTAGATGTGTCTCTTCTAGATTAAAACAGCTGAAGTTGGCTGTAGAAGGAGTTGGCCAAAAGCACAAAAGTAAGAGTTCATTTGCCCAGACAAAGCTTGGAAAGCAGTCCTGTAGATTCTTATCTTTTTGTGGTTTTCATTTTTACCTCCACCCTCAAGTTTGAATATCAGTTAAAACATTTCATATAAAGCAACAGATTTACTTTTAAATGTAATGAGTTAGTAGCAAGCAAGCCAAGCCTAAAAAAAGACAAGGACCAATTAAAAAGGTAAATTTTCTTTTCAGCTGAAAATGAGAGAAATTATTTAATAAAATCACCTACCACCCCCAAAAACAAACACATTTAATAACAACAACAAAGTTGAACAGTCAAATCATAGCCACAAAAAACTGGCTTCGTTTCATTCTGAATAAATAGCATCTTCCCACAAATCCACTTCCCATACATCACTTCCTGCCTATCACATCAGGGGATGTAACTCTATTCACCTTAACAACACTGATTTAAGTTAACCTAATCTGATACCTTTCATTTTAGTTGGGGCTACATTTTAAGTCTTGCCTTAATATTTTCAAAATATACAACTTTAAAAGGATTTCATATTGGGTTACATTTGAAAGTCCAACCCTGTAAAATATTGCATTGACTTATCAATAGGTCAGATTCTTCTCTGTGTCATGGCTCTCCACAATTTCCTGTCCTTTATAGCTCTGAGTAAATTTTGTCTTTTTGCTTTCTCTCCTAAACCTTGTTCAACCACTCATTTACTCAAGCTTGCTAGGTAGATCATGTGTTGTTTTCACATTGTCCCTTTTGCCTTCAGTAGGTCCTGTGAGCATCAAATTTTCAAAGTCCTCTTTCCTTGTCAACATCAGCAAGAAATAATTGAATGTTTTGTTGAGTATAAGTGTCCTTTTTGTTTTTATTTTCTCTAAAACTGTTGTCGCTCACATATTCAGTCCATGTTATTCTCAGCATCCTTCTGTAGAACAACATTTCTGTTGCCTCAGTCTGTTAGGATATTGTCCAGCATTCACTGTCATATGGGAGAGCCAATATTGCATAACAGTTCAGTACTCGTTTCTTTGTTTCTAATGACATTTTCATGTTTCTTAATACTTTGCTTAGCTTTTGGAAGGCACCTTTTACTATTTAAATATGCCTTCAGATTTCAGGGTCATACTTTCTGTCCTGTTAAAAGTAGCCCAACTCTGATTTGTTTATCATTTCTCCGTTCTGTTAATTTGGATTATTTTTTTTCTCTCTAACAATCATAATTTTTTTACTTTATATTTGTTTACAAACATTTTCAAAAATTGAATTTTAATTTATAAATCATTAAAAACTATATTGTTTCTAACACCTTATATAAAAAATAATCTTAAATGTTTTTAAAAATTTAAGTTACTAAGAGTGTAGGTGTTGGATGCCAATTAATTTGCAGATCTTCGTTTTTCCGTAGATTTTGGTAGTGTACACTTCCTTGGTTTTCTGTAGACTTGTGACAAAATTAAACAAACATGGACAAATAAAACAAAAATATCAACAAAATTGAAGAAATTAGTTCACAAATAAAAAATACTTTGAAAAGCTGTAACAAAATTCAAAGAACTATTGTTAAACATTGAAAATTACAGTTTTTGTACAAATTAAGCTATAAGAAATATAATTTTTTCTTTTCTGCGATCTGCTAATTAAAAAGAATTTTGTAGTATTAAAAACTAATTGAAAAGGGGAAATATTTCAAAGCAATAAAATATATAAAAATTATTTACCTGCAGTATCAAAACAATGTCAATATTAATTATAAAACCATTTTCAGGTATATTCTCACCTAGGTGGTTTAAGCCAATGCTACTCAAAGTGGTGGTCCATAGACCAGTGCTGGTACACAAACCATCAGCTACCGGTACATGGCCAAGGAATCATTTGTAAAGATTATGGTTATATAATTTTTGTTTTTGTGTTAATAAACTGCTTATTTTTTTTAATTACTTTTTGTTTCCTTTGATATTGAATTATTTTTTTGCAAAATAAATGGAAGATAAAAAATAGTCAGCTTTTCATTATATATTGTTTCCAGTATAAATTAATATTACTATGAAATATTACAGGTACATGACACATTGAGAAAAAAATGCTGGTCTGCTATATCAGATAGTTTGAGAAGCACTGGAAGCTATACAAATGATTGTTTTGAACAGGTACGCAGTAAAATTTTTTCAGTCCGTTCTTAAAAACTTACTGACAAAACAATTACACATTCCAGCCAATTTCTTCAGGAAAAAGAAGAGTATGGATTATTTTAAACATCCATTTTCATTGTCTAAGGTTATGTGAATGTTTAGAAGGGAAAAAAGAATAGACAATGAAAGGAGAGGGAAAGTTAAAGACAAAACAAAGGTTACGAAAAAAAGATGGGATTACTGCAAATCAGGGTTTCCCAACCTGGGAGATATTGCACACTGGTGGAAAGATGAACAGAAAATGGAGGTCATTTGGATATTTTGGTGAGTAATATAGGATTTGAGTATTAAAAAAGGTATTTTATCATATGCTAGTCAAAAATAAATAAATAAATAAAAATATATTCAAAGGAGAGGAGATATGCAAAGAACCTGTATTAAAAAAAAAACAGAGGTGAAATGAGAATAACTGGATTATAATTCAAGATATAAATATCACTGCAAACAAGGAATATTTTGGTATTTTCTGTAGTTTTGAGAAGGATTAACATTCAAATAGTTCTTAGTCACTGAATTTTTCTTTGTTGTATGTAGCATATACTTTCTTAATTTTATAATTAATAACAAAAATAGTTTAATTTTTTTTGTCAGCATTTGCAACATTAAACCTAACAAGAAAACTGAATTATATATATATAGTTTTCAAGGATCAAGTTTGCTTTTGTTTGTTGGTAGTAACAGCAACAGCTGCTACATCAATCAGCACTATTTGTTACTCCATCATAAAGTCAGTTTATGAACCAGTAACAAACTTTTACCAAACAATTTTGGTATGCTTTTGAATATTTACTATACAGATGGGTGGTGGAAAATTTTTCCATGTGAAAGTGGGTGATGATGCCAAAAAGGTTGGTAACTCCTGCTGTAAATGAAATTTTTTTTTTCTATACCTTCTTGAAAATCTATAAACTGAAACAGTACTTTTTTTTTATTTGGTAATACTTGAAAAATGATTTCCTCCACTTCAATTTAGTTCCCAAGAAATTTATGTTTGCAAAATGTTGGAGCCATTGTGCCATTCTGTATAGAGTTACAATCTTTGGTCTGTTTTATCATTACACATACACACGCACATGCATTCCGGATTAGTTTGTGAGAAAATAGATACATTGCTACTATTATTATTATTATTATTAATATTATTACTACTAATATGAAACCAAAATATATTAAGTGTTTTAATTATTCTTCCATTAAGAGATGCACGTTAATAAGTTACAAAATACAAATGTTCATGCAGAGTTAATATAATAGAATCTACACACAGAAAAATCAGGAACAGTCAACTGGAATTTTAGCAGTTTTTTTTAGAACCTCAAAGATGTATGAAATGTAATCCGAGTGATATTTTCAATGTGGAAGAAAAGTGTTTAAACGTAAATTGAATTAAAGTTTTTTTTCAAAATTAATTTTTCCAAGTGGGGAATAATTTTATTTTATTTTTTTGTTCTCAATGCCTTTGTTTATTATTTACAAGTTTAAAAGCATCCCTATTGGGTGACATTTGAACTAGCTCCTGCAGAGGGATCTTGATTGGGCATTCACCACAATAGTTAAGTAGATGCGATAGACAACAATAAACTACAGAAGAACTCAAAATTGAGCGCCGAATTTAAGTATTGCATTAATATTTAAGCTATACAGATAGGAATAAAATGAACAATAACATTAAGAAGCAACAAGTCAACTATATCAAAATATCTATAAAATATTTAATATGGGGAAGGCATGAATCCAACTCTTCTTGATTATGGTAGACTCCTTTAATGATACAAGTCTTACTAATTAACTCATAGCTGAGAGAAGATGCTTTGTTTGTTTGTTTGTTTGGGGTTTTATGGCATATCAACCACTATGGGTTATTTAATGCCAGATCCAGTATTTACTAAATATATCAAAAATGTATAGTTGGCAACATCATTGTTTCAAAAAAGTATAGCTGGCAACATCATTGTTTCAAAAACGAATAGCTGGCAACATCATTGTTTCAAAATAGTATAGTTGGCAACATCATTGTTTCAAAATAGTGTAGTTGGCAACATCATTGTTTCAATGTGCTGGAAAAGACCTGGAAGTTAACTATTTTCCCATAGCTGGGACCCCAACAGGAGCTACCACCCCGGGCCAAGGTGGACCTGGGAACACCAGCAATTAAGAGGTGGTTCTACACTTCCTCAAAGCCTCCTGATCAGAGGCCTTGCTGTTGGATGCAGTTTAACGTCGTACCCAGGACGCAAGAGAAGATGCGAGCTCATACCTTTCCCAAGGGTATGTGTGTAAAGTAATACAACAAACCCAACTGGAACTTGAACTTGGCTCTCTGATTAACAATTCCAAACCGTTATCCATTACACGGCTTGCATATCAAAGTTTACAGCATCTGGTGTTCCCAAGGAATCACTCATCTAGGTACAGACCAGGCTTGACATTGCTTAACTTTGGTGATCATAGAGGAACCAATGTTTTAATATGATATGGCCATAAACAGTTTCAGCTAAGGTTGCATACATTCACTAATACTCTTGTAGCACAATGGATAAAGGTGTTAGTTAGATCCAGTAAGAGAACCCAAAGAGTGTGAGTTCAATACCTGGTTGAGGCGGTGGTGAACTTGGAGGGATGAATTAACAGGAGATATCTGATAACTGACATCCATTAGACATGGCACGTGGAACTAGAACAGTCTACCCCATCGAGTGAAATAAAGGGTTCAGTTCGACATTCCAATCCCCTGAAGAAGGCCAGAGCAGACAACGGCCGAAACGTTGTAATAAATATGGCGACAAAGATGAGGACAATAGTCCGAATAATGTAAATAGTGTACATAATACCTCATCTCAGAAATATAGTTGGCATTTATGACGTTCAAGTCATTCGTACAATACCTGTTGCAAAAAGGTATATTTGTTTAGAGTACCAGTTGTACTCTGTCATTTTAAAATAACAATCTGTGAGACTACTGCAAAACTTCACAAACAAAGACCAACAACCTGATTCATCAGCTTCTGCTACCCATCTGCTGTTCTTTCATTCATGTTTATTTTATCAAGGGGCCAAGGCTGGATTTTTTTCATAAGCCACAAATTCCTCTTGCAAATTCTGAGCTACGAGATCAGATGTTCATAAATTGTAGCTTTTGGAACAGCCATGTTTTTTTACAAGTATCTTGCATGCAAGACATGTACAAGTGGGTTTTGTTCCTGGTAAGCCATTTTCCCTTCCACTGAATGATGCCAATAGATGACTTTTCTTAATTATTAATATAATTTTGACCTTTATTTGGCAAAGTTAAAGCACAATCAGCAGAAGTGGAAACAAACCAAAATAAATTGTCAAACAAGGTCTGTCCAAAAAAGTATTCAGACATTTTAATTATGCAGAGAACTGGTTGTGTGTCCTTGATATAAATTAGCTATGAATCAAAATAGATTTTACTGTGTATGCATAAACAAGCTCCTATAGAGTAAATGTTTCATCATGGATAAGATTAAGGCATAAAGAGAACACTGTAATTTAGAAGATAATGATTAAAGAAAAAAAAAAGGATTTTGCAGTGTGTTTTAAAAAGATTATAAAACAGATAATGTACAAAGGAGTTGGTGAAAATATTAAAAGTTTATGGTAACAAAAAAATTATTAATGTGCTTTTTTGTTTGTTTGTTTTTGTGGGTGGTGGTGGTTATGGCCTTTTGGAGTTATTTGAAACAAAAACACATTTTGGATTAGAACAATTTTCTTTTAATAGTAAATATCACAATAATAATTTTATTTGAGAACTAACTTAAAAGCCACACTTCATGCAGAGTGTTACACCAGCAACCCCAAACTAAAGGGACCTCTTGTCCAGCATAGAAAACAGCGACGATAATTTTGAAGAAGTAATTGAATTCCTCAATTCACTCCATAGAACTTCAAAACCTCCCTTTAACTCAGATCTGGACTATAAATCTAATTCGGGCCAAAAGACCAATTTGGGCCAAAAGTCTGATTTGGAACAAAATTCAAATTCAGGCCAAAAATTAAGTTCTTCAAATAAAAAATTCTGCAAAACTTTAAAACCTCATGGCATGAAACCTCTAACTTTGATTCTCTGGCATTTTGAAGAAATAAAATTGATCTCATCAATTCACAAAGTCTTGGAGATATTTTAAGCTGAATGTAAAACCCAAATTTTTAAATTCAAAGTTTTTTATTACTTTAAACTCAATATAAATTAAAAGATTTTAAAAATCACCAATTTTTTTCCATTATTTTTGTTGTAGAGTTATTTCCTCAGTGGAAACTGTATTTGGACTAAATTCGGTCCTAAATAGGTTCAACATACAAAAACGTTAGGAACTTGTTATAATAAGTATTACGCAGAGTAATCGAGTTGTGGTAGCTGACTACTTTTGTATTCGACTCCCAGTCGACCCTCACTGACTCCTACTTTTATTAGGTGGGAGAGTCTATTATCTATAGACTAGGTGTGTTTCACCATAACAACTTAAAAATTTGAACTGTTAACTGTTCCCTCCTAATATGGACACAAATCCCAATTCTGGATGCTCAAGCACCAGAAGAAGGACTGATTTCCAATCCTGGGATCATCCGGATTCAATCTATGATAAATCCAGGAATTAAAAGTAGCCAATGCAATGTAGAGCCTATAAAAATAAAACTGCAGAATGTCAATTTTCACCCTCAAAAACATACCAACATAATTTCTACTCTCTTATTCAATAGCGAACCAGAGTCTGCAAACATCAAGATCGCCAACTTTTCTCCTTGGCACAATTTGCAAAATCTCTCTCCTCTTACGTTTTTCTTATTATACTCCATCTTATTTTCTATATATATATCTAGGCAGAATAGTGTTTTTATGATACCTACTCCATCTGAAAATGTTGCATGTTTGTGGCATCTACTTTTAAATGTGCCCTCAGTTGAGCCAATATTTCACCTATTTGTCTTTAACGGATCAAAGATGGAAAAATATGTTGCATGTGAATGCATTTTTGTGTGTTCAAAATAATGAAATCTTATATTTTCCCCAAGCTGGCATTGTTCGTGACTAAAAAAGAGAAGGAAAATGAGTGACTTTTAAGAAAATCATTTCACATTTTGTGTTCTCCACAATGAATTTCAAGATAGAAATCCTTCAGAATAGGTGGGACGTAAATGAAAGAATTCTTCATGTTGATAGTATGTTATAAATTTGCATATATAATCCCAACAGAGTTATAAGTCATTGACATTTGAAAAAAATGTTCATGAAATGATGTTTCAAAAAAAAAAAAAAAAAAAAAAAAAAATCCAACTACACATTTCACATATTTTATTAATGATGAAGCTAAACAGGTGAAATGCATAGTCGGATATTTTTTTTGAAACATCCTTTCAGGAATGTATTTTCAAATGTCAATATATATATATATATATATATATATATATTAATTATTGACAGTGCAAGACTCTTTGGTAAAGCAAAGAGTTGTCTCAGTCACTGTTAATCTAAAAATAAATAAATAATCTTAAATTCGCCTTCATCCATGCTGTGTACCAACAGCTTAGGGGTAGAATCTCTGACTGACACCAATTCAGCTGGGTTTCAATCCTAGTTAGAAGCAACCAGACGTCTAGCCACACTGATGAGATGTGATGCAGCAAAATAGTCTGTCTGTGGATGATTTTATATATATATATATATATATATTAATGCATGTTTCATTAAATAATATAGACAGGTTTTGTCTATTTATTTTAAGTAAGTTCCTTTCATATTGTCTGATAAGATTAATCGCATTATCGTTGAAAGATGAAAGGAAATCACCATATTGATACATGTTTAGATCCATTCTAAGCTTTTGGCTTACATAAGCCATAATCAAAGATGACAATTTCAATATATCAAACAACACACAGACGAAGCTACAATAATAGTCCACCCTTGCTGCTTGAATAAGCTCAAAGTAACGACAAACTCGTATTTATGAGACAAGGAAGCGAAAATCGCATCGCAGCTCTTAACGTCACACATGACCACGCAAGAGTGAAAAACGAGAATTATTAAGTATGGGAAGCTGTTGGTATAAACCAAAGGCTTCTACTATAAGTTATAGGCATTTAAGAATGTTTGTGGAGATTTCATAGTTTATTTTGTTCAGGTTAGGTTTCAACTGTTTTATATAAATAGCTTCAAGAATTTTAGTTTTTGTTTATTGTTTTCATGTTTAAGTATAATTGTGTTGTCAACAAGGATTTTTCTGTAATTGAGTACGCGGACAGGCATGTTGTTTTAAATGTCTAAAAATGTTAGAGTTATCATTTAATATAAAAGGAACTTACTTAAAATAAATAGACAAAACTTGTCTATATTATTAATTGAAACAAGCAGTAATGAAAAATTGTTGGCAAAATATACACAATATATATATTATATATATATATATATATATATATATATATATTACAAGTGCTTTTGAAATGTTACAACATTCATTTTCAAGAATTTTTCTGTGTATATTTACACAATGGTTTCTTTAATTCCAGTGTTCTCATGTTCAATGGAACCAATTTCAATTCACACAAGTTAACGTCAAAGAAATGGTTAAGCTGAAATATAATTTTTTTTGTTTTTGATTTTTCCAAAACACTTCAATATATGGCCCCCTATGTTGAATGATACCTTTTTTAATATTGGCTGCAACTCTTATAATACACCCTCCAGAATTTAGTGTCTTTATTTGCACTGTGTCATTATATATCATTTTATGGTCAGTAAAGGAGACTAATATACCAACATTGGTTTTTTTGTACTTAGACTAATACTAGTAACCATCTGAGTGTAAGATGACAATTGAAGTTTTGCGAATTTTTCTTTTTTAAGTGAAAATTTATAGCAGGAATTAAAGTGTGTGTGCATTCAGTTTGGGAAAGTTTCAGCTTGTATAGACCCACCTGGTCAGATGGTCAGAAAAAGAACATTGATTAAAATGCAAGAACAAAATGGGTGATGCACTAAAGTGTCTGTTTAAAATAATCCTCCCCTGTTGTGCAAATGTCTATGTATACACCTATACATACCAGCGGATATCTATATGGAAATTTACATGAACATGGATGGCATAATATCAAAATCAGTCTCTTAAAAGTATTATCTTTAAGAAAAAGAAAACCAAAGGTACTGTTATTTTGCGGAAGGGAAAACAAACTCAAAAGAACACAAAACAAAACAAGAATGCGGAAAAGCTAGGAAAGAGCAACTGAACGAACACAGTGCATATGTGCATATTACTTAGCTGCGTGCATTGGCCTTAGCAAAACGAGGCATAAGTGTCAATCAAGACTGCATGTCATTAGTAAAGTGGTTCCC
>OZ038482.1:112822088-112902088 GCA_964036315.1 Acanthosepion esculentum | reverse complement strand
ATAATGTCGTTTTTTGACGTTTAAATTCATGTGAGAAAACGACATTATTTTTGCACCAACCTAATAAAATGTTAAAAAAACAGATACTTTAGTGGACAGTAAAAAAACAAAAAGAAAACGATTTAGCTTGGGTAGTAAAAAACAAAATAAAATTATTTTAACTTCGGAGGTAAATTTGTAGGAAAGCAAAAATTTGTTATAAAAATAAAAACATTATTTTAAAAATAAAAAATAGTAATCTTTGATAAGTATCTGTCTAGGGAAACTAAATTATCTATGGGAACAGAAAAATTAGCAGTTGTTACAGATTTAAGACTAATTTATCTAAGGCTCACTGTTTAATTAATAAACATTAGTGAAAGTAAAAAATATCATACCCAGTATGATTTGAATTCCTAAAAAAATTTAAAGGCAAAATTATTAAACAATATAAACAAAAAACAAATGTTTATTCCAAAAGTGTGCAAATGACTTTTTTTTTTGACAGCTTATCAACCCTTTGCAGGTTATTTAAAGCCAGAAAATATATTTTAGATTTTAAGAATTCTTTTTGGGAGATAATGATTTTCTGATACAAGTTCTACTAATTATTCTATAGTTGTGGGTAGAAGAGGTGAATGCATACCTTTCCCAAGAGTATTTTGCACATAAGTGAATATAATGAACCCAACTGGAATTGGTTCTTGGCTCTCTGATTTACAATTCCAGACCATTATTCATTATACCACATGCACATCCAAACTTACAGCACCTGGTATTCCAAAGCAGTCACCTATCTAGGTACTGACCAGGCTAGACATTGGGTGATCAAAATTTGAAATACAAAAAAAATAATAAAGTATGCAAAATCAAGGCCAGTCTTACTCTAAATCAAGGCTTGGCAACCCCAGCTCCCAGTCCACATCCCACCCGCAATATAACACCTGGACACTAATCACCTAATTAATTTGTGGAACAAGTGACAGAAAAATATCAGTTGGAGTTAATCGATGGATTTTTGGAAAAAAAAAAGAAAGAAAGAATTCTGAATCCAGGTTTTGCCCAGCAGAAGTGAAGTCTATTGAATAATGCGAAAATGATGGTAACATTATTTGGAAGTACATATTCTTGGGAACAATTTTGAAAAATGAAATATGCTAAAAGTCGTTTAAGAACAAGGTGGAGTGATAACCACCTGAATGATATTTTCCTCCTGTCACCAATGAATATTTTACCTGATGTAGAGAAGTTATTGAACAATAAGCAGAAATAAGTGTCTCACTAAATAATTTACCATTTCCAACTGTATTACTTTTGGAAAAATTTGCATTTTTTGTTGTTTTGGTTAGTTGTTATCCTGTTATTCCTGCAGTAAAATAAGGAACTTTGTTTAAATATTATAACATTAGCTTTACATTATCTACATTGTTCAGACTGTTGTCCTCATCTTTATTGCCATATTCACAGTGTTTCAGCCATTATATGCTCTGGCCTCCTTCAGGTGATTGGAATTTTGAACAGAACCCTTTATTTTCGTCCACCAGAGTAGATTGCTCTAGTTCCATGTGCCATGCCTCTTTCATACGTCTCAGTTATCTCCCTTTAACTCAACTCTCCAAGTTTTTCTTCACCACCGCAGTAGCCAGATATTGAACTCATAACACTTTGGGTCAAGTCACTGAATCCAACCAACACTTTTATCCACTGAGCCATGTGTCCTTGAGGACAATCTACCCAGTGGACAAAATAAAGGGTTCTGTTCAAAATTCTAATCATCTGAAGACGGCCAGAGTGTACAATGGCAGAAATGGCATGAATATAGCAATAAAGATGAGCATTGTTCTGACTATTGAGTCAGAACAATGTAAATAATTACAATACCTCATCTCAGAAATATAGATCTATCTATCTATCCCATTCTGTTCATTATATCTATTTATCTATCTATCCCATTCTGTTCATTATATCTATTTATCTATCTATCCCATTCTGTTCATTATATCTATTTATCTATCTATCCCATTCTGTTCATTATATCTATCTATCCCATTCTGTTCATTATATCTATCTATCCCATTCTGTTCATTATATCTATCTATCCCATTCTGTTCATTATATCTATCTATCCCATTCTGTTCATTATATCTATCTATCCCATTCTGTTCATTATATCTATCTATCCCATTCTGTTCATTATATCTATCTATCTATCTATCTATCCCATTCTGTTCATTACATCTATCTATCTATCTATCCCATTCTGTTCATTATATCTATCTATCTATCTATCCCATTCTGTTCATTATATCTATCTATCCAAACCATTCGGTTCATTATATCTATCTATCCAAACCATTCGGTTCATTATATCTATCTATCCAAACCATTCGGTTCATTATATCTATCTATCCAAACCATTCGGTTCATTATATCTATCTATTAATTTTGTTGTTATTTTTTTCTTTAAATCTACAGACTAAGGCAGCCTTTCGCACAGAGTGGTTTGAGGTAGAGACAATTTATTATAGTACATTTGATATCAGGGCCCTCCTCTGAGACACTGCGTAACTTTCTGGCCCTCTCTCTTTCTAAAAGGTTGCTGACTCCTGCTCTAAATTAAGTGATGTGGTTTCTGTTAATTGGTACAGTTCTTTCTTAGTGATTCAGTAGAACCAGTTCACAATGCTCAAAGAATGATGACCTTTGCTAAGACTCAGACTTTAGTCACTCAAATCATTATTGATCTTAGGAGTGGGGGTAAGAAAATCATTTAAAAGGTTAAAAAAGAAAATGAAATTAATAAGCTGGGTAGTTTTAAGATCGTGTGTGGAGCAAGAAAAAATAAAAATAAAAAATAGAAATAAAAAAAGAAGAAAAAATATACATTCTTTCCAGCTGCTGGGCAACTCGGAGCAATCATTAAAAAAATGTAGACATCACCACTGGTTGTACATGCACACATACCAAAAATGTAGATAAATATATAAAAAAAAAAATTAAACTTACACATGATCTGGAAATTTCTTTGCGCCAGACATTTCGAGATTTTTGAAATGATCTCTGCAAAAAGAAGAAAATCATAAACTTTTAGTAATTTCATTTTACCATCTATTATCTACTCTTCTATATCTCTGATCAAAGTGTAGTAACTGTTCTTCTCATCTCTAATGGTAATGGTAATATTAACCCTTTGCTTATAAGGAAACATTCAGCATTCATTGCCTGATCAATCAGTGCTACTCAAGTCATGCTTTCTTTTACTCCCTGACGATTGGGGTGGGATCAGAATGTTGTATCTTTTCTTCTCATCTCTAATGGTAATGGCAAAATTAACTGTTTCCTTATAAGGAAACATTCAGTATTTATTCACCAAGTAGCCATTGATACTAACAGTTTAAATGTAGAAACTATTTCTTTTAAAAAATTTTTGTTCTTAGGAAAATAAAATTCAAGTTAACCATTATTTTTTTTTCCATTGCTGATGGGAGTTTCCTTCCTAACCTTTTGTTTGAAGTTAAGTGGAATGTCAACATTATGTCATTATTTTCTCTTCAAGTTACATTTTCTTTTTATTTGTTACAGCTGGTGAAAGTTTCCAACTGATATGGTTTCAATACATGAGTCAATGGGTTTATGTTTATGAAAGGCTATGAAGATTGGCATCTGGTCATTTGCCATGTCCTTTGTTAGGTAAAAACTTAGAAAATCATGTTCCATTATAATATTGCTGTTAGAAAATAAATAGTTTTTAATGTTTAACTTATTTTCATCCAGTAGTTCAGTAAATATACAAAAATAGAAATAAAGACAGTATGTGTCTTCTCACTGGAATTATTCAAATTATACAGTGACGTAATTCTGAGAGAATTAGAAGTCCAACCAGAATTTGTCATTGGTGGCCACAATCTTAATGGCATAAAATATGCAGATGACACAATCTTGATAGCAGAAAGATAAAGGAAACTACAGAAGGTAGTGAAGGAAAGCAAGAAGAAAGGACTAATGTTGCATTCTGTGTCATCTATAGGTCTCCAAATTACTATACAAAATGGCAACAATGAAAAGGACCATTTCTTTTTGTTATTCGTTTTATTAAGAGAGAGTGGTGGTAGCTTGGATTCTGTCAGGTTGTGGGAAGAATGTGGTCACAGGAATGCATGTTGCATCAGTGCCTCTCTGCAGGTGATATTAGCCGGTCACTAATCTGTGTGTGGGAGGCATATCTACAATTTAGAAGTTTTGTGGACCTCTGTTACATTCATTCTATTTTGCAGTTATATCCTAAAACTACACAAAAGCAATCCATCACTGTCAGAATACCACGCCCATAAGATACTCCGACCAATCACTGACCATTCTGGCCCTGGCCTTTGCAAAAAAGATAGAATGCATGGTTTTTAGCAGAAGGAACAACCCAACATGCAAATTACAAATTGGAGATACTAAAATTAGACCAATAAAACAATTTAAATATCCAGAGAATGCTTTAACTGAGGGCGGAAAATGCAACACTGAAATCTGAAGGCACACTGGGATAGTGAAATTTACCTTCCAAAAGGCTAAGTAAAGTATTAAAAAATGGAAACACTTCATTAGAAGCAAAGAAAAGAGTACTGAATATGTAATATCAGTCATCCTATAGGGCAGTAAATGCTGGACAATCTCTTCACAGATGAAGTGATCTGAAGCAACAGAAATGTGGTTCTACAGAAGGATACTGAGAAGCAAAAAGGACATTTACACTTAACATCAGGAAGAGACAGTTGAAATTTCTAGAGTACCTAATAAGAAATGAAGTCTTGGAAAATTCGATACTCACAGGACAGATAAACCCCAAGAGGCACAGAGGAAAATAACACATAACCTACCTAGCAAGTTTGAGTAAATTGATGCTAGAAAAAGTTGTAGGAGAGATAACAAAAAGACAAAATTTATTAAGACCTACAAAGGACAGGAAATTGGAGAGAGCCATAATTGCATATACCCTGAAGGAACATTGCACATAAAGAAGTATTAATGTCAATATTGCGGGGTGTTTAAATATCTTACAGCAGGTTTTTCCTTAATATTTATCAAGTGACAAATCAAATTTTGGCAATCATGGACTTTGATGCCCGCAATAGGACAGCACATCAAAAGGATGGTTTTTCCCATGACACTGCTTTTTTTTTTTTTTTTTTTAACTATCTTCGGTGATGTTTATTATTTTAAAAAGTGATGATTACAATTGCAATAAAATCCATAAGGATACAGAAGGTCACATGATGTCTGCTCAATGAGGTCATTCTATACAGTGATAATGTGCCATGTCTTTTCAGGACGTGGGAGATCACGGCTCTCCACTTCTTTCTATCCCTTGCAGCTCCCAACAAGTTCTTTTCATTCGCTTCCTCTCCCAGACCATGTTCTGTCACCCACTTGCTTAGGCTCGCCAGGTCTCTCTTTCCTTCTATTCGACCACCCATGAGTATCAGATTCTCCAGGCCCTCCTTCCTTATTATGTGCCCCAGAAACTTCAACTGCCTCTTCCTGATATTAAGTATAAGCCTCCTCCTTGTTTGCAACCTCTCTGAGAGCTCATCATTGCTCACCCGCTCAGTCCATGATATCCTTAGCATCCTTCTGTAGAAAGGTGTTACGCTCTCACTACTTTACCATTATTTCCATGGGAAAATATTCCTACAAGCTATATTCCTACAATACTAAACTACCCAGGTAAGACCCACCCCCACTGTGTACATTTAGGTGAACCACCCTCATTCCATTCATATTCCTTAACTAAGGAGCAAGTCCCAATTGGATAACTTCTTCCCAAGAACTGTTGCTTCATGGATGATGTAATGGAATAACCAGTCACCCCCATGAATGATTACATTATAGGTAATAAGTACCTATAAAGTCAACTGTCTACAAGAGACTTTTTTTTTTAATCGTATCACCCCAAGCAAGGCTGGAGGCCACTATCATGCAAGGGGTTATAGAAGGGTTGGAGGAAGAGCAGATAGGAGTGGTAAAGGAGAGGATGTGGAGAAAGAGAAAGACAGTGGGTCGATCAAGGCAAGGGGATTACAGAAGATTTGGAGCGAGAGCAGATAGGAATGAAAGATGAAAGGATGTGGAGAAGGGAAGTGGATAGATCAAGGCAACTGGAGATGTTGATTGACGCTACACTTAAACCGTTGGAGATTGTATTTGTCAGGGAAACAGTAATAGGGAAGGGAGTTCCATAGGCGAGATGTGTGAGACATGAAGCTATTGGAGTAGAAGAGACGTCTACATCTAACAGTTTCAATGGTGTAGGGGTGGGAACAGGATGCCAGCCTCGTAGGACGTTTAAGAGTGAGAGAAAGAAGACGCAAGCATGTCCGACCTTCCAATTTGCGGCACTCACCACTAGAGGGACCTATGTGTATAACTGTACATATTTCATATTGTACTGGTTGTGTACAATAAACCTTTCTTCTATTATCCACCTGATGTTAAGTATTTATTCCCTTAACATGGAATACAACAATGGAACAGAATTCCAGGAGGATGCTTCCCTTACCACTACAATGTTAACATCTTCAAGTCTAGGGTTAACCGTTATCTATTCTGCATAAACTTCATCCCTTACCTTTACCACTTGAGCATCAACCATTTTCAGTAACTCTCTACCTTGAGTGACCCTAAAAAATATAGACATTTTAAGCTTACCTCAGCATAATTTTTTCGTAAACTTTTGAAATTTCAGCATCAGCTTTGGTGGGCTTTCGCTGCAACCATTTCTTCAGATAATGGTCATCGTAATACTCTAATAATTCCTGAAAAAGTAACATATAGTATTTTTTTTTAATATTCATTTCATTCCAAGCAAGGCAATAAAGCCACTAAGATGCAATGGTTTATTAAGTGTTGGAGAATATGAGAGAATACGAGAAAAAACAACATTTAAGTAGAGAGAAAAATAAAAGAACAGGAATTAAGATGGCTGAAGATAATTGGTGTTGTGTTTGACTTCTTAAAGATCAAAGTTAACGGGAAAGCAAGAAGCCAGAAAAGAGTTCCACTAGTGGGAAGTACAAGAAAAGAAATTGTTAGCATACAACTTACAGTTACATTTAGCTATTTCAACTGTAAAACTATGAGACTTGCCACCAATCTAATACTGCATTTAAATTTATAAAGGCAAGACATGGCTGGCCACACCAGTAGCTAGATAGAGAGCAGAGAAGCAAGACATAACTGCCTAGATGGCAATTAAAATGGCAGAGCGAACCACATGGTCTCACCTCTGCTCTGTGGACATTTTCCCTTCAGGAAATATTACAAGAAAAGAGGAAGGGGAGGAGAGATGAAAGTAGAGGAGAGGAGAAGAGGGAGAGGATGGAGGGTAGGGGGAGATGATGAGGTTAGGGTGAAAGGGGGAGGAGAGGAGGGAGAGAGAGGAAGAGAAGAAGAGGGAGGAGGAGAGGGAGAGAGAGGAGGAGAGGGAGAGAGAGGAGGAGAGGGAGAGAGAGGAGGAGAGGGAGAGAGAGGAGGAGAGGGAGAGAGAGGAGGAAGAGGGAGAGAGGAGAGGAGGAAGAGAGGGAGAGAGGAGAGGAGGAAGAGAGGGAGAGAGGAGAGGAGGAAGAGAGGGAGAGAGGAGAGGAGGAAGAGAGGGAGAGAGGAGAGGAGGAAGAGAGGGAGAGAGGAGAGGAGGAAGAGAGGGAGAGAGGAGAGGAGGAAGAGAGGGAGAGAGGAGAGGAGGAAGAGAGGGAGAGAGGAGGGAGAGAGGAGGAAGAGAGAGAGAGGAGGAAGAGAGGGAGAGAGAGGAGAGGAGGGAGAGAGAGGAGAGGAGGGAGAGAGAGGAGAGAGGAGGAGGAGGAGGAGGAGGAGGAGGAGGAGGAGGAGAACCATGACAATTTATGTTGAAATTTTCATGAAAAGGAGTAATAAAAAATAAACATATATATTGAAAAAATGGTAAGTGGAGTAAAGGAAAAATATGGAGTGGGGGGAAAAAGGAAGAGAGTGGAGGGATTGGAGGGGAAGGGGCAAATGGAATGTGGAAAAATGAAAAGGAAAAGTGGGGAAATGAAGTTGGTGGGAGAATTAAAAACAAAAACAAGAAAGTAACAAAAAAAAAAAATTACCTTAAGGTAATATTTTCCATGAAAGCCAATGATGTCTTCCATTCCAGCCATTAAATGATCAGAAACCTAGATTTGAACACAGACAAACTCAGCAAATTGAATACTATATAAATTTTTATTTAAACACAGGTCAATGGTCTTGTGAAAAATCATTACACATCAGAAAAATAAAGTACGGAATTTAGCTAAATAACTATAATAAAAAAAAACACTTGACACTCATGACTAATTTATGACATCAACATCTGGTACATCTTCTAACTTTATCTACTAAATATGGGACAAAAATAGAAAATAAGGTTTATAGAGATGAAATAATATTAGTTTTGTTTTTTTATATAAAGGCGATGAAAAATTAAATTATAATGTGGAAAAATAGTTAAAAAATTTGTAATTTGTAGCATTTAAGTGAAAAAATAGCAAATGTTTATATTCTCAGTGCAGATCGAGGTCTCAGCAGTTGTTCAAATGAATTCTAAAGTTTACAAGAATGACTAAAATGGTGCCCTACTTGAAAATTAACACTAGTGTTTTTAACATCATGAATGTCAGTAAAATAATGAAAGTAGTTTTTTTTAATCAAAGTAGCATGTGTAATGTAAGCGCAACCTTACATCAGCTGTGAGAAATATTAGACAGTTTGGTTCTTCTTTCTTCTGCAAGGTAACCTTCAAAAACCTAACAAGGGGTTTGATCGTAAGGCCCTGAAAGAGAAAAAAATATATCAAATAATGCTTTTCAATAAAAAAAAAAGACATGGGGGTGGATGAAAAACAAAAATAAATTTCAAAAATTGAAATTTCATTAACTGACAGTAAATATAATTTATTAGACAACAATCAGTATGCTTGGTATTCATTAAAACATCAGAATGCTCAAAAATTAACAGCAGCATGTCTAGAAAACTGGAAGTCAAATGGCTACAATTGAAAAGAGAAAAGAGAGAAATAAGTTAAGTAATGAGTGTAAAATGAAAAAAAAAAACAATGAAAAGGGCAAATAATCTGGACATTCTGCACATATGCATATACATGCAGATGGGTGCATGTGTGCAAACATTATGAAAAGAAAAAAAAATCTTCCACCATTAGAAAAAAAAAATAATAATATTGAGAAATTGCTGATACCCCTCTAATGAGTGGATGGATTAATTCCTAAAGGGTACATCTATGAAACCCTGGAGTCAGAATGCTGAAGGTAACATCAATCAGCTAAGTGACAAATCTTTTACTTGTATTATATAATATCTTCAGAAAGAGAAAGAACAGGTGGAGTTAAAATCCACAGTTCTTAGCCTTTACTTTTTAAAAAAGGTCTCAATACAATGTAAAGCACAATATTATTAAAATATTATTATCATAATAGATTACAATAAAACCATTTTACATCGCTACACAAAAACTTTCATGTTTCAGAACTATAATTGTTCTTCATCAGGCAATGGTATATATATATATATATATATATATATATATATATATATATATATGTATGTATGTATGTATGTATGTATGTAAAGAAACACAACTTTAAGGGTTCATGGGATTATAATTTATTTTCTTAGGGCCAGGATTTTGGCCCTAATTCATCAGATCTCCATTTTCATACAAAAATATTTGCTCTGTTTTGACATTGAGATCTATGGATTACATCCTCCTTGGAATCATCCATACAGATTACCAAATAACTCCATTAACTACACACACACACATATATATATATATATATATATATATAAATAAATAAAGGTACCAGGGATGAAAGGTCATTGGAACACATCCAGATCCTTCTCACTTGGAGGAATACCTCCCTTATTGACCAGATATTCAGGAATGTAGCTTCACTCACTATTTAACTCCAAGTTTGTGGTTTTGAATCAAATATTTTCTTTACCCTAGACTGTTTGCAACCCAAGACTATAGGACACAGTCTGTCCTGTTATTTATCTATAACTGGGAGGAGAAGAGAATCATTACTTTCCAAATAGTATTTCCACATAAGTGAATGCAACCATCTTAACCAGAATTTGATCTCAGTTCTCCAATTCCTCAGTCTGAGCCACTATCCATTACTCCACCATGCTCCTCCATTATATTGAATATCAAACATAACTACTTGTCAGTCAGACTGTTTAACACAACATTTTACTCCTGGACTGTAAGTTATTTTCAAAATGGCTTATATGTAAAATGCAGGCAAGGAAAAGCCTTGTTGTCTTCAAATAAGAATGATATTTTAAAAATGTCCATCTGATCAATATGTGATTTATAGTTTAAAAAAATTAAAAAGAAGAAGGTTGCGAGAATAAAATAATGAACAAAAGACAAACATATGAATAAAAAAATTAACATGTATTAATAAAAATGGATGAATGGTTATTGCTGTAGAAAATAGAACTGGTATTCCAAATAGAGATGAAGTGATTTAATGCAAGTAGACTCCAGGAAACGTACAAGTTCATCACTTTTCACCCCTTCTCATCAGCTATAAATTAAGTAGTAGAGCAGACTAAGCTCTGTCACCTTGATTGGTAAAGAGTTTAGGAAAAAAAAATCTGAATTCAAAACTAACATCTGCATAATGACTTGTTCAATCAGTAGAGTAGTGAAGATTTTGAAACCACTGGAGCTGAATCAATATTCAGCCATCTGGTTAGTTAAGGTTATTAATACAAATGTTTATTTGAAAACAGGAAGCTGTGGAGAACCATTATTGCATTCATTCTGATGTAAATGAAGAAAAAAGTAAAGTAATTCTATGAAAAATAAAAAAAAAATCTCAGGGGAAACAAAAAAATAATGGGTAAAAACTTCAGGAAGGAAAAAAAAAAAAAAAATCAGAAAAAGTAAAGAAATAAAAATCAGGAACAAAAATAAAACCAGGAAAATTTAAAAAAAAAAAAAAAACCTCAAGGAAAAAATTCTGTGACAAAGTTCTGTTTTTTTTTTTAAAAGATGAGGAATCTGCAAAAGGATGGAAATACATTTGTGTTGAGATGTATAGTAGAAAAAAATGAAAAAGAAATTGTAATTACCTGGATGAGAATTGTGAAAATGATGACACCTAAAGTTGTGGTAACAAACATTCGTTTAAATGGGATTACTGCTTCATCCAACATCATGACCAGAGAAAAGCAGACAGCTCCACGGAGACCTCCATAACCCTGAAATTGAAGAAGGCAAGAAAATCCTTGAGATATATATATATATATATATATATGTGTGTGTGTGTGTATATTGAGGAATTTAAAGAAGTAATTAAATATGAATGCAGTAAAAATGAATCATGCAGACACAGATTTGAAATGCGTTTTGAAAAAAGGAGGAGGACATTTTGAACATCACATATGACAATTAAATAACTAGTAAATAAAATTTTTATGTATAATTATAATAAATTATCCTACGGTGTGCAACTTTTGCCTCGGGAAGAGAAGAAAATCCATTATATATATATGTATATATACATCAATTATGTGGTGCGTGTTCAATTTATATAACGTAAATCATTCATACGAAAAACAAATAATGAAGTTAATTATATGGCAAGAATCACTCTCGCAAACAATGTTGATTGTATTTTGTTTTTAAATATTGTTTGCGAGAGTGATTCTGGCCATATAATTAACTTCATTATTTGTTTTTCGTATGAATGATTTATGGTATATATACATACATATATGTGTGTGTGTGTGTGTGCACATATTGAGGAATTTAAAGAAGTAATTCTTTATAATATAATATATACACACACACATATTATATATATATATATATATATGTGTGTGTGTGTTTTGTTATATGTATATATATATATATATATGTGTGTGTGTGTGTTTGTGTGTGTGTGTGCACATATTGAGGAATTTAAAGAAGTAATTCTTTATAATATAATATATACACACACACATATTATATATATATATATATATATATATATAGTGTGTGTGTGTGTATGTATGTATGTGATATATTTAATTAGATGGATAGTGATGGGTTCAGAACAGAAAAATACAAAGAATGAAATAAAAGTAAATATAAAATGAATAACATATTTATCAATCTATTGTCTTACTGGAAGCTTCTGCGTCTCCTTGAGATATAAGTCACATAACTGAGTGTGGTCACAGGATCACAACACAGTTGAACAGCTGACCAGTTCTAACACCACTCATGAGATATTTCGGTTGAAAGCTGGAGAGATATGTCTTTGGTGAAGTAGACCTAGCAATAACACTTTCCTCTCTAGGGTCAACAGCACCAAATATTCCCCAACTTGCCATGGCCAGAGACATGTGCCTGCTGATGCCATTGAAAGAACCCTGTTGCCCCGGCCGGCCATAGACCTGAATTTAGGAAGCCCTCCATCTAGCAACGTGGTCTCAATACCATATTGGCTTATGCATAGCTATGAAGGCCAATCTACCCCTTTGTGCTAGACGGCTGATAATCCCTACATGATCGTTTATCTGCCCTTTGACATGTCTTTATTTTATACCTGCTGGGTATCTGGTGATACACATCAGAAATACCAACTGAGGGAACCAATTTAAGTGCCAATGACCCAACTATGTGGCAAGTAGTACAGTTACATGTTACCAATAGCACTCATAGAGTAACCTGGCATCAAAAATCCTTGATATAATCAAACATGAAGAACAATTTTTTGGTTTGAAGACTTATCCAGTTGTAATATAGAGTTAATGAGGCTGACCTTAGAAATCAAAGAGCACAATGTTCACCCTGTGCAACGCCTTAGAGCCACTCAAGGTAGAGAGATACAGAGTAAACAGTACAGTTTATGAGGATTTGTGTGGAAGATAAAGGTTAATTTTAGACTTGAACAAATCAAGATTGTAGTGATTGAGGAAACATCTGGGGAGTTAGTTTTGCAAAGCAACAGTTTGTGGGAGAAGCTACTCAAGTGAAACTTACATCTCACTGATACAAAAGGAATGAGGGTGGTTCCTTACACTCTGCATGGTATGGCAGTTCTTAGCCATGAAGGTTAGAACTGGTGGAAGTAAGGAATGTAGTTCACCTGAACACTTTCCATGGAAATAGCGATAGATTAGCAAGAGGTTTGCAGTCTTTTGCGAAATAATTCATCACCTCCAAGGATGAAGAGACACTTTTTGGTCCTATCTTGACTGGAAATAAACAGGAGCAGAACTCCTTTTCCAACTTGATCTGGCTTTTGTAAATGCAGGAGTTAAGAGGAGTCGGGTACTTATCAGGGTAGAACAGAGAACCAACCATTTTTTGCATTATCTTTACCGATGGATTGTATGTATAAGTTTCCCTTGAGGGCTTTGTTGAGGCCCGTGTCCTAAACATCGAACAGATGCTCAAGACACAGGCCTCCCTGAGAGAACACCTATTCATCATGATACGTAAAAATTCATGGTCCACTTAATAATGACAAAAAAAAAAAAAAAAAAAAAAAAAAAAAAAAAAATCACTACTTTGATTTTCAAGTCATTCGATGTGATGAGCTAGTTTCACCTCCCCACCTCCACCCACTAAGCTGTTAAAGCTTGATCAGAGGAGAGATCAGCTAACAGGCCCTGATCAACTTGAGTTATAGCGGTACACCAATATACCATTGTATCATCAGCATAGATATTCACAAAGGATCGGAGTATACTCCTAAGCAGGTCATTTATGTACAGTAAAAAGATAGTTAGGCTGAGAACTTTCTAGGAAAATGGAGTCAGATATTATATTTTCTCTGCAGTAAAAATTATTTTTCAACCTCACAAATGGCAGGGTGGGGGAGGTTAAATTCAACCTTTGAGGTCAGCAGAGGCCACTAAGGGTAGAATTAGTCTGTTGGTCCTTATTAATCAGTGAATGTGTTAATTGAATTTTATACACCAAAAATAAAGTTTAGTTATCACTGGAAATTGGTTTATAAAATTTTTTGGTTTGGTTTGTTTTGTTGCATATCAACCTCAATGGGTTATTTAATGCTGATAATATTTTTTTTTTCCAAAAAAAAATTGCTGGCAATATTTTTTCAAAAATGTATTGCTGGTAATAATTTTTTCTTGAAAAATTTATTGCTGTTAATTTCTTTACAAAAACATATTTTTACACTTTCATAGCATTTTGACCCCAGTTTGGGGAGTTAACTAATTTTCCCATAGCTGGGACCATAGCAGGTGCAACCACATCGAGTCAGGGTGGACCTGGGAACACCAGCAATTAAGAGGTGGTTCCACGCTCCTCAAAGCATCCTGATCAGAGGCCATGCTGCTGGATGTAGTTTATCATCTTACCCAGGATGCGGATGTAGTTTATCATTATATCCAAGACGGATTTTATTTTGGTGAATAAAATTAGATTTTTTAGCACATTCACCATGGATATGGATTCACTTGGATATTTGAACCCTACCATTATGCTATATACATGCTGAGGCAAAAGTTACACACCATAGGATAATTTATTAAAAATATAATTATACATTTCATTACTAGTTATTTAATTGTCATATGTGCTGTTCAAAATGTCCTCCTCTTTTTAAAAACATATTTCAATTGTGTGTCTGTAGGATTCATTTTTAAACGACTTCCGGTAAAATAACTGCCAAAATAGATTACCCACAATGCACTACTGACCCGCGTATATATAAATAGCCGAGAAAAATAACGGCACTCGTGTCCTTACGATTGCATCTCACATAAGTGTTGACTTATATGTTCACTTATATTTACACATGCTTTATCTCTGATATTGAGCACTTTATCGCATAAATACAGCACATTTTAAGACTATGTTTCTTCATATATATATAATATAAATATATATATAATATAATATATAATATAATATAAATATATATATAATATATAATATAATATAAATATATATATAATATAAATATATATATATATATATAATATAATATATAATATATATAATATATATATAATATAATATATAAATATAATATATATAATATAATATATAAATATAATATATATAATATATATAATATAATATATATAATATAATATATATAATATAATATATATAATATAATATATATAATATAATATATAAATATAATATATATAATATAATATATATAATATAATATATATAATATAATATATATAATATAATATATAAATATAATATATATAATATAATATATAAATATAATATATATAATATATAAATATAATATATATAATATAATATATAAATATAATATATATATATATATATATATATATATATGTGTGTGTGTGTGTGTGGTGTGATGGGTAAATTGTCGTCAATTTATATTTTTAATTTTGCACATGCACATTGTTAATTTTAGCAAATAAAAAGAAATCTTTATTTGCATTCAACTGACTCAGAGGCCAGGGATGTTCTAGCAAATATGCTGGCATTTCGACATTATCTCCCATTGTATCATGGTAACTTATTAATTTATATTTTTTCCTTTTAATCTAAACAAAGCAAAATTTTAAGTTACATAATTTGAAAATGACTGCAAAATGAATGGCAATGACATTATACACGACATTGGTGACTCTTACCAATCACTACAGAAGTAAAACATAATATTACCATAATAAACTGCTCGTCCAGTCCAATTTTGCGCACACGATATCTGTCACAGGTGTTGATCAGGTAAGTCAAACCAAAAACCACTGCAACGAAAGCGAATTACTGAACAATTAATGATTGGAAATATATACATTTTTTTAAGCACTATTTTATCACAAGAATTCTCTCCTTTATAATTTTAAAGTAGCACTCTTTGAAGGTAATACCATCTATTTTCAGGATAGAGGTGATCAAGTCTCCACAACTTCCTATCTTTTGCTGCGGCAACTCTTACCTCTTTAATACCCCTCGTTGCCATCATTCTGTCAACCAGTCTGTGCAGACTTAAGCTAGCTACAGCAGAGGGATAATTGGACCGCTGGCCTGTAACGAAAGGGACCAATCTGGTTCAGCTTAGAAAACAGCAATGATAATTTTAAAGAAATAACTGAATTTCTCAATTCATGCCACAGAATTTCAAAGCCTCACTTTATCTCTGATTCGGGCTGAAAGTCGAATTCAGTCCAAAACATTTAGTGCTTCAAATCACAAACTCCATAGAACTTCAAAACCTCACATCACGAAATTTCTCACTTTATCTCTGATTTCTTCACATTTTGAAGAACTAAAATTCATTTCCCCAATTTACAAAGACTGGCATATTTTAAACTGAGTTTAATTAAAAAATTTGAAACCAAAGTTTTTGTGTTAATCTAAACTCAATATAAATTAAAACCTTTTAAAATCATTATTTTTTTTTCTAGTTATTTTCATATCTAAAATTTTAACAGCTCCCTCCTCATCTGGGTACAAATCTCAATGCTGGGTGTTTAAGCACCAGATTAATGACAGATCTCACTGATCAACACGATTTTTGGTGCAAAGAAACAAAACACTTTTTTTTAGCTAATTTGATGGTGCTGATTCTGAAAATGATCTTAGTTAGCTACTATTTTTGCTGTACTGAAATTAAAAGATCAATTTACGATCTTGGCTGATCACAAAATTTAATTAATAAAGGTGGTAGGAACCCATTAATTTTCAGGTAGGCTGAGCAATTTATGTCAGCCACCTGAAATAAACTTCTTTTTTTTTAAAGAAAAAAGTGTTTTCGAGTCAAAAATTTTAAAATAGAAATACTGAAGTTTTCAATTTATTGCCAAAATTCAAATTGACTGATAAACTTTATCAGTAATACACTTTAATAAATCTGATAATTGAGGTGACATCAACACAATGAAACCCTAAAACCTTCTGTTTGATGTTCATAAATTTATCCATTACTTTTATCACTTCACTACGGAAGGAAACCAAGAACACAGAGAGCATTTTGTTTTCGCAGTTGGAAAGAAACTCCAAGTAAAAGACATCCCAAATTAATACACCTATTCCATTGTACATGATACTGCTGGAGTACCAAAAGGGGCTTATGAACATGGCAGACAATAAAAAAGAGAGGATTTTTACCATAGTTCTTATGTTCTTAAAGGTTTTATTTCCGATGTTAGTTTATTAAATGATTTGATGACAATACTTGCTGGTCTTCGTATATACAATCATGCTATTTTTAAAGATTTAGTGTCTGAAAGTTATTGTAAAAATAGTATTTCTCAACAAGCAGACCAATATTTGTTGTTGGTTTAAATAGGAATTGAGAGGTTTCTACGATTTTATTTTGAGAATTATTGCCATCGGTCTTTATCATATATATATATATATATATATAGAAAACAAGTGAAAAGAAATGCATTTTTTTTCCCAAAATGTGGCATTTCTGAACAGCAAAAACGGTAGGTAACCAAGAAAATGTAAAGTCAATCCCGGGATCATATGTCTATGTAGGGCAAGTGTGGCTCAAGCTAGATGGTGTGGGGCACAAAGACAGTATTTATCATTTATTTATTTAGATTTAGTAACATAGTAATTATGAGTTCAATCCTATTCTAGAAACAGATCCAGCAATAACCGAGCTGTATTTAATAAAAATATAGATATAATTGTGGTATCCTATGCTTGCATTGTAGGTGAAAGGCTCAGCCACGCGGATTATATAATCTCTGACCTACCACTATCTTTCTTTTGTAGCTGAGTTCGTTTATCTAAAACTTTATTTAGCCAAACGAATACAAAAACAAACATGGAAACGACATGGAAGCCAAAGCACTTGTATTATTGACCCCTGTTCACCAACAGCTGCCAGAGATTATCATAATTGGTGAACCATCCTGTTGAACTATTTTGACGATTACAAGGATAGAATTCCTAAAAAGTACCGGATCCTCTTGAGCTGTATGAGTTTCAGCCTGTTCAAATATATAGAAGGATATACAGATTTCGACACGGTTATAGAATAATTGGATAACTTATTTATTAAAACAGCTAATGATGTTTTCGCGAGGTACCTGTTGGTTACGAAGCGACAGAAGCCGGGAGAGTCTCTGGGCGAGTTTTACAAGGAGTTGGAAAAGCTGAGAAAGAACCGCAACTTCAGGGATCATGTTGCTGAATCATGTAACAATGAAGCTATGCAGGAATCTTTCATTAGAGGCATAGGTTCGCATCCCGTACGGCAGTGTCTCCTGGAAGACTTTGGTTCTACAAACAGCTAATACTCAAGCTTCTGCATTGAGCTTAGCCCAACGGAATAACATATTGTACACTACTGCAGCAATAGCTGACCCGGAACCCAAAAAGTTATGTGAGAATTGTTATGAAGTGTCAAACCTAACGAACCAGCAGTAGCCGCGACTAATCAAGCAAAACATAAATGCTTTTTATGTGAATTTCCCTATCATTCGCAGGACCGGTGTCATGCTCGCGTAACTACTTGTAAAAAAAAAATGCTTAAAGCGAAGACATTACGCTCGTGCATGTCGGTCCAAACCTTCGTCAAATTCATTAGCAACTGTGGCTGGTCCTCATATACTGACCACGCTTACTAACGTACCACGGGAACTCTACCCCGCTGCGAAGCACATAATTTGTAGTGGGGAAAAAAGCTGGTACTAACAGTTATTTCAGTGAAGGAGTCATGCGGGAACTAAATTTGAAAGTCAACCCGTCTAGTAAAGGTATCAACATAGCCCAGAAAACTTTAAACACTAATTCAAGGGGCTATGTAGTTGTAAATCTAACACTTTGCCTTAACGACCAGTCGTATGTTGCCACCAGTTTAGGTGTTTTGAAGGATTTGTGTTCGAACGTGATATTAGGTTAGGATTTTCTGTGTCATCATCAGAGGGCAAGGTTCAAATACGGTGGGTCTCTGTCCAAATAAACTGTGGACAGTGCTCATCAAATCTGTACATTAAACGCGGCAGAAATAGAAGAAGCTCCACTAAGCCCATTGCCGTCAAGTCGAGGCACGTTAGGAAGGAAGGTAAAGCCTTCATCACTAAAGAAATTCAGAGCTTGCTTTCTGAAGGCGTAGTTGAAGAAAGCATTTCACCATGGAGAGCCCAGCTAGTAGTGGTGAAGGACACTAACCACCACCATAAAAAACGAATTTGCGTAGACTACTCACAGATGATAAACCTATACACGGAACTGGGCGTTTACCCCCTGCCAAGAATTGATAAAATGATTAATGACCTCGCAAGACAAAGCATTTTTTCTACGTTCGACCACAAAAGTGCCTACTGTTAGGTACTGCTTAAAGAATCAGATAAAAAATCTGGCATCTCGTCTGAAGTCGCTCTTTCACAGACGTGCCATCGCCTCCCCCTATCTTTTTAACAAATACTTTCACGGTAACTGCTCCGATGAGCTGTTTTCGCTGTTTCCCAGACTTCATGAATTGAAGCGTTCAACTAGGCTGGCATCTTGCTCTCACCCTTTCACTGTCAAAACTGTTAAATGTAGCCGTCACTTCTTCGCCAATAGCTTCATGTCTCGCACTTCTCGCCTGTGAAACCCCCTCCCTTTTTCCCTGATAGCTATAATCTCCAGCTATTCAAATGTAATATCAATCTACGTCTCCAGATGCCCTGATCTATCCCCTATCCTTCTCTACTTGCTTTCCTCTATCACTCCTATTTGCTCTCGCTCCAACTCTCTGTAACCCCTTGCCTGCTACTGGCTTCCCGCCTTGCTTGGGGTGAAACGCTTAAAAGAAAGAAAAAAAATACACTGCTTTTGAGGCGAATAGTCGTTTGTTTCAGTTCTAAAGAATTCCGTTTGGGTTCAAAAACAGGACCGCCTCGTTCAAGAAAGCTATTGACAAAATAATAAAGAAAGAAAACCTACGCAGTGCATTCCTTTATATCGATGACATCGCAATAGCAAGGCGCACGCAGTCGGAACAGGGCCAAAACGTAAAAAAAGTTCCTGAAGGCTATCACGAAGGCTAAATTTACCCTCAACAGGTCGAAACCTATAGCTTTGGGATGCTTTCTCAATGTATTAAGATACTAAGTCAGCGATAGAGTTAAGATTTCGTCCGTTAAGAGAGCTACCTCAACCAGAAATCTCGAAATCATTAAAAAGGACGCTGGGCATATTATGGATAAACGAGTTTTCTAATAAAATTCATCCTTTTAATAGAAGCTAAAAACTTCACACTTAAGAGGGCACTCGGAGCATTTAATCAATTTAAAAAAAGAACTAGGGGAGGCAACATGACAACCATTAGCCGAAAGCTTACCTTTCGAGGTTGAGTGTGACGTGTCAGACGTTGCCATGTCTGACGTCACCAACCAAGGCAGACGCTCGGTGGTGTTCATGTCAAAAAAACACTACAGGGAAGCTAATTTAAATATCTCATAGTAGAGAAAGGGGTGGCGGCAATTATTTAGGCGGTTCGCAAGTGGGATCACTATCTATCACGACAACATTTCACCATAGTTACTGATCGGTGGTCTTCATGTTTAGCAACGAAAGTCGTACCGAAATTTAAAATGCCAAAAATCAGGATTGGCGGCTAGAATTTGCAGCATTTGACAACACGATAAAATATCGTCCTGGCAAGGAAAATGTGGTTCCTGACACATTTGGCCGAGTTTACGCTTGTTCAGCCCTCACTGACATTCAAAATGACTATGCCACTCGGGAATTACTACCTTCTGCATTTTGTTAGAAAAAAAAAAACAACAAAAAAAAAAAACAATTCCCCTTTTCTACGGAGGAGGTAAAAAAAAAAAAAAAAAAAAAAAAATGGTGTGCGCTTCTTGCGGAGTCTCTGCAGAAATCTATCGCCCACAAGAAGGCACTCTTATCAAAGCGACCAGACTCATGGAACGACTAAATATCGACTTCAAGGGACCCGTTGCCTTCTTTCACGCGTAACACTTATTTACTTGTAGTAATTGACGAATACTCGCTGTTCCCATTTGTCTTCTCATGTCGAAACATGCGCACGAGATCAGTAATTAAATCCTTAGATTTATTGTTCAGCTTAGCCGCGATGCCCGGCTATATACTCTCGGACAGAGGGGCGTTTTTCGTCTCAAAGGAACTGAGAAACTATCTCTCCCAAAAAGGGGTCGCATCACGTAAAACCACTCCATGCTACCCAACCGGGGACGCACAGGTAGAACGATTTAACGGCATTATATGGAAGGCGATTCATCTATCCGTTAGGGCGCGTAACATACCTGAAAAGTATTGGGAATTGATGTTTCCTGAAGCGTTACATTCCGTAAGATCGTTGCTTTGTACCTCAACAAATGCCACCCCTCATGAACGCTTCTTTGCATTCCCGCGCCGCTCACTACACTGGAGTTCACTACCTTCCCGGCATATATCACCAGGTCCCATAGTATTAAAAACGTTTGTAAGAAACCGTAATACCGATCCTTATGTGAACGAAGTCTAACTCCTCGACAGTAATCCAACATACGCCAACATAACAAATCCAGGTAGTATGGAGTCTATTATATCTGTTCGTGATTTAGCACCCTGCCCTTAAATAGATGTGACCTCTTAGCTCCCGCAGAACAACATATGAGTACTCCGATTGTTCCTATACAGGAGGAGGGCACGTGTAATGGAGATGTTGCTGAGTTCCAACAGATAAGGAAATACGGACAGACGACGAGATCCCTACCCAGATCATTATGGATGGTGACGCCACAATTTTTAAAGGATCGAAGTATGTGGTAATAGACTCACCCTCGCGGGCTATATATAATCTGTGACTTACCACCCTTTCATTTTGTAGCCGAGTTTCGTTTAACCAAATAAAGCTTAGTACTTTTATTTCTGTTCTGAGTTTTGTTTTACTTATCACAATGATGTCCTTAGACATGGTTAGTATAATGAACAATCACAATGAATATAATGAACCAAACAAGAATTGAAACTTGGCTGTCTGATTAACAACTGTGAGCCATTATCCATTACACCACCTGCACATCCAGTCTTACAGCACTGGACATTCTCAAACGATTACTCATCTAGGACTGACCAAGCTCAACATTGCTTAACTTTGGTGATCGTATAGGAGCCAGTGTTTCATTGTGATGTGGCCATAAGTTATTCCCTAATATAAACTGTCGAATTTATTTCTTGCTGGTCGACGAGAAAAAAACGTTCAATTAGAATGGAGCAAAAACAACATCATGTTTAGATGTAAAAGAGTCTATATTCTTCGATGACTTTAAAGTACTTTCATTAAAAAAACATTTTGAATTAATGCAGTTACCGATATAAGAGAAGTAGTTTGTATTTATTCAATCGAAGTTAGCCGAGGACACGAAGGAGTAAAACAGGCAACATTAAGACCCACGTCAGACCTCAATTATTTTGGAGTTTTTGAAATTCAATTTGTCAATGCGCTACCAGGGATGTAAGAGAGGACACATTTATAAAGCAATTGCTAAGTTTGATGAAAATTGGTTGAAAGATCAATCAAAAATCTAAAATCTGTAAAAATTGCCATTTTTCGCTATTTACGTGGGTTTTCACGATATAGGTAGACTCAATTATCAAGTTAAATGACTGTTAAACAATTAACTTCTTGTTGGCTAGTTGCATGAAGTTTGTATTAGATTGCCTGAAAATTGAGGGAGATTTAGTTAAAAATTTGTGTTGAAATCGACTTTCATTTTTTGCAGTTCTTTGCTAAATGCAGTGGCACAGAAATAAAAATAAAGTATCGTTGAGTAAGTAACCTACATACCAAGTTTGAAGGAAATCAGAGAAAACAAAGTTAAATTTATAGATTTTTGATCGGCTTTATCAGTTATTGATTTTTTATAAATTATCAATTTTTATAATAAGGACCTATCTCTTACATTGTTCAATGTATATGCCAAGTTTGGTCAAATACGGTTGGATGGATCTCAAGTGAAACGGTGTCAGACAGAGAGACACACAGACATCTTCCGTTTATATATATATATATATATATATATATATATATAGAGAGAGAGAGAGAGAGAGAGAGAAAGAGAGAGAGAAAGAGAGAGAGAGAGAGAGAGAGAAAGAGAAAGAGAGAGAGAGAAAGAGAGAGAGAGAGAGAGAAAGAGAGAGAGAGAAAGAGAGAGAGAGAAAGAGAGAGAGAAAGAGAGAGAGAGAAAGAGAGAGAGAGAAAGAGAGAAAGAGAAAGAGAGAGAGAAAGAGAGAGAGAGAAAGAGAGAGAGAGAAAGAGAGAAAGAGAGAGAGACAAAATTTATAAAAAATAGACCCAGACAATGTGGCAAAGTACAATTGTACCCTCTTGTAAGATATAGGTGGTGGTGGTGAGGTAGAGATGTTTTTTCCTTCAATGAAGAACTAGAATAGACCTTGCTGACCTTAAAATTAACTGTCTCTTTGTACTTGGTCGGTAGGTCAAGCTTAGTACTGTTACTAAAAATGTATAGAATGGAGTGATGAACAAATTTCTTAAGACTTATTAAAATTTGAGGGCAATATAAGTAAGAGAAAGGTTCCCTGCAGGCTGCAGGAAGAAGCCCTGCAATGGACAAAAATTAAAATAGGACTGGAATAACATGATAGAAGTTAACCAGAAAAACAATCATGTATTTAAGAGATTTTTAGTTGTGGGAATTTGGTAACTTACCCAGGAACCTGTAGACCAAACACAGAAAAATTGTCCAAAGGGTAAATCCCGTTGACCAATTATGCTCGTAACGGACCAAAGCCATCCCAAGGAAGAGGAAGATGATGATCTCACTTGTTGTACTGAAAAGAAATAAAAGATTTTGTTATTTACGAAGATTATACAAGTCAGACACAAGGCAGGTTAACGAAAAGAGAAACAAAATGTCTGACAGCAATGAAATACAAGAGAGTCATATTTGATTAATCTTCTGAGTTCTACCAAAGAGACCAGAATGTGAATTCTATCAGAATCAGCTTAACAAGCCCAATAATGAAACTCGTACAAATCGTGAAAGATTTGTTTCAGAAACTAAGCAAGGTATTAAGAGATTAAGGAATTTCTTTTGAAACAAAGAAAAGCAGTGATGCACTGCTCTGTAACATCTAATCTCCTCTATGATGCTGAATGCTGGGCAAATGAGGCAAATATTTATTGATTTGTCTGTATAATAGCATATCAACTCCTTATGGGTTATTCAATGCTCAAACTTAATTTTCTAGAGAGCTTGGAAGTAATAAAAATGTTATTCTGCTTTCACAACTGAATACATGGTAGATAATTTGTGCATATACATGTTTGTGTGGACATGATTACTAGAGTTGGCGATGTGTTTTATGCTGTAGTTTTGTTCAAGCTAAATCAAACTGTATTCCAAAATTTCAGAAATTGTAGGAAATTGTATGGCTTAATTTCATGAAAGTTTTTTTTTTTTTATGTTGGTTGTTTGGTAGAATTTCAAATCAATTTGAATGAAGTGCCCAGAATGATTTTGTATGTGCATATTGCTGGTAATTTTTTTTTTTTATATGAAAAAATGTATTGCTGGTATTTTTATTATAAAAATGTATTTTTATACTTTCATAATTTTTTGTTTTTGTTTGAGGTGGGTATTCACTATTTGATCATAGCTGGGGCCCTAACAGGTGCTAGATTAGATTTGGTCGATTCTATTTAGCAGCATATCAACAACTTCATGGGTTATTTAATGCTGAAACTTAAATATTTTGAACGTAGTTTTATGGCTTCAACTACAGATAAAATGTATTGTTGGTAATTCTGATTTAAAAATGTATTGCTGATATTTTTACTATAAAAATTTATTTTTATACTTTCATGGTGTTTGGGGGGGTCCCTATTTGCCTATAGCTGGGGTCCTAACATGTGATACCACCTTGGATCAGGGTGAACCTGGGAACAGGAGCAATTAAGATGTGCTTCCACATTTCTGAAAACCTCGAATCTCTGAATCAGAGGCCTTGCTGCTGGATGTAGTTTATCATCATACCCAGAACTAATGGGGGAAAGACTTGATGTAGCAGAGTATGTGAAAATTGAAGAAGTTCTAAAGAAAATAGGAACAGTCTAGTTAAAAGGTACCTTCCTAATGCTAAGCAAACTATTAAGACTGTTAGAAACAAAGAGGGCTAAACTGTTATGTAATATCAGTCCTCCTATATGGCAGTGAATGCTAGACAATCTCTTCACAGATGAAGAAATATAAGGCAAAAAATATGTGGTTCTACAGAAGGATACTGAGTAACAAGGAAGTTTTAAAGGAAAACAAAATAAAAAAGGACAGTTGTACTTAGAATAAGGGGAGTTAAAACACATAGGCACACTATGGATGCTAGAAAAAAAAAATAAAAACAATACTTAATGAAATCATACTAGGGTTTCTTTTTAGAATTTCAGGAAATCTTTCATTGAAGAGAATTATTTGTGCAAGGCACCTTACCTGGCCACTTTGATGCAATACTTGATGGCAATGTTGGATTTGCGGTTAACGTTATGAAGAGCATACTGCGCTTGAGTCAGCCCACATCCGATCAGGCTGGAAAGAGTGAAAGGAGAGTGAAAAGTATTTAACAAAAAAAAAAAAAGAATAAAGATAGTTTCATTTGGTATAACATACAATTTTGACCTGACAAAGAATTTAACACAGATTCACTTGGAGTCAATTTAAAATGACCCCTGGTATCCCCACCAACAATTATATTTGGCTTAAGGATTTTAGTTTCATGATTTTAGATTAAAATTTTGAAATTTTCCAAAATCTTTCGGTGAAACTTTCAAAATTATAGTTATTAATTTTAGCTGAGATATAGCAAAGAAAAGGTGTCAGTTTAAACTGATGCAAGAAAAGGATATGGAATGAAAATATCAGACGTACAGACTATTCAAAATATAGAAAGGTCAAGTAGCTGGCTATCTCAATAAAAATAAAAAACAGAACGGCAATACAGAATCCATTTTCAATTTTTCTGTAGAAGGAAAATGTTGAAATTTTTCTCAGAATACTTAATTTCTTTGATGCTTATATATATATATATATATATATATATATATATATATAAGCATAAGTGTCTGTTGGGGCTTGCTGTCATTTGCCTCTAGCTCCTATTCCCCCCACCTCATACTCATTTCATTTTCATTGCATATTCTGTTTTTTAATGACATTAAAATCTCCTGTAGAAGCCTGAAGAGCGGGACCGAAACCGGTTACTTCCCTTTTTATTCTTTGCTTTGTATTTTAATATGTCTAGTAATATTAAGCTTAACACCTTCATTTCTGTTATAAAATTTTGTACCTACAAAAATATCTTTATATATATATATATATATATATATATATATATATATATATATATATATATATATATGTGTGTGTGTGTGTGTGTGTGTGTGTGTATATGTATGTATGTATGTGTGTGTTTTCCAGTTTCTTTCGACTCCTCAGCTTGATATTTCTATATATGTACTTGGTCTAATCAGCAAGTCAATAATTCCAGTTCAGCTTGAGACACACAGAAAAAAATTATATATATATATAAAATGTATCTACATTATCATGAAGTTCAGAGCAGCATTGGATCTTATACGTTTTTCTATTTATTTTTATTGAAATTAAGTTGGAATAAACGTTTTTCTTTTTTCCTCGGTTTCTTCTTTAAATAAATTTAGAATTTCAAACTTAATATAGATTAAATTTAAAATTGGTAATTTTTAATTTTATAGTATAATTTAATATTTATTAGTTAGAATGAATTCTACCTTAGTCTAACCCCAACATTAAAGCATTAAATAATTATTATATCCTTAAAGTTGGTTGTCAATTTTTTAAAATTCTCATATACTTGTATTTTTTTTGGTCATTCCAGCTTATATAACAGCGCTTCCCCTAGCCAGGGGTGTTTGATTGATTTGAACCTTTTAAAACACTTTATTTTGCATTCAACACCATCACTTGATAAGACACCAGAATTGCTGAAACAAAATGCCTATTTTTGTAGTGATTTTATAAAATGTTTGTTATAATTTTCGAATAAATAATTGTGTGTAAATATATATATATATATATATATATATATATATATATATATATATATATTATACAAGCCAAAAGATCAAAGAATACATTATAAAATTTTAAAATTTAAATATATTATAAACATTGTAGGATGTTTCCAGAAATATTGTAATCTATACATATTTGATATATATATATTATTATATATGTGTGTGTGTGTGTGTGTGTGTGTGTGTGTGTGTGTGTGTGGTGGTTGCCAAGTCATGTCCGAGTATGGCCATTACTACATGTGTTTTTTGGAGAATATCTGCTGATGTGATGAATGAATGTGGGTCTTTAGCCCAGCAAGGCACTTGTATACTCTGGCACAAACAGGGCACTTAAGAGATCCAACAGCAGGTGGTAAATTATCATGCAATTTAAAATGTGGCATGAAATCTCTTCTGGACCCGATTATCTTACCACAAATATCACATTTCAATTGCTGGACATCTACGGTTTTATAGACAAAACACACACACACACACATACACACAAACACAAAAACACACACACATCTATCTATGTATAAAATTTTGTGACTTCTGTTAGTCCAACCATTACACCCTCTAAAATAGGCATACATTGGCTGATCAAAAACAAATTTGTGGGAGAAGTGCAAACAGGTAAGGGGTTACAAAGTACAGTTGATTTTACTAGGGTGCCTAGCTTAATACATTTTCATTCTTTTTGTTTTAAATTAAGTTTTATTATTTAACATACAAAAATACTCCCACTATCTTAAAAACAATTTAATGATTAAAATAACAAACTTTCTTAAAATTCCCATAAAATTAAATTAAAGAAATTATGAAACTGTAAAAGCAAGGTTTTTGTAAAAGTATTTTCCCAAACAAATTAGCTTATTCAAATTTCATCAATTAGTTTGCAAATTTGAACAAAATGTAGAGTTTGTAAATCTCCACAAAAAAATCTTTAACAATTCTAGATACCATGAGGATTTCAATATGCTAAGGCATGTAGCAAAGAAATTCTAGTATATTAAAATTTCAGTTCTGCCAATTCCAATTTGTGCAGGTTTTACCTCTTGGAATGAATGTGGGTCTTTAGCCCAGCAAGGCACTTGTATACTCTGGCACAAACAGGGCACTTAAGAGATCCAACAGCAGGTGGTAAATTATCATGCAATTTAAAATGTGGCATGAAATCTCTTCTGGACCCGATTATCTTCAGATCTGGCTTATCTGTTTAGTACGACAGGAATAAATTTCTTATAACTAGCAAAGCTTTCCCAAGCAACTAAAACACATTTACTTGCCAGCCCGTGTTGGCAAGATGTGACACAGTGTCAGCTAAATGTCGGGAGCCTGAGTATGCGCACCCAGGTCAGGTACTAAAAAAAGCGCAGCCCTCACAATCATTGGTTGTACTGGCATCAGCATTTCTACTGTTCCCACTTTTTAGTGCAATGAGGGGAGGGTTACAACTGCAGGCAGATGTTTCCCAAGACCAGGCAACTCTTTATATTTTTTCTGTTGCAGTCTGCCTGAAGACGGAAAGAAAAACAAGAGATAAAACAAGCAGCTAAAAACGCATTCTTTTATGCACTTTGTCCCTTCAGGACATAGGCGATCATGGCTCTCCACTTCTTCCTGTCCCTTGTAGCTCTCAATAAATATTGTCTATTTGTTATTTCTTCCAGACCCTGTTCTGCCATCCACTTGCTTCAGTATGTTACATGTTGCTTTTCCTTCTCTCTCTTTCTTTCTATCCTCCCTATGAGTATCAAGTTTTCCAAACCCTCCTTTCTCATTACATGTCCCAGAAATTTCAGCTGCCTCTTCCTGATGTTAACTATGAGTTTTCTTTTTGTTTGCATCCTCTTCAAAACCTCATCATTGCTTAAATATTTAGTCCATGGTATCCTCAGCATCCTTCTGTAGAACCACATCTCTGTTGCCTCGAGTCTCTTCTTCATTTTTGAAGAGACTGTCCAACATTCGCCGCCATTGAGTTGAAATTGTCTAAGGTTTATAATGAGCCAAATGGTTGAATTCATTTTGATAAGCAGATTTGGAAAGCTTCCTACTGCTTATCGGACTCTACAGAGCTGGAACAGTTAATTACAGTACAGAGTTCAAATCACAGTTAAGGTAGTTGGTATTCATTATATCACAAGCTCAGGTCAGAAAATAGAAATAGATTAAGAGGAAGATGGGGGTAAGATTTTCAGAAAAATAAATAGGAAGTGTAAAGAATGGTAATTATATATTAATATATGATAATTATATTAAAATTATGCATACTATCAAAAAGGGCTGCATATTTCAGTAATTTTATGTTTGAATTATATCCCAAACATTAGGTTACCAAGAATTTTATTATTTAATATTAAGTACATCTTGAATATTAAACTAAACTGCCTGCTGTATGGGTTTGAATGAGAAAACCATCTCTTATAGAAGAAGACCCTGCCAGAAATGGGGAAACCAGAACTGATTACTTTTTTACTTTTAGTGAAAACTGAATTTGTATGTACTTAACTATCAAATTATTTTTGTTGTACTATAAGTAATTTGATATTAAATAACCAATAAGGCTTGATATATCAATAAACTAATAAGCCTAACTTGACCTATAATGAAATGAAGTTCAAATGAAAATCCTTTTTTGTATGTGCTATAAATAAAAGCAATTATAATGAAAATATTTCTTACAGACACACACGATTTTATTTATATATATATATATATATATATATATATATATATATATATATAGATATATATATAAACTTTGTGATATTAACACATGAAGACTGTCAGTTTCTGGGGCAAGTCTTTTGCACTGTTACTTTTTTATCAACAGATCCAAAAAGTGTGGATGGTCCGACAAGCCTTCACCACTTGAAACAAATCGTTGTGTTGGTTTTCTGACAACTACATCTAATTAGTTCCACACATATCCGGCTACTGCGAAAAACTCTTCGAAGCAATATCAAATTCATCTTGGCACTTGGAATGTACAAACTCTCCAGGACAACAACTCAGCACCAGAAAGAAAAAACAGCTCTTGTCGCATTGGAGCTAAAGAAGTACGACATTGATATAGCTGCACTGAGAAGTAACTATCAGTCGAAAACATGAAATGAGAAAGCAAAATAAGACATCTAACAGTGTTCCTGCTGCACTTGAATAAAATACATTCTCCTGTGCTGTTTGTAGTCTTTTGTGCAATTCTTGAACTGGTCTCAAAAGTCATGCCCGTCATAGGCATGCAGATAATAAGTTTGTGCTCATCAGAACCTCATATGCCGAACTCAGTGGGGGAATCCATCATATATGTATGCACGTGGCAAAGTGTTTAGAATGTTCTCATTCTGACCAAGAGTCTTGGGTTTGAATCTCACCATAGTTGATTTGTCAGGAAGGTGATTTCCTGATGTTATCGGACTGGAGGGGGGTCAATCCCAGCAAGCGGCAACTTTGGAAAGTTGCCTGAAAACCATACCATGCGTTGACCCAGGCCTTGTGAGTGAAATTGGTAGATGGAACCCTTGGAAGCCATCGAGAGGTGTGTTAGTACAAAGTCACAAGTCATCGTGGCTGAGGACTTGAGCGTGCTGGCCATGTTCAAATTGTTGATCGCGCTAGATAACACACTCTTTCCCAGAAATTGTAACTAAGGCCTGCAATATAAACTACAAGTGGGCTCTGTGGGTGTTAAATAAACACAAATGTCCCTAAGCAAACACCTACAATAGGGATTGGCTAGCTGTCTTCGTAGATGGGTATCAAAGAGTGGCCAGCTATACTATATATAATAAAAAAGTTAATGGTCAAAGTTGAATTAGACCTGGAAACAGTAGTATTAAAGGGTACTGAAGGCAAATATAAAAGAAAAAAAAATTAACATGTAGAGCTTTTAAGTATAAACAATTAAGAGATCACACAATTACGCTATCTTCATTTCAACCTTTCGGTATCTTCAAGCAATTTCAGTCAATTGATTTTACTAATGTTTTACTTTTTTTTTAAATTAATGAAAACTATATTATTTAAAAATAAACAAACAAACACATGACGGAAATATGTTGTTTGGTTTGGTTTATTTTCTTTTACGCCATATCAAACTCAATGGGTTATTTAATGCGGACAACATTTTTTTGCCGGTAATATTTTGTTTTGTCAAAAATGTATTGCTGGTAATATTTATTTTTTTCAAAAATGTATTACTGGTAATAGGCTTTTTTTTTTTCAAAAATTTATTGCTGATAATCATTTTTTTAAAAGTATTTCGTATATTAAAACCTCTTTTTACACTTTCATAGTGTTTTTACCCCAGTGTTAACTATTTTCCCATAGCTGGGACCCTAACTGGTGCTACCACCCCGGGTCAGGGTGGACCTGGGAACATCAACAATTAAGAGGTGGTTTTACACTCCTCAAAACCTCCTGATAAGAGACCTTGCTGCTGAACGTAGTTTATTGTCTTACCCAGGACGCAGATGTAGTTTATCGTCATACCCAGGATGTGTGTCGGTGGTGGGGGTTAAATGAAATATACGTACTTGCTTTTCATCCCACTTCATATGAACTCAAAAGGAACTTTTTAATACAAATACAATAGGTCATAATTTCCAATCTTTCATTCAAAACATGTTTTGGTGTGGAAATGTTATTACAGCTAATTTTTCTTGTTGACAACAGTTGCAGATGTTACTATGACTGTTGCAAGGTTTGGCTTTTTAAATAACTTTCCAGTTTGCAATCGGATCTTTATTTTTTTCCTTTAATTTTAATACATGGTTGGCTAGTTTAATAGAATTCCTAAGACTTTCTAGCTTTAAAGATAACTTGTGATTATATCACCTGAAAATACCAAAAGGTTGAAACCGAGGTAGTGAAATTGACTGATTTCCTAATTTTTTTCATATATGAAAAAATATAATTTTAAGGTGAGCTATATTTATGGGATAAAGTGCTCAATATCAGAGATAGAGCACATGTAAATATAAATATAAAAGTGAACATTGAAGTCAACACTCAGAGGCGACAGGCTGTTTCATGCTAGGCGCAATCGTCAGGCCTGACGATTGCATCCAGCTTAAAAGCCTGTCGCCTCTGAGTGTTGACTTCAATGTTCATTTATATATATATATATATATATATATATATATATATATATAAAAGGAGAGATTATATTTGTTCCAATGAGAGAAAAGTGTATATTTTAATGAGAAAATAGAAGCTGCAAACGTTTCTGGTTATGATGTGCATTTATATATATATATATATATATATATATATATATATATATATATATATATATAAGTAAATATACAATAATTAATTTTATAATGTTATTTGAATTTCTTTCATTGGCTTGTACCTACATTCTACAAGAAAAATAGGTCGACTTACTGACTACTAATATATATTAAAAAAAAAAAAACACACACACCTAATGTGGGAGGGGTTGAGAAAATTATACTAAAGAGAAAGCAACTAAAAATAGAAGGAACCAAATAACCTTAAAATCCCTTCTTCTATGTACCGAGTGCCTTCAGGACGTTGTTGATCATGGCTCTCCACAATTTCCTGTCTCTGTAGCTCTTAGAAATTTTTTCTTTCTGCTATCTCCTAAAGCCTGTTGTATTCACCTCTATTTACACAAACTTGTTAGTTAAGTTATGCACTGTTTTCCCCTGTCCCTTTGACCTTTAATCTGTTTTGTGAGTATCAAATTTTCCAAGCTCTCTTTCCTCATTATGTATCCTAGAAATTTTAACTGTCTCTTTCTGATAAGTACGAGTGATATTTTTGTTTCTATTTTCTCAAAGACTTTGTCATTGCTCACGTTTAGTGCATGATATCCTCAGCATCCTTCTGTAGAATCATACTTCTGTTGCATCGTCTTTTCTTTATCCATGTGGAGATTGTCCAGCATTCACTACCATTTTGTTACTGCTCAGTACTCTTTTCTTTGTTTCTAATGAAATTTTCCTGTTTCTTAATACTTTGCTTAGCTTTCAGAAGTCATTTTTGCTATCCCAATGAACTTTCAAATTTTGGTGTCACGCTTCGCATTTCCTGTTAGAACATTTCACAGATATTTAAGTTGCTGTACTTGTTGGACTCTGCTATCCCCAGTTTGTAATTTGCATGTTGGGATGTCACTTTTGCTGACAACCATAAATTCTCTATTCTTGCAGTTGATGTTTCCTCCACAGGAAAGGGAGATTTTTGAAAAATGTTTCCGGTTAATAAATTAATAATTTGAAAATAAAATATTTAACATTTTTCAACCAGTGGGTCATGTTCCTGCCGACAACGAAAAAAAAAAAAAAACATGCTTCATGATTTAAAGAGTATTTAAGTCTCTAGATGGAAAGACTCAGTAAGGAGATACATCAGTTTATGATGCATGGCTTCAAAGAGGTTCCCTTACTCATTCACCAGTTTTCATCACCTAGCTATGTGTTGTAACCTAGAAAGAGTAACTGAATGAAGAATAACCAAAACAGAGGTTGGAAATGAAGTAGTAATCTTTATAACATCAACAAAATACTATACTCGCCAGCAGCATGAAATAGGTAAACCACTGCTAGTGGTGGACTACTTAGACAGCATATAACCCCCACTTACAATAGTGTCCAACATATTTATGAGGATTGGGACATACCCATTACTGTTCATAGGTACGCTATATCACATTATGTGAGGTTTTACATTTTCCTCCTCACTTCTTTTTCTACACATACACAAAGAAATCACATTCCTTTTCATCTTAACTACAAACAAGGAATTTTAACATGTAAGAACTTTAACACTTATGCAAGCTGAGAAAAATTTAATTGTAAAAACATGACAATAAAAATATTTTATATTTTTATATTTAAAAACTTTTCTTGCCTTTTTCTTTGTTGTGATTGCATTGGGCATGAAACTCAGAGTCATGTAAGGAAATATCAGTAGTACAAACACAGAAACCTAGATGATGCAAGAGGCAAAACTGCCATGTTAGGATATGGTAAGGAAGACTTAAATGAAACTGTATTCCAAAATATGACTTCAGCAAAACTACAACAAAAAGCATATCATCACCTCTAATATTTATGCCCATGAAAACATGTATAAATATATGCATAAAATCTGAGTATCATCTACAATGTACTAAATTGTGAAAGCATAATAACCTATCATATTTTTATCAATTCAAATCTCTCAAGAAAATAAAATTTTGGAATTAAATGACCCATAAGGAGTTGATGTACCATTAAAGAAATCACTCAATCATTCTTTCCAGTATTGATGAGAGTTTCCTTCCTAACCTTTTGTATGAAGTAGTGGGGAATATCAACATCTTGATTATGTCATTATCTTCTCTTCAGGTTACAGTTGTTATCCATTTTAGTTGTTGCTGCTATTGAAAGTCCTCAATTGATGTGGTTTCTGTTCTTTGGTACAGTTCTTGGTTTGTGATTATGTAGCGCCAAACCACGAGTTTAGAATAAGTGTAACTCGTTTCCACTAGGGTTCAAGTTTCTGAAAGTTTGGGGTGAATGCGTGACATCCATAGACTCGATTTGACGACAATATTTAAACTAATGTAAACACAAAAGGTATTATGGAAGGTGGAAATATAGCATGACACAAAGGTCAACCTGAAATTTTCTTTGTATAATATTTGATGTGAGTGATTAATATTTACTACTGAATTAAGTGCATATGGCATTTTTTTTTTTTTTTTTTAAATAAATGACCTTTTCATCATTAAGCAATGGACTTACTGGCTTGCAAAAAATTCATGGCCTGAACAAGAAGCCTTTAAAAACAAGGAATATACATCAGATGTTTAATCTTTTGGTTACGTTTTGGTAAATGGGTCAATTCCTGGGCAGGTCAGTGTGTACTTGAACGCGGTGGAAACAAAGCGAGCAATAACCGAACAGTACTAAAAATAAGAACTAAATGAGATAACCATAGACATGGGCAGTGGTTGAGAACAAACTAACCCTGTAGATTAAATAAAATGTTCAGTTTGGAATTCCCTGTAGATTATCTAGGTCAATATAGACCTGATGATGGCAAGGACACACAACGTCTGGAATGTTGTGATAATACCAATAGTCGGAACGTAAGTAGCATAAATAATGTTCATATGTATTTCATATTAAATGAGTGCTAAAAGAGAATAAATACCTAATAATTCCGGATAATTCAAATATATCAGCAAGTATGTATGAAAGGAATGCTGAACCAAATACCATCACTGGTTCAACCACTGAAAATAAATAAATAAATAAATAAATAAAAATAAAAAAACAAATAAAAGAACATGTGTTTATAATTATTTAAAACCAGAACTAAATAATGTCAGATATTCAACGATGAAGTTAAAAATTAAACTAGTTTTAAAGTATCTATGGCGTACATAATAAAGATTATACACATTCTTTGAAATGCTAAGGATTATTATAGATTATTTTATTTATCTAAAAACGTAGAAAATGGGATTGAAATACAGGTTTCAGTAACAATAAAAAAATTAAAATTAAATTAAAATTAAATACAGATTAAATTTAAAATGGGTAATTTTTAATTTTCAATTTTATAGTAAAATTCAATATTAATTAGAATGATTTCTATTTTAGTCTAACCCTAAGATTAAAGCATTAATTATTATTACCAAGGTTCGTTGTCAAGTTTTTTGAATTCTCATATACTTTTGATTGGTCATTGCAGTTTATGTAACAGAGTTTCCCCGAGTACAGTGGTGTTGGGTCAATTTGAACCTTTTAAAACCCTTTATTCTGCATACAACACCATCACTTGATGAGTCACCAGAAGTGTTGAAACAAAATGGTTATTTTTGTAGTGATTTTATAACATTTCTGTTATAATTTTCAAATATATATATATATATATACACACACACACACAGGGTTTGATGGTAAATTGTAGCCATTTTATGTTTTTAATTTTGCAAATGTGCAATATTTGTTTTTGTCAACTGCACAGTAAAGTAGGGTCAGTTGGGCACCATCTATGACAAAAAGAGCACCATGATGCAATTTACTTCATCAGAAATTTGGAAATGGCATGTTGTACTGCTTGACATGTTGAAAGCTCCAGTACGAATATTTCTGAGTATTTGAGTGACAATCTGAGTACAGTTCAGAGGATTCAGAAAGAGTTAAAGGAGTCTAATGGTGATTCCAAAGGTGTTTGGAGTGATCACAAGTCATGGCTATATTATGCCTCCATTCATCTTCCCACAGGGCCTCAGACTCAACATGGCAACCTACATCAAGTGTTTTTAGGTGGTAGTGCTGCTCTAGGTCAAGAGGCTGGATGCTGGAAGAACTCATATCGGACAACAGAACTCTGCCCCATGCCGCACAAGCAGGGGAACCCAGTCAAGACTGTCAGGTACACATCACATCTTACATCAGCCCACCTAGCTCTCCAGACTGCAACGCCCTTGATTATTATGTGTGGAACACAGTTGAACGAGAGATAAACAAAACTCTTTGTAACACCAAAGGTGAACTGAAGGCAAGGATTATGGCACCAACTTAAACACGGAGACCATCCAGAAGAGTTGCAGGAGATTGCAAAGTCGTCTGGAAGCTGTGGTTGAAGCCAATAGTGATTTTATCGAATAAATTTTCTCTTTCGTATTTCAAGATATTTTTGTTTTAATTTTGGTAAATATATCTGTCAAAACGAGATGTCAGTGTTATTTTTTATGTAATTTAGATAACAATTTATCTAAAGCACCCTATATATATATATATATATATATATATATATATATATATATATATATATATGTTATTATTCGCCTAATGTTTGGGTAATATTTGTTACCCATCCTGTTTTCTCTTCCATTGGTAAGGACATCCACCCGCATCATGTTAATTCAGTGATTTTATAAATATAAGTGTAGTTGTGGACTGAACGAAATAGAGAGGACATCCCAGCATTTGGATTCGAGAATAAAACAACACTTTCCCACCCCCGGGATTTTGAATCCGGCTGCCAGGAAGAGCCAACTAACCAATACTTCTGGTTCTGCTATTGCAGAGCATGTAATAAATAGCAGGAATTGTGTGTTTGGTTTTAATAGCGACCGTTTTTCGATTTTTATCTAGGTCCCACTCCTCATATCACCTCAAGGTTCTAAAGTCCTTGTATATCAGATCCCATGGGCCTTCCCTTTGTAAACAGAAGGAATGCTTACTGGGTCTGAATGTTATTGGACTCTAGTTTTCTTGAAATTCATATTCTTTTCCCCCCACTTCCATTCATTATATTTAATTTACACGCCTATATATATATATATTTTATATCCCTGAAAATAAACTTGATAAGGCTGGGATGAAACCGGTTGTTCTGTTTTAGCTTTTTTAAAAATGCCATATAAAGTTTGCTTTTTCCTAGCTATCGTTAAATTTTGTGCCATAAATAACTTATTTAAATATACATATACATATATTATATATATATATATATATATATATATATGCACATTTCATTGAACACAATAGACAAGGTGCTTCGTTTTAATTTTATATACACTTTCTCATTCAATATAATAATGTTTTTTCTTTTCAAATGATAAATTATATAAAACTGTCCAAATGCTTTTTTTCTTACAAGCGCTTTTGGCTATACATTTAACCATTTTCAAGGATGAAATATTTCGACTGTTAAATAAGAAATAGTTTGTTGTATGTATGTTTTATAAAATGTTTTCATTTTTCAAAACACAATCAAGATATTGTGTCGATACTCATAGTTGATATTATTGAGTGTTGTTTTTTCTTGTTTTTATTAATTTAGCCTTCCATTATTTCTTAGCCTTTTTTGCAAGTGGATGATGCTATTATATTAGTGTTGTTAACAAGTATGTTACGAATAGTGTCCGGTAGGTCTCCATGAATATTTAAACGAGATGTAATTGAGCTATGGTCAGAAAGATGTACAGTGAGTCTTCGTGTTAAACATGTTGTAGTATGGCCTATATAATTATTTATAAATTTTGATTGATCAGGAATACACTTTCTTAATGGGCATTCAGACAGTTTTTATATAATTTATCATCTGAAAAGAATAAAATTATTAGATTGCATGAGAAATTGTATAAAAAAATCTAAATCAAAGTACCTTATCTGTCATATTCATTGACATGTGCATGAAAGAAGGATTGCTGCCTAAATACACAATATATATATGTGTGTGTGTGTGTGTGTGTGTGTGTGTGTATGTGTAATTTGGTAGCAACTTTTCTTTTAAACATGTGTTGAATGTTAAAGATAACATAGTCCAATTTACAACCACTTGGCTCTCTTGAAGATTAACTATGCATCTAAATAATTCTAGCTCCATTAAACAACATATTATGTCACATACTGTTTCCCTTCTGCAATCTGATATACGTAAAATACTTATAGATAATACTAAAATTATAGATAAACATATAGACATTAGACGAATTAAAATCTTAGAAGCATTACATATTAAAAGCAAAAGACCTCTTATTAACCGCATAGATTACAATATTTCTGGAAACATCCTACAATGTTTATAATATATTTCTTCATAATTAGATACACCACATAAGCATTTCCTTTGAACTTTTTAAATTTTATAACGTATTCTTCGATCTTTTGGCTTGTATAATAAAAATCTTTTTCACGCCTTCACATGATTAAAAATCTTCGCCATGCACGTGATAACATCATCGCGTCTTTTGAAATTAAAATGATTTTGTAACGTTTATTTAGTTTGTAACAAATGTAGCAACATGATTCCGCTACAAGACAATTTGCAAATGTTTTTAAAAATTTTTGACTCTACATATATATAAGACATTGTTAAAAATTTTGACGCTGAAGATGAACAATGATGTTCGAAAGTACTCGGTTATCTTACGGACAATATTTATTTCGATATAATTTTCAAATAAAAAGTCTCATTAGAAAATATGAGAAAATTCAAAAGAAAATATGCAGGACAATGTTGTCTTTAACATTCAACACAACATGTTTAAAAATATATATATATATATATATATATATATATATATATATATATATATTCCATCTACTCACAATTAAGTAATGCTGGATCAGAGAGAGATTAAAACAGTACAAATGCTAATTAGAAATAATCATGGATTCTGCATTTCAGAAATACAGACAGAAACCTTGTGCCTCATTTTCAATCAAAATAATTTTAAATGTGAAATTTAATTTAAAAATAAATAAATAAATAAATGAATAAATAAATAAAATAAAAGTAAATTGTTTATCCTAGGAGATCATAGTCATCACATTCTAGCTTATAACTTCAATATCTGTCTATATCTCCGAGATGAGGTATAATGATTACTTGCAATATTTACATTATTCAAACGGTTATTCTCACCATGAAGGTGAGAATGCTTCGTTCACAATGTTTTGGCTATTGTATGCTATGGCCTTCTTCAGGTGATTGGAATTTTGAATTGAAACCTTTATTTCAGCTACTGGGGTAGATTGTTCTAGTTCCATGTGCCATGCCTCTTCCAGATGTCACAGCTATTTCCCTCTCCAAGTTTTGGTTCACCACTGCTGTGGCCTGGTATTGAACACAACTTTTTGTGTCTAGTCACTGGATCTAACCAATGTCTTTATCATTGTGATTATGGAAAAGTAGAGGAGGATAACAGTCCGAATAATGTAAATATTGCAACTTGTCTATTTAAAATACGGATGTGTTGGTAGGGAAATGGTTAGTGGCTTGGAATTAAATCATATATTGGTATGCTCAAACTATTGACCTTTTGACAAACTAGAATTCATTGTGTTAGGCAGACAGTGATTGAATGGAGGAATGGTATTCTAAAATATGCTAAAGAGGATGTACAAAAAAAAAGTTTGAGAACTGTAAGTTTAAGCACACCTTTTCTGCAAAAAGAGTTTATGGTGAGTGTTTTAAGATACCCTACAGTAATATAAGCCCTTTCCTTATAAGGAAACATTCAGTGTTCATTGTGTGTGCTGTTGTCGGTTAAAATCTATAAAATCTTTTGCTTAAAATGATTTCTCGGAAAAATAGGTTGCTGAAGTCAGTAGCTTTTATTGCTCTTTCTTCTATTGATGGGCGTTTTTTTTTTGCTAACATTTGTTCAAAGTAATGTTTGCCTTGGTTGAAAGATAATGGCGGGGAAAAACGTTTTTATATAGCAATATATATTTATCATGGAATGATCGAATTAAACATCCCAGGAGTTCAAAAGATAAGAGTTATTATACATTTGAGAGAGAGAGAGAGAGAGAGAGAGTGAGTGTGTGCATGTGTATATATATATATATATATATATATATATATATATTACACATGCACACACTCACGTTCATGTCTTAACCATGAGACCCGGGTTTGAATCTCACTACGGTCGATTTGTCAGGAAAGCAAGGCAACTGTTATCGGTCTGGTGAGGTTGATCACAGCATGTGGCATCTTTGGAAAGTGCGTGAGATCCATACTACAGGTTGACCTAAGCCTTGTGAGTGAAATTGTGTAGACAGAACTCTCAGGGGCTGTTGATAACTATGCTAGCACAAAATCACAAGTCATCATGGCTGAGGGCTTGAGCATGTTGGCCATGTTCAAATTTTTGATCACGCTAGATAACACACTCTTCTCCAGAAAGTGTAACTAAGTTGCATTATAAACCACATGTGGGCTCTTTGGGTATGAATAAGCACAAGTGCGCCTGAGCAAGCGTCTACAACAGGGATTGTCTAGCTGCCCTAGTAGACTGGTATCCTCGAATATTAGTGTCCAGCTATAATATATATATATATATATATATATATATATATATATATATGTGTGTGTGTGTGTGTGTTACTTAAAGGAAAGTGCTCAATATCAGTAACAAGCAATATATATATATATATATATATATATATATATATATATATATATATTTCTTTTTTTTTTTCCTTTCAGTTGTACAGATATTAGTTTGTAACCCTGGGTTTCTCACTTTTACGATCATTAGACGACCTGTTTTTTTTAAATGGATCTATTTATGATTATTTGTGTGTGGTGGAGAGGTGGAAATTTTCTTGTGTGTTTGTTTGGGATGACACTCTCCTGTACCAAAACACACATATATACAGGCATATGCCTTTTAGTTCAAACACACCCATATAAATAATCTGAGGTTGGGTGCAGATACAAATTGATGCATTTGAGCATACAAATTAATATCCAATCAACTGAAAAAAAATAAAAAAAATAATATATATATATAGCTTATTATTAGAAATATTTTATAGTTGATATGTATGTTTGAGTAGACAATTAGTTTCTTTTTTTTTAAAAAAAACATAAATAAAAGAAAACACAAAACAAACAAAAAACATCATTGCGAGTAGCAACTACCAGTCTGTGCATTTAAGAGTCTTATTAAGGAAAATATGCTGTCATAGTTCAAACCGGTGAACCCCATTATAGAAAAAAAAAACCCAAAAAAAAACAATAGTATTTGATCTGGTATAATTTAGATTGCATAACCATGGACAGCTTCACAGTCTAGCACAGTTCGTATTACCCTTTTCATTCAGATCTTCCTAAACTACCATATATTCTTGAAAGATCATGTGTCAGTTTTATTTTTGTATGGGCTTTCAAGAAAATCTGAATTAGATGTGGATTCCTTCAAAAGGTTAACTGACCTTTGTTGGGCCATTAACAAAACAAAAAAAAATCAGTGAAGTCTATTCAAACAATCATTCTACCCCTAGCAAGGCAATAAAGTCACTAAGACACAAGTGGTTACTGAGTGTGAATGAATGAGAAAAAAGAAAACATTAAGGAGAGAGAACAATAAAAGAACAGGAATGAAGACAGAAGATAATGATTGATATTGCATTTAAATTTTCAAAGATCAATGTTGACTGGAAAGCCAGAAGCTGGAAGAGAGTTCCAAAAGCGAAAAGTGCAAGAGAAGAAACTGTTAGCATAGCACTTAAATTTCTATCTAGTTATTTCAACTGTAAAATGATGAGACCTATCTGCCAATCTAGTATTGTGCTTAAATTTTTAAAGGCAAGGTACTAGAGAGCTAAGCTTATCAGAACACTTAGCATGAAAATATTTATAGAAAAAGCACAAAGAAGCTACATTATGGTGGTGGGAAGTGGCTAAAGCCAAGATGCCAGGTCAGGACCAATAACATGGCAGATTTTTTGGATTTTCTCTAAACATTTAACAAATGTTTTATTTAAAATAAAATTCATTACTTTATAAAGCTATATGTATTCAATGATAAAATGACTAAAATTAAATAAATTAAATCTATAAATAATTTAAAAATAAGTAAATAATTGATAAGTATAATATTATATATATATATATATATATATATATATATATATATATGTGTACACACACACACAATGTACTCTCTCTTATACACACACGCATGTACTCTCTTACACACACACACGTGCGCACATGTACTCTCACTTACACACACACACACGCGCACATGTACTCTCTCTTACACACACGCATGTACTCTCTCTGACACACACACACGCATGTACTCGCTCTCTCTTACACACACACACACACACACACACACACTAAAGTAACCAACAGACCACTTGCTAGTTAATGTAACACCTGAGACAAGAAAGAAATGTGTAGGCATATATTATATTAAAAAAAATAAATTTAGGAGTTTTAAATTTAAATCCTGTGCAGTTTCTAAAAAAACTCTAGCAGGTTAAGAATTTCAAATTGGAAATTTGAAAATGAGAATTAGCATTTGTCCCAAAAGTGTATAAATATGAGATCTGTGTCAGTTGAATAGATTTATCAAACCTCCGGCCCTGGTGAGCATTTTAATACAAAACTCAGCAAAATAGGGACTTGAACTTTGCTTGGTTTTATTGCATATCACAGCTTCAGCGAACAAGCGAGCACTTCTTAGCAGAAGTTTAACTAGGCTTAGAAAACATTAAATTCTCATAACTTTGCTTCTGTCGTATTATACATACATACATACATACATACATACATACATACATATACTGTGTGTATTATTAAAAATATATGTATAAATGTGTCAGTATAAATTGTTGAACAAAGTGGTATGGGAGTGCATATGAGAGAGAGAGTGTGTGTGTGTGTAAGAGAGAGAGAGAGTACATGCATGTGTGTGTGTGTGTAAGAGAGACTACATGCATGTGTGTGTGTGTGTGTAAGAGAGAGACTACATGCATGTCTGTGTAAGAGAGAGAGAGAGAGATTACATGCATGTGTGTGTAAGAGAGAGTACATGCATGTGTGTGTGTGTGTGTGTAAGAGAGAGAGTACATGCATGTGTGTCAGTGAGAGTGAGTAAGTATTAGAGAGATTGTGGGCATGAGTGAGCGAACGAGAGAGAGAAAGTGTGTGCATGAGGGAAGGAGAGAGAGAGAGAGAGTGTGTGTGTGTGTGTGTGTGTGTGTGTGTGTGTGTGTGTAAGAGAGAGACTACATGCATGTGTGTGTGTGTGTGTGTAAGAGAGAGACTACATGCATGTCTGTAAGAGAGAGAGAGAGAGTACATGCATGTGTGTGTATGTGTAAGAGAGTGTACATGCATGTGTGTGTGTGTGTGTGTGTGTAAGAGAGAGTGCGTGCATGTGTGTGTGTGTAAGAGAGAGTGAGAGTACATGCATGTGTGTGAGTGAGAGTGAGTGTATGCATTTGAGAGATTGTCTGTGGGCATGAGTGAGCGAAAGAGTGTGTGCATGAGGGAGGGAGGGAGGGAGAGAGTGTATGTGTGCATGTGAGGGATAGAAATAAAGTTCACAATACTCATCAGAGATGGACTCACAGTTTTGTGATTACACACTTGCCAAGACCCTGACAAGCATAGGTGCCATTTTATATATATATATATATATATATATATATATATATATATATATATATACACACACACACACACACACACACACACACAGATTAGAAAACAGCCATGATTAGTATGTGTTTATTATGGTAGGTTGTAGAAATACCTAACAAGTATTCATTAGCATCCCATGCAAATGATTTTGCTATACCAAAGCTGCGCACATGACATTTTGTCAGTTCACGTGTAGACTGTCAGCTATATTATATTCTTTACCTTAATGCCATGATTCTGTCTGAAGACAGAACACGGTCAAACTTTAATGGATGCTTGTGTTTGCAGGGGTCAAAACTTTGTTCCACTTTGTAAGAGAAAACAGGGATTGCATATCTATGGATGTGTTATGCATTAACAACATAAATTAAAAATATATTGTTTTAAAAAAATCACATAAGTTACTTCCCTTGCATAGAGGTAAAAAAATATTTTGAATTGATCGTGTTAGCACACAACATGTGCATAGATATACAACCCCTGAAGATTGAAAGTACTTGGGAAAATAAAAATTATTTGAAAGAAATTTTGAAAATTTTCTTAATTTTTTACAGCTACCAAGAAATTAAATTGTGGACTTGAAAAGATTAAAACGAAAATATACCTGTCTAAATTATTTAACCAAACACACACACAATATATATATATATATGTATATATATATATATATATATATATAATGTGAAGAGGTTATAATGGTTCCAACGAGAGAAAAGTGTGTATATTAAAAAGAAGAGAGGTACCGCAAACTTTTTTGGTTGTAATGTGGGTTTTTAAAAAAATATTATTCTTTATTTTTCATAATTTTACAACACACGTTTCTGTTCTCACGACCGTCTTCAGGTAAAGGGTGGAGATTTCCACATATTATTAAAAATAATTAATTTTTTCCTTTATGTTTTTCAATGTTAAATATTCTTGATATGAGACATTCTCTGTTTTTGTGTTGGTAATCCGAATGTCTTTCTTGAAAATCTTTTAATATATATATATATATATATATATATATATATATATATATATACACATACACACAAGTAATAATCTTATAAATATAAGAAATTATACTCGTTGGAAAACCTTCGGTGTCTTGATTTGCAAATAAACAAACCAATACCAAAGGGGAAAAAAAGAAAGAACAGAGAACATGTATGTCAGCCGAAAATAATCGTCTAGCATCCAAGTTCAGAGTCCAAAGAAAAAAAAACCGATACGAGTAAGTAAAATAACTAATTAAAGGCTGGCTAAAGAGGTAATGTAAGAACGGAATATATAGTCTACAAACAAAATCATGACCACGTGACCAAAACTAAAAAATATAAATAAAACAAAGAAAAGAAAAAAAAGGAAAAACAGACAAGGGGGCGGTATTAAAATCAAAATCAAAAAATAGTAAAATAAAAAAATACAACCAAAAAAAGAACAAACAAAAAAAAAAACAATGGCAGGTGGCGTAGTCTAACAACCAACGTTTTCTGTGTCTAAATTTACTTAAGATTTCAGTTTTTGAATTTAGTAAATGATCAGGTTCTTTGTATAAAGCTATTGCGAATTTTTCCTCTAGACAGTTGACAAATTGTATTACCTACTATATATTTGGGACATCTTTTTAATATTTCCCATTTCAAAACTGGGTCTTTATTATTGTCACGTCTAATTTTCCATATATAGGTAGATAATGTAGTACTATGCTTGGATCTTTCATTATTGAAACTGCTAATATGGTTATAATACCATTTTTGAAAAACATTTTGAGTGGATCCTATGTATACTTTATGATTTTCATCGTTGTTATTATTAACTATATCCTTGTATATTTTAATTTGATACACCACGCACTCTTGCTGGCACTTTCCCTGGAGGGGGACAGGTTTTCTTATTCTTACAATTACATCTAGGAGGGGCAGTGCGTGGATAATTCTTAGTTTTTCTCGTGTTGTATCAGTTAATTAAGCATACGTTAGGCATACAACTATAGCTTAATTTGACACTGTTTTTATTAAATATTTTGTATAATTTACTGGTCTTTGTGAAATTTTGTTCTAGTAGTTTAAAGAATACTTTACCTATTTTAGTTTTCACTGATGAATTAAACGGGGTGTTGAGCCACAATATATTTCTACTTCTAGTCTTATGTTTATTCTGCGTTTCATAGTCGTTTGAAAATATTTAGGTCAGGGTGAACAAAAGACACTCACTGTGTTACTGGCCCTAAGAACCTGCTGATATTTTTTTAATGGACAGTGATTCGACGGTTCAAAGGTAAGCTGCCCCTCTTTGAAAGGGAAGGGAGAACTGGGACCGGACCTTAGCAGCAGTTGAAAACGAAACCGCTTAGAGACAGGAGGTTCGTTTTCTCTCTCCCTGCTGAAAAGGCTGGCACCGTTTGCCCATAAGTAAGATTGCATGGGTAACAAGTTGCTGAGGTCAAGTTTCCTCTTCAGAGAATGTTTTGAGAAGTCCTCTTGAAGAGCCCCTTAGTTGAAAAGAAGTCCGTAAGTGGAGTTTGAAGCCAAAGCCGTTTGAAAAGAAGACGAAGGAGCGAACACGTGCGTTTTCAAAAAGTATTTTGCCACGTGTTTATGTAAATATCCACCTTCTAGCGGCCGTAAAAGAAAGGCGCAATTTCCAGGCGGACCGGAGGAAAATAAGTTAAGAAAGAAGGAAGTTGGTCACTAGGAAGAGAACTTTGTCTACACAAGAAAGAAAAGAAAAAAAGATAAAACGTTTTTAACCTTGAAATGACTGAAAATGTACTGTAGAGCTAAGGCTCTTCCCCCTTTTTTTATTGTTATCATTGACACAGCAGGTGGGCGCAATTCCCTTTTTTGTTTTTTTGTGCATTGTGATTTTTAAGTTTGTTTTCTGCTACGTTTTTTTACATTGTGTTAGTCAGAGAATAGGTTGTCCTATTCTCAGCAAAAAGGGATGAATTTTTGCAAGAACCCTTATTTAGCTGGTTAGAAATCAATATTTGACTTTGTAATTGAATCTGATTTGCATTTTCTTTCTTTATTTTTCCTTATTAATTCGGGCAATAGAGGAAATACTGTTGCAGCAGGTTTTATTTTCTGAAAGAAAAGAAACTTTCCGAAACATAGTCGTCATTTATACCAATGTATTCCATTTTATTCGTGTCCACATTTAGCTAAAGCATGTTCGTAGATTAATTTATTAGCATCGAAAATAGTTTTATTCGATGAATTGGTGGATAATCTATAGCCAATACCTTTAGTTATGTGCTGGGAGGTTAGAGCCTACATTTATGTATTGCAGATTCTGGTTATACTTTTTATATGGAGAAATAGTGCCATCTCATAAATCTAATGTAATATCCAGGTAATTAGTAACTTTAAGGTTTGTTTCTATTTCGAGGTTAAATCCGAATTTTTTAAAGAGCCAGTGCAGCTTTTTTCGGATTATGTCACATTTCCTAGGGTTGCTTCTATCAACTATGATCTGTGAATAGTCCATCGTCTCGGTACAGACCATCATTATTAAAATCCACATGATTATTTAGATTATTAAGTAAGAGGCATCCGACTAATTCACACACTTCTACACCATCATATGTCCCCATGGGATTATCAAAATTATTTTTATCATATTTTTGGACCATAACTCATTATTATGGAACAATAAAGTTTTACGGCAATGTCTAATCAGATCTATTTTGTCGTTAGAAATTTGTATAAACTCTTTGGCTAATAGTAGGGCTTCATTAATTTTTTTTCCCGGATATGGCTAGTATTCTTTTATATCATACGTGATAAACGAACATCTATTGTCTTTATTATAATTTTTAAACCACTTAATCCAGTCATAAGTAGAACGCCATTGGTTTATATTTAGAAAAGTTCTTAATGATTCACATATTTCCTGTAATATGATTTTACTAATTTTACCTAATCGCGTTTTGGCTGGATTTATCAGTCGACATTCGGGATTACTTAAAAAATTACTTTTATGATCTTTGATTGTTATGAAGCAATTCTTTATACTAATTTTTTCGACTCGGTTACCTAAATTAAATTTATTAGCTAATGTGCTGGCTTCATTATTTAATTTAGCTTCTATATTACCAGGGGCTTTTTTGTAGTGCTTAATAACCTCTTTATGTAGCATCGTGTTATACATTTTTAGCACTTATTTTATATAGGAATTTAGATTTGTCGGCATTTACATAACTATTTTTGTTGTTCTTAATTTCTTTCAAATCTCTACTAATCTGTTGCTGTATGTTATTATTAGTCGTTTTTCTATCTTTTGTTTTTTTCTGATTAGTCCTATTAAATCGAATTCAAATCTATCCAGTTCTTTAATATATGGCGGGTGGGCATTCGTCTTGAAACCATAGGATTCGCTAGTTTTCTTCTGGTTGTTATTTAGCCAGAAGTAAGCTCTCCCTCTCATGTTTATAATAAAAGTTTCTATTTTCTTTAATAAACATAATTAAAGACAGACACCGGAAATGATTATATACATTTGTGAACACTACGCACAATAAGACGATATAATCTGAACTTAAAAATCAGAAGATGAGAGAGGGAGAGAAAAAAAAGCGAGGAGGTAAGGGTGGGTTAACTAAAAGCGAAGAGCATTTCTAAAATGGCCGCAGTGCAATCAAGAAAATTTGACAAAAGTAATATCAAGTACAGTTTACAAAATTAAATATAAACATATAAAAAATAACGATTATATATATATATATATATGAAAATTTCTCGGACATTCAGGCCGGTAAATGTTATTTAATACTGTTTATTATAAACAGAGCATTTACTTCAATACTTGTATCTATAAAAAGAATGTTAAACATAAAAATGTCTTTAAATAATTGTCGGACTTTGTCCATTTCATAATGTGTGACGTCATTTGTTTACATTTGATACACCATGAGCAGTTATGAATGTACGTGAGAGATTCATGGAAGATTGAAGTTTATAAGCAGTAAATTCGACCTTGCCAACCGAACGATTCTCAGTGGCCGAATCGCTTAAGGCACATCAGGCTAAATGACGGTTCCGTATAGGATACAGGTTCGAATCCTGTCGGAGGGCGAATATTTTCTATGGAAATTTCTCGGACATTCAGGCCGGTAAATGTTATTTAATACTGTTTATTATAAACAGAGCATTTACTTAAATACTTGTATCTATAAAAAGAATGTTAAACATAAAATGTCTTTTATATATATATATATATATGTATATAAATAAAACTTTATTCCTACACTTCATGAGCTTCCGATCCTAAGCTATGTTTAATTAATGATCAGCATGTTATTTTTTTATGATCGATTTCATCGCAATTCTTCTGTTAAGCGTGTAGAGTAATTATATGTATACTGTTTATCTTATAGCAATGGATTCATATCTTTCACAGTGATATGTGAAAGTACACAAAGAATTCCAGTAAGATATATTTAATCATTTCTAAGATACAACGGTTCAAAAGTTAATCTAACAAATGAACAATTTTGCTGTTACACCCGGTGTATATTTTTATTATTAAGGCTTCCATTATTTTTAATTTTTATTTTTTGTTAACATGTGGATGAAATTATTTATTTATTTATTATGCTTCTATTTTCTACTAGTATAATTCAGATGGGCGTTTGGTAAGTTTGTGTGCGTATTATATATATATATATATATATATATATATATATATATATATATATATATTTAGGCAGTAATTTTTCATTGATGCACGTTTCATTAAATAATATAGACAAGTTTTGTCTATTTATTTTAAATAATTTCCTTTCATATTGTCTGATAAGCTTAATAGCATTATCATTGAAACGGCTTCCCATACTTAATACTTCTCGTTTTCACTCTCGCGTGATCATGTGTGACGTCACGAGCTGCGACGCGATTTTCGCTTCCGCGTCTCGTATAAACGAGTTTGTCTTTGGTTTGAAATTTTTCATGCAACAAAAACAGACTATCATTATTGTTTCGTCGGTATATTGGTTGATATATTGAAATGTAATTGGCATCTTTGATAATGGCTTATGTAAGCCGAAAGCTTAGATTGGATTAAAATATGTATCAATATGGTGATTTCCTTTACTCTTTCAATGATAATGTTATTAAGCTTATCAGACAATATGAAAGGAACTTACTTAAAATAAACAAAACTTGTCTATATTATTTAATGAAACATGCATTAATGAAAAATTGCTGCGTAAATATACACAATTTAAATTACATGATCCAGCAGCACTCCGAACTATCAACACTTGGAATTATAAATGTAGCCTTGTGAAAAGGCAAATTGAAATAGCCAAAGAAAAAATAAATGTAATTGTCATCTTTGATAATGGTTTATGTAAGCCGAAAGCTTAGATTGGATTTAAACATGTATCAATATGATGATTTCCTTTCGTCTTTCAACGATAATGCGATTAAGCTTATCAGACAATATAAAAGGAACAAAACTTGTTTATATTATTTAATGAAACACGCATTAATGAAAAACCGCTGCCTAAATATACACACTATATATATATATATATATATATATATATATATATATATAGGGTGTCCATAAAGCTTAGATAGGATTAAAAAAAACATGTATCAATATGATTTTCTTTCGTCTTTCAATGATAATATTATTGAGCTTATCAGACGATATGAAAGGAATTTTCATAAAATAGACAAAAATTGTCTATATTATTTAATGAAGCATACATCAATATATATATATATATATATATATATATATATATATATGTGTATATATGTAAAAATATGTGTGTGTGTGTGTGTGTGTGTGTGTGTGTGTGTGTGTGTATCCTTCATGTGCCGATTGTGTTTTTGAAAATGCTGAATGCCATTATAACTGACTTCACTGTCCACTAATGAATTTATGATTTTAATGAAGATAAAAGTAAATTTAAAAAAATAATAAATAAATAATAAATAAATAAAGTGTTAAATAAAACAAACAACAAAGTAGATAAGACCAACAGAAATATGGGGGTTAAATATGGGGGTTAAATCAACAAATGAAACAACGTTACCTCTGACATGGAATGTGTGTTTTGTGAGTAGAGCAGAGAGTATGCCGATGATGATGCCAATTAAAAGTCCACCAATTGCCACAACAAAGAATTTAAGGATACCCATAAACACCTGTTCAAGTAAATAAAATGAGAAATGGACTGAAATTACAGGAGAAAATTTTAGAAGCATTGTATTTCCTGTCATGTCAAGTGCACTTTTTCCAACTCTCCAAAATTATCCTGCATCTTATACCCTCATGATTGTCATACCAGTATAAAACTAAATGCACAAAATGATATATCAATCCCCTGAGGACCTCACAATTAGGTACAGCAAAACTTCAATATAAAGAACAAATTTGGAGGGGTCCTTAAATTGGATCCCTCAGTTTGCAAAGCTGAAATCTCTGTAGATCACTACATTTAATAAGAACTAGTTTTAACCTATGAAAGTCTCATGGTTTTCCTATTTTCATATTCTGATAAATCTTAATTCTTAAGTCAATGATTGAATAAGCTTATGGCAAGTTCTTAAACAATAAAATCAGCAGAAATTCCCCTACTGCATCGTTAAATATTTGAGCTTAACAACTTTAACAAAATATTGCAAAAACAATCATAAATATGAATGCTGGTCGTTATTTTAAGAAGTAAATGAAAAGTGTTGAAATGACAACTTTCTCCGGCAATTAAACACTTCTATATTCCTTCCGTGCTTTCATTCATTTTCTCAGTGAAACCAAGTAGTGCCTTTTCCCCTCTTTCCATGCAATTCAAATGGAATAATTGGGTGTAACGCTGATGCAGACAAAATGAAGGGAGGGTCAAGCATAATTGTAATAGGATTGTTTTGTTAAATCCAATTGTCAGCATGAAAACTATGTTATGAGAAATTAACAGACTTGCACAGGTTGGACAAATAGGGTTTCTCACTTTGAAATAGTTGAAATCTGCAAGATTTTCCCTTCCAGCAAATTTTATAGCTAACAAGGTTAAGATGGACGTGATGTATGATTTGTTCAGACATTTGTCTTAAGGACAAAAGAAAGAAAAGTAGAAAGAAAAGAAAAGAAAGTAGAAAAAAGAAAAGAGAAAGAAAAGAAAGTAGAAAAAAGAAAAGAGAAAGAAAAGAAAGTAGAAAAAAGAAAAGAGAAAGAAAAGAAAGTAGAAAAAAGAAAAGAGAAAGAAAAGAAAGTAGAAAAAAGAAAAGAGAAAGAAAAGAAAGTAGAAAAAAGAAAAGAGAAAGAAAAGAAAGTAGAAAAAAGAAAAGAGAAAGAAAAGAAAGTAGAAAAAAGAAAAGAGAAAGAAAAGAAAGTAGAAAAAAGAAAAGAGAAAGAAAAGAAAGTAGAAAAAAGAAAAGAGAAAGAAAAGTAGAAAAAAGAAAAGAGAAAGAAAAGTAGAAAAAAGAAAAGAGAAAGAAAAGTAGAAAAAAGAAAAGAGAAAGAAAAGAAAGAGAAAGAAAAGAAAGAGAAAGAAAAGAAAGAGAAAGAAAAGAAAGAGAAAGAAAAGAAAGAGAAAGAAAGAGAAAGAGAAAGAAAGAGAAAGAGAAAGAAAGAGAAAGAGAAAGAAAGAAAGAAAGAGAAAGAAAGAGAAAAAAAAGAAAGAAAAATAGAAAAAAAGAAAGAAAAGTAGAAAAATGAAAAGCTTTAATCCTGAAATCTATTATTCACTAAAAATCAAGGTTTTGTTGTGTGAATGTTTTCAAATGATAAATCAAAATTTTAAAATATAGAAAATCTTTTTTCATCATTCCATCCCACATAAGGTGATAATGCTATTAAGATGCAATGGGTTAATGACGTTCAAAGAAAATAAGACTTTAGGAAAAACTGCAAACCCAATCTTGAACAAGAAACAAGGGATAAAACTCAACTCCTTTTCAAAAAGACAGAAAAGAAGTGTGAACCATGTGATAGACAGACATATCTACAGTTATTGAAAAAAAAAAATAGAAAACAAAATTTTGGTGTTTGGCTGCTTTGGTTTTTTATTGCTGGTAATATTTTTTATCTATCTATCTATCTATCTATCTATCTATCTATCGGTTTGGTTTGTTTTCCGGCATATCAACCTCAATGGGTTATTTAATGCTGACAACATTTTTAGAATAGATTCGTATGAATAGAATATGTATTCTTTGGTTTAGATTGGTTTGGTTTATTTTGTTTTATGGCATATTAATATCAATGGGTTATTTAATGCCGACAACATTTTTAGGATAGATTCGTATGAATAGAATATGTATTCTTTGGTTTAGGTTGGTTTGGTTTACAACATTTTTTATTGCTGGTAATATTTTGTTTTGTCAAAAATCTGTTTCTGTAATATTTTCCTTCAAAAAGCGTTTTGACCAAATTTTGAGGGTTAACTATTTGCCTATAGCTGGGACCCTAACAGGTGCTACTACGCTAGGTCAGGGTGGACCTGGGAACACCAGCAATTAAGAGGTGGTTCCACACTCCTCAAAACCTTCTGATCAGAGGCTTTGCTGATGGATGTAGTTTATTGTCTTACCCAGGACGCGGATGTAGTTTAACATCTTACCCAGGACGGCAGAAGAGATGGTCGAGCGGCTTTGGGAAACATTTTCATGAATGCCAAGGAAGTCCATAGGAAGAGCAAATCTGAAAACCTAGATTCCTCCAACGACAGTTTGACATGTCACAAGGAAATGCTTGCGAATGACACCGTACAAGCTGCAGCTAATTCAGGCCTTAAAGACAGATGACAAGCAAAAGGGTAAGCAAGGCAATGCACATATTGAAAACTTGTAAAATCCACATACCTTTGAAATTCTCCTTCAAATTTTGATGAATACATCTTCATTTGCACAACAATAAGCCTGTTTAATTTCATTTGCCTAGACCAGTGATTCTCAATTGCCCTGCCGTGTGATCCTTTTAAGTGTGCCACAAAATATTTCCCGGGATATATATTGGATTTGATACATTTTAATACAAAAGGAATTTTTTTAAAGCTTTTCACCCCAAGCAAGGCTGGAAGCCACTAGCACGCAAGCGGTTACAGAAGGTTTGGAGGAAGAGCAGATAGGAGTAGTAAAGGAGAGGATGTGGAGAAAGATAGTGGGTCGATCAAGGCAAGGAGGTTACAGAAGATTTGGAGCGAGAGCAGATAGGAATGAAAGGGGAAAGGATGTGGAGAAGGGAAGTGGATAGATCAAGGCAACTGGAGATGTCGATTGACGTTACACTTAAATAGTTGGAGATTATATTTTTCGGGGAAACAGGAATAAGGAAGGGAGTTCCACAGGCGAGATGTGCAAGACATGAAGCTATTGGAGTAGAAGAGACGTCTACATCTAACAGTTTCAACGGTGAAGGGGTGGGAACGGGATGCCAGCCTCGTAGGACGTTTAAATTCATGAGGCCTGGGAACCAGCGAAAGCAGGTCATTGGAGCAATTACCGTGAAAGTATTTGTAAAAAAGTCAGAGCGAGGCAACGGCGCGTCTGTGAGAGAGCGACTGCAGCCGAGATGATCAGGGCCAATTACATTGCATATCCGTCTCTGTATCTTATCAAGAACACTGAGGCAAACAGCAGGGGCTCCAGACCATATATGGCAGCAATACTCCATGCAAGGGCGAATGGTCGATTTATAGATTTGGAGGATTGATTCCAGGGAGAAAAATGTCCTGGCCCGGCACAGACAGTCAAGTTTCCTTGCGGTGGATGAAGCAATTGACTCGATGTATTTGTTCCATCTCACGTCAGCGGACAGCGTGAGATCGAGCAGCCGCAAAGAGGAGCTCTCGAGAAGTTGGGCTTCAGACATTCTAATGGGATGCAGAGATGGATCCCTGTGGTGGTTAATAGAGAGCAGTTTTGTTTTAGAATATATCACGTTAGCTAAAAAAAAAGGTTTAACAGTTTAATTGAAATTTTCGACTTATTTATGTGAATTAGTCTTCTCCACCCAAAATAACATAAAATATAAAAAGAGAGACAGACTATGCTCATCTGAAGAAATGAGGGTCGGCTTATTGCATCTTCAACCAAAAATTGAAGAAACAGGAACACCAGGTACAAGTTAAAACTAAAACTGTACAAATAGTTGAATAGGAACATTGATGAAATTAATTTTCAGCGTCTGTCTATATTTCCAAGATGAAGTATTATGTACATTATTTACATTATTCAGACTATCGTCTTCATCTTTGTTACCATATTTACCACAGCGTAACTCTCTATATTTCCGAGATGAAGCATTATGTACACTATTTACATTATTCGGACTATCGTCCTCAAATTTGTTGCCATATTTATCCCAACGTTTCGGCCATTGTTCCATCCAGCCTGGTTGGAATATCGAACTGAACCCTTTATTTCGTTCGCTGGGGTAGACTGTTCTAGTTCTATGTGCCATGTCTAATGGATGTCAGTCATCAGTTATCTCCTGTTAATTCCCCTCTCTAAGTTCTCCACTGCCTTAACCCGTTATTGAACTCACACTTCTTGGGTCCTGTCACTGGATCTAACTAACGCCTTTATCCACTGTGCCATTTGTCCTCACGTTTCGACATTCCAATCACGTGAAGAAGGACGAGATGAGGATGATAGTCCGAATAATGTAAATAGTGTAAATTAATTTTCATATTCGTGTGTAAAGATACATGATTTTATTTCATAGCATTTAAATGTATACCCTTTAAAAAATGGTTACATATATGTCTATCTCGAATGATATAAAATTTTTTGAAACACCCTGATGCAAACATATTTCCAATTACAAACTTTTGTTATGCAAATGCACATTATATTAACCTCTGACATTATGCAATATTTAAAATAGTTATCACATAGATCTAACTCCACTATTGTATCCAAAACCGTTTTAAGAACAAATCCATTGAAGGTAAAATATCAAAGTTCAGAGATTTCTTTTTTTTTTACCAAAATCTACTTTTTACAAAATGTTAAACAGATTTAATGGCTGAAATATCAAAAGAACTCTTAAATATATTTTTGCTTTCTATCGATATAATAAATACAAATATCAGTATGTCACTGTGTCACATTTTTTCAATTTTACTCCTAAAGGTTGTAGATCAACATATAATACTATTTTGGAATCAGGCCAACTCTGTGAACAAATTAAACACATTTAGTCAGATCCAGACCCGCAATCCTGAAATTGTGGATCTCAAGTTTTCATTACTGCAGTTGTTTTTGGCAATGTTGTTGTTTTGTTTTGTTTTTTAACATGATGTTTTGCACTGAATTTTTTTATCATAATTTTTGTAACTTGGAAATAATTTTGTGAATAATCAGAATTAATTGTGAAATCCAGCGAAAAATCACCCATGAAATAAAAATAATTGTTTGTATGGAAAGTAAGGACCTACATACATTAAACTGTCTTTAAATTAAGTGACAGCAGGAGAATTATTGCTGAAGGTAAACTTAAATATTAATGCAATACTTAAACGCAGCAGTTAATTTTGAGTTCTTCTGTAGTTTGTGGCTTATCGCATCTACTCCTTAGCTATTGTGATGAAGGCCCAATCAAGATCCCTCCGCGGGAGCTAGTTTAAATGCAGCCTTACCAGGTGGCTTTTAAGCTAGTTACTAAAAAGTATTTAATCCTTGAACATCATGAAAAGTTTGTAGAAGGATGCATAACAGATAAAAAAAAGGAATTTTTTAAAGAGTACTTTTTATACCGATTCTCAAATATATGTGGCACACGTTGGTCTCAAGAGACCTTGCGTCTTTGTCCAAATATATATGGCACATGTTTGTCTCAAGTGACCTTGCGTCTTTGTCCAAATATATATGGCACATGTTTGCCTCAAGTGACCTTGCGTCTTTGTCCAAATATATATGGCACATGTTTGTCTCAAGTGACCTTGCGTCTTTGTCCAAATATATATGGCACATGTTTGTCTCCAGTGACCTTGCGTCTTTGTCCAAATATATATGGCACATGTTTGTCTCAAGTGACCTTGCGTCTTTGTCCAAATATATATGGCACATGTTTGTCTCAAGTGACCTTGCGTCTTTGTCCAAATATATATGGCACATGTTTGTCTCAAGTGACCTTGCGTCTTTGTCCAAATATATATGGCACATGTTTGTCTCAAGTGACCTTGTGTCTTTGTCCAAATATATATGGCACATGTTTGTCTCAAGTGACCTTGCGTCTTTGTCCAAATATATATGGCACATGTTTGTCTCAAGTGACCTTGCGTCTTTGTCCAAATATATATGGCACATATTTGTCTCAAGAGACCTTGCGTCTTTGTCCAAATATTATGCCTCAACTGCTGATTGTCTTCTCCAAGATGCAGGCTTGGGCAGTGGTTTATGATAGATCAGCAATTTCCCATTCAGCACATCTATCCTTTACATGCCACCAGTGTTGTCCAAGTGAAATCAGTGGCCAATACAGCTTGGCCCTGGCATCGTCACAGGAGTTGCCAGAAGAAAGTTGAACATAACATCGGGACTCTGGATTTGTCCTCAGGGCTTAAAATAAGAGTTTTCCTTCTCTTATTTTAAAGATACTTATAAATAAAGGTGATATTTTAACTTTTACATTTAAAAAAAAAAATGAAATAACATGGAAAATGAGAAATGTTAAGTTTCAAAATTTAATGTTTGATACTCGAAGTATTCCCTGCCCAATGGACATTTTGGCACTAAATGGTTACATTTTTTATCTCTTTGAGAAGTCTGCATGCAGACATAGCACTATCTTTGGCATGTTTTTGTTTTTTTTACATTAAGTTTCACCCTGTACAAGGCCCAGGTGCCATTCAAGGTAGAGGGTTATGTTAAGGGATATTTATATGGATAGGAGAGGAAGATAACGGTTGACTCTAGACTTGAACAGGTTAATACTGTAGTGATCAGGGAAACATCCTTTTGGGAGTCTGTTCCATAAGGCAGTGGTTTGTGGGAAGAAGCTGTTTGAGTGGAACTTACTTCACGCCGATGGAATATGGAGGGAATGAGGGGGGGGTTCTACTATGTAAATGGCATGGTGGGTCCTAGACATAAAGATCTAAACTAGTGGTAATTGGAGAGACAGTCCTTCTGAGCACTTTCCATGGATGTAGCGATAGAGTAGTGAGAGGCACGCCTGTGAGAGAGAGAGAGAGAGAGATATTCTCCAAGTTTCATTTGCAAACAAATATTCCAAGAACTGATCTAAGCTCAGGAATTCTGCAATTGTCATTTTGCCATTTAGACTTGAATCATGAATGAATGATGCTCAGATTTTTTTGGAAAAAGGGGTAAAATGATCAGTCATTAATTTCTGACATTTATGGGTTAATTCAATGAATACATTTGCCCTTTAAAAAAGTTTTTAAAAACGTGTGGAATTTTGGTGTTGAGACACTATGTTCGATATCAGCTGAATTTCTAATTTTGTTTACAAAAGGACAAACAAAAATCCTACTTTACCAATAATAAGTAGCCGTAATCAAAAGAGTTACTTTCGCCTATTTTCTTTTGCAAGACTTAAAAATATTCGGATGTGCGATACTCAAAATATTTAGTGATTTTAATTCAAACCCTATTTTTAATATCAATGACATTTTTCTTTCAAAAGACATAATTCAAAATTATCTAGATAAAAATCCAAAGAAGTATCCGCAATATTATTGGTCCCAACCTGGCATCTTGGATTCAATTACTTTCCTACCCCCATAACATAGCTTTCTTGTGCCATTTCTACAAATATTGTTGTGGTAATTGTTTTAATGAACTTTCGTCTTTGGTATCTTGACTTCAAGAATTGAAGTGTACAACTAGATTGGCAGATAGGTCACATTATTTTACTGCTGAATTTGCTAGATGTAACCATATCCTAATAGTTTCTTTTCTTTGCACTTCTTGAGTGAAAATCACTTCCAGCTTCTTAATTTTAAGTCAACTACAATCTTCAAAAAATTAAATGTAACATCAATCGTCATCTGCGGTTTACCGCTCTTGGCTTTGTTAAACACCCACTAGATGGCGCTATTTAAGTCAATGAAAAAAGAAACATTTTCCCCTCTGTCTCACTAGGATATAGTAGCTCGTAGATAAGAAGGTCACTGCTGTGGTGCATTTGTTTTCCCTGGTCGATTTGAATACTGAACTCTCACCCCCCCCCCCCAAAAAAAAGAAAAATACGTACATTCTTAATAGAATAATTTTAATAGCTTTTCCTTTTCATACAAGGTAGGCGCTTCTGGCCAAGTTTGTGGGTTTCTCTGTTGCAAAGAGTTGTCCACCAAAATCAAATTCATGTGAATGGCATTGTCAAATGCTTTGATTCACAGCCATCTCCACCACACCCACCAGGGGAGAGACAGGAAATAAGGGGAGAGGATGACGATACCAATGCTCGGATGTGAGCAGGTGCCAACATAGATGCATTAAAGTAATTTCTTTCTACTACTACATGTATTTAATTATAATTTATTTTAAAATCCAGGTTTTTTTTTTATCTTTACCTCGACTCACATGTGTCTACCAAATATCCTTTGTGGGATAAAGGTTCCAGGATGCTTTAAATATTTACTGAAAAACATCCAAACACGTCGCAACCAATGAGGTAACTCCCGCAACACACCCACTATGTCCTTGAATACTCTCCCCCCATTTCCTAACTTCTTTCACTCAGTAACCCCTCGTGTCTTAATGGCTTTTTTTCTTGCTTGCGGTGAAATTATTTATGTGTACCCCAGATTAAGAACCGATACAGAAGTATTGTTCTCGATGTCATGGTTAGAAAATAAATAAAACACAACAAACCTGATCAACAGGAAGCGGATTCATCATGCTGTATGTTTGCATAACACTATACAAGACAACAGATACGCCATCTACAAGAAAAAATAGGCAGTATTTTTCAGAAAAAAAAAGATACAATTTTCACAAGCAAATTAAAAAAAAAAACAATCTTGCCTTTAGAAGTCTCAGGAGAAGTTGTGAAATTAAGTATTCTTATCCAGTATTTCAACTGACACATTCTCCAACCATCCTCAGATGTTCTCCAGCCATCCTCCGGCTGATTCCAATTTTCTTGGATGTCGCCCAGTACTTTAACTCCACAACAGATTTGTCCTTTGTAAACAAGGCTTACACATTCTTTGTTTTTTGTCTTTGCTTCATGTCGCTACAAACAAGGCAGGAGTGCCACTAGTATGCAGGGGGTTACAGATAGTGAAAATGAGAGAAAAGACTGAGTATAGGGGGGATTGAGGAAAGGATAAAAAAATGAATGGGTTTCAAGACATCAAAAAATGGTGATTGATGTTAAATTCAAATTTTTGAAGATTGTAATTATCACGGAAGCAGGTAAGTGGAAGGGAGTTCCTCTGTTGGGAAGAGCAAGCAAGAAACTATTGAAGTAAAAGTGGCAATTACATTTAACTATTTCAACAGTAAAACAGTGGTACCTTGATGTCAATCTTAAATTCATGTAGTCGGGGCACCAGGAAAAGAAAAAGCTCCTCAGAGCAGTTGGAATGTAAATATTTGTAGAAAAGACATAGGAAAGCTGTTACGTCTGTGAAAAAGTGACTGAACTCGAGATGCCAGGTCAGGATTGTTTACATTGCAGATCTTTCTTTGGATTCTAATACAGGAAGTGTAGTCTCCATAGAGAAAGGGTCTCGAAATATACAAAGCTGACAGACTACAGCACACACAAAGAAGAGTGAAGAATATATCAACCAAAGGACAAAGAATTTAGAAATGGATTTTTGTCTTTGTTTTGAACATAGTAAGAAAATATTTCTTCTACTAGATGTGAAGTGGCATCCGCACTCTTGTATTATAACGACACAGCAATGTAGTTGTTAGACATCAACATTAGAGACTAAAATTGATGTGCTGTGGCAGGGCTACATACAATTTTGAATTCAAAGTTTTCCTTGTACTTCTAGGCTGGTTGCTAACCCTGGCTACAGAGCCTAGTCTGCCATACTATTTAACCCATAGCTTGAGGAAGAGAGATTGTTAACTTTCCCATAGATATTTGCCCAAATGTGAAAGTCATTAACTCTGCTGGAAGTTGAACTTGGCTCATCTTACTTGTTTCAAGTTGCTAGTCATTGCACCAGCTGCACATCCACAGTACACATCTGTATACCAAATACAATTGTCAGCAAGATTCAATAGTTTCTTTCAATTTCAGCCCACCACCGAACCAGCATTGTGCTTATTTTGTACGGGGAATCTTAGTTTTCAATCAATTTTCTCCATAGCAGGATTATTTTGCTTTATATTTATTAAACATCTGCCTCTATATAAAATCCTATGACTTCCAGTACTAAGTGCAGTTGGTTTTATTAGGGTGCATAACTTAGTACAATAAATTTTCATTTTTTTAATTTTTTTTATAAAAGATTATTTTTGAAAGATTAAAAGTTTTAAAAACAATTTAATGATTAAAAAAGCAAATACTGATTTTTTTTTTAATATCATTTCTGTAAGTTTTTATATACATTTCATTCTGGTGAAATATCAGGCACAGTTGTAGCATTGTAAATATAAACACAGAACGGTGGGTTTTAAATGAGCAGAGGATTTCAAGAGTAGTCAAAAAATTTAAAAAAAGAAAAAAAAAAAAGAAAAAAAAGAAAAAAAAAGAGAAAAAAAAAGAAAAAAAAGAAAAAAAAAAGAAAAAAAAAGAAAAAAAAAAAGAAAAAAAAAGAAAAAAAAAAGAAAAAAAAAGAAAAAAAAAGGAAAAAATTTTTTTTTTTAAAGTATTGTTCACTATGAAGTCCTACAAAATTAAATTAAAGAAATTATTAAGCTGCAAAATAGGGTTTTCCTCAAAGTATTTTTACAAACAAATCAGCTTATTCAAATTTCATCAATTGTTTTGTGAAATCGAATGAAACAGTTTGTAAATCCTGACAAAAAATGTTAGCGATAACTTCAACAATACTAAATACAGAGGATTTCAACACCCGTCAGTGTGTTGCAATGAGAATAAATTCTAATATATAAAAATTCCCAGCTGAATGTTTATTTGAATTGGCATGGGTATTTTAGAAGTTGAAAAAAATTCAGACCAGCATGACTATGCCAGAATGGTTCATGTACTCAGTACAATAGAGTACGGTAAGCAGAACTAGCAAATAATTAAAATGCAAAAGAAGTACTTGCTTTCACTTTGACACAAGGAAAATCCATCATTCGTTGAACTGGAATTGTCATGTAATTTGAGCAACATTATTTACATTATTCGGACTATTGTCCTCATCTTTGTCGCCATATTTATTACAATATTTCTGACATGAGGTATTATGTACATTATTTACATTATTTGGACTATTGTCCTCATCTTTGTCGCTATATTTATTACAATATTTCTGAGATGAGGTATTATGTACATTATTCAGACTATTGTCCTCATCTTTGTCGCCATATTTATTACAATATTTCTGAGATGAGGTATTATGTACATTATTCAGACTATTGTCCTCATCTTTGTCGCCATATTTATTACAATATTTCTGAGATGAGGTATTATGTACATTATTTACATAATCCGGACTATTGTCCTCATCTTTGTCGCCATATTTATTACAATATTTTTAAGATGAGGTATTATGTACATTATTTACATAATTCGGACTATTGTCCTCATCTTTGTCGCCATATTTATATAGACAGATAATTTGAGCTACAAAAAAAAAGAATGGCCTTGATGGTCGTATGCAATATGATTGAAGAGATATCAGTCTGATCAATAATTCTACCCTGACGCTAATAACATATAAAACCCAGTATTACCTGCTGATTGACAGTTGGAGAGAAAAAACGGTTACTGTATATCTGTAAAAGTACAATATGAATAAAGACAAAAGGAAAACTTATCTTCTGAGGGATGTTATCAAGGCAAATGCAAGGATTTTATTTTGCAACAAGTATTTATATACAAGAGCAAAAATGTTATTAGTGTTTAGGAATAAATTAAATTTAGGAATGCTCATAAATATTCATCAGGTTTGTTGTGTTGTTTTGGAAATTTTTCTTTTATGCAAATTAATATATAAATTAATTTAGGACTAATTCATGTGTTATATATTTTGAATAAGATGAGGTTATGGATTTAACAGTTTTCTTTCCTTTTTTAATATTTTTGTAGTCATGTAACTTGGCTTGGGAAAGTAGTAATTCTTTCAGGAATAAAGATATTGGAAAACTCCAGGTCACATATTTATATCTTGATAAGATTTGATAGCCACGCTCAAGAAACTAACCAACCCTACAAGCATACACCCTCAGGTACACTGGCTGGAGAGCAAGAGGCAGACCAAGAAGATGCTGAAGCAACTCAGTGGCAGACACTCTCAGAACCCACAAGATATCTCTCCTCCCGGCCACTCGCCTTGCTGCTGACAGTGTTTCACCATGACGCCTAACAGCACAAGTGAAAGGAAAAACTAAAACTATTGAACATAAATTAAAATAAAATGCAGAGCAATGTAAATAGTGTAAGTTCCCCCAGTTCAGACCTTTACAGCTAAGACATGGCATGGCACTTTTTTTGTGGGCTAAGACAACCCAGAAAAAGTGTCATGCCTTGTCTTAGCTGTAAAGGTTTAAACTGGTGGAACTTACAATATTTACATTGCTCTGCATTTTATTTTCATCGTTGTTCAATAATCATTTCCTCTGTATTCCAGCTAGAAGAAAATTCCACTCAGACAATTTCCCCACCCAAGAACTTCTACTCTGTAGAACAGGGATGAGTGCTTCCCTGAAAATTTCATTAGTATCCTTTTCGAGTAAAGAGTCAATTGCCATATTTCATTCTTATTCTCATATTCATATTACACACCTCATTTAGTAAGCATCTACCTTGAGTAGCTCTCACGCCTTGTATTGGATGAATTCTAATAATAAAAGAAAAAAAATATTGCTATGAGCAGATTAGTGTATACATTTTGAGGACTCCTTTCAGTTTTGGTATATGAGGGCCCAGTAGTTTAGTTGAAAACTGAAGCATTAGGCTATCCACACAGATTATTTAATTATAGTGATGAGAGCTTGTATAGAAATGGCCACACTTGTCAGAAGAACTGGTACAGAGTGACAGAAAATCTCCAAGCAACCCCCTTCGGGTATCTATTTTGAGTTTTCCTTCGCTTACACTAGGTGTCACCCAAAGCAAGAAAGATCAATCTGCTATGCTATGTAACTGTTATCTTATACTCATGATTTTTTGAAAGATGTTATTACGAAATAAACCATTACGTTAACTAGACACATTATATAATAAATATAGGATCGGGTTAATATACAGACAACAACTGACCCCAAATTTATCTTAATAGTAAGTCTGGCTGGTTATATAAATTCATATTGGCTGCTTATCTAAAAGAAATGGCCTACATTCTGTTAACTGGGATGATGAATGGCTTGTTAATTTTAATGCTTCCAGAACGAAACTGTTCTTTTCATCGTCTGAGAGAGACCTTCTTAATATCTATCAGCCTGGCTGATGCTAACCTTCAGGAGAGGGACTTACTGCACCTTTGTGGTGAACACGTGTCAGTACAGATGCAAAAGAGGCCCTGGATTGCATGTGGACATGTTTGTCAACACCAGTTACATCTGGGTTTTCCCTGTTAGCAGCGGGACTGCTTGGCATCTCTAGATGCAGGCCTCTCTGCAACTGGTTAAGAGCCAGATTTTCGATAAGACATCTCATGGTAATAAAAGCAACAGGCACACCAGCAGTCAGCAAGACATGATGTCATATGAAGTCAGTCCCAAAAGTTGCTGTGATTTTCGAGCATCATTTGTGTTTCCTCCCATCTGTTTCCCCTCTCTGTCTATTATCACTGTAGTTGGTGGGAGAGCAATCAGTTAGGCATCCTCCCCCTCTAATCTCAACATAATATTTGCTTACATTACAACACCCTTCTTGGACTAACATTTCCTGTACTGGGTAAGACGATAAGCTACGTCTGACAGCAAGTCCTCTGATCAGGAGGTTTTGAGGAGTGTTGAACTACCTCTTAATTACTGGTGTGCCCAGGTTCACCCTGATTCGGGGTGGTAGCAACTTTTAGGGTCCCAGCTATAGGGAAATAGTTAACCCTTACACTGGGGTCAAAACACTGATATTTTTAAAATAAGTTTTAATACCAGAAATACTTTTAAAAAAATTATTACCAGAAATACATTTTTGAAAAAAGAAAAAAAATTATATATATAACAAGCTATAAATTTTTTGAAAAAAAAATATTAGCAGGCATATATTTTTGGAAAAAATTGTTACAGGCAATAAAAAATTTTGTCAGTATGAAATAACCCATTGAGGTTGAAATGCTGTAAAGCAAAACAAACCAAACTAGGAAGGGGTTTGCATTATTCAGAATATAATTCATATTAGAATTAGACAAAATTATTTTGTCTATCAGCCTGCTTACTAGAGATATCTTAATAAAGAAACCTGCATCCTCCTAACAGGAGGAACCAACATCTGATCCTTTTTTAACTAAAATTTCCTGTTGACATAACGAGGAAAAATTGTATTGATTCAATTTTGTTAGATTTGGGTGAGAAAAATTGTTTTACACATTTTTAAGTTGAACATTTCAATATTGCTTCCATATACGGTCTGTTTTCCCTGCTATATATTTAAAGATCCTTGATAAAATCCAAAGAAGAATCATGTTACTTAGGCTTCAGTCACTTTCCTGTCGCCTTAATGCAGCTTTCCTGTGCCTTTTCTATAAATACTTTCATGGTAACTGTTCTGTTTTCCAATCAACTTTGATTTAAAAAAATTTAAATGCAATATTAATTATCTTCTGTCTTAACTCCTGTTCTATAATTGTTCTTTTACTGTTCTTGTTCCCGGTATTTACTTGACCCCCTACTGAGTCAGATTGTGACACAAGGACGGTTTTTAACGTGGGGACCCCAGTGTTTTCACCCGGGCCGCTGATCTTGGCTGGTCATAGCTTGTCCAAGCTGGTCATAGCTAGTCTTGGCTTGTCATAGCTAGTCCAGGCCGGAGCCGGTCCAAGCTAGTCGTAGCCATGATACTACCAGCTCAGGGACGAATCCCTACATCAGGTAAGTATCAAGTGAGACTCTCAGCCAAAAGGCCGACAAAGCAAGCGATCTGAGAACAGATACTACACTTTGATCCTGGCCCCCGGGCTGAGCAGCCTCTACGATATTACGATATTTAACAACCCCCCACACGGGTCGAACGTGGCACAAGGCCGGTTTAACGTGGGCTTACCAAAAATATACCCATTTACAACCCGTATACACGAGTTCGGGGACTGTCTACCTCCCCGGACGAAACCCTGCCCCGCGGCAAAGCCTCGTCCGAGTTCCTCTCTGCCAAACAGAGAGTTCGACAGCAGAGCATTACTGGTGCTACTTCTCTCTGAGCAGCCTCTTCTGTTCTTGTTCCTTAATGTTTTCTCTTATATGCTTTCACAGTCAGAAAACCAACATTTGCGGGTGAAACGATAATATGGGAAATTGCACGCTTAATTTTTCTGCTGTTTGACAGAATTTGAAAACAAAATGAATCCAATGCAGAAAATGCTTGACTTTGTGGGTAAACAAGTCAATATTTAAGGACAGTTTGATGTAGGGATGTTGAAAGCCACATGTTTTATGTATTTATTCAAACCAGTTTAGTTGGTGCTGAAAGGGAAACAAAGATAACACTTACCATTTAAAAGAGATTCTCCAAATACCAAAATATAAAGAGTAGCATTCACTCCCATTTCTGTGAAGATGGCCAATACCTAAAAGAGAGAGAGAAAAGGTGTCAGAAGAAAAGAGAGAGAGAAAAGGTGTCAGAAGAAAAGAGAGAGAGAAAAGGTGTCAGAAGAAAAGAGAGAGAGAAAAGGTGTCAGAAGAAAAGAGAGAGAGAAAAGGTGTCAGAAGAAAAGAGAGAGAGAAAAGGTGTCAGAAGAAAAGAGAGAGAGAAAAGGTGTCAGAAGAAAAGAGAGAGAGAAAAGGTGTCAGAAGAAAAGAGAGAGAGAAAAGGTGTCAGAAGAAAAGAGAGAGAGAAAAGGTGTCAGAAGAAAAGAGAGAGAGAAAAGGTGTCAGAAGAAAAGAGAGAGAGAAAAGGTGTCAGAAGAAAAGAGAGAGAGAAAAGGTGTCAGAAGAAAAGAGAGAGAGAAAAGGTGTCAGAAGAAAAGAGAGAGAGAAAAGGTGTCAGAAGAAAAGAGAGAGAGAAAAAGTGTCAGAAGAAAAGAGAAAGAGAAAAAGTGTCAGAAGAAAAGAAAGAGAAAAAGTTAAACAATTTAACCAGTAGTTAAAAGGTAAATAACTCCTGCTATATTTTAAACATTGAGTTTTCAACTATAGATAATGTTACAAATTGTTTAATTAATTTAAACAGAATTATTAATTAGATTCTATATCACTTTCACACAAAAACGAACATTCTTCAGAGGAAAATATTTCACCTGCCAAAAGAACATTTCCAAGTAACAAATACATACTGCAACTAAATCTCTAAGTTCACTGAATTACTGTCTGTACAATTGTTGTTATGCATATATAAAATCCATTTACTTAAGCCATTTCTCCCGTTGAATGTTATTCTTCTCGTTTGCTTATTACTTGTTAGCACATTAGTAAATTAAAAATAGTACGGGTTGAATTGAGGCCGTTTGACCTGCTACAAAATTACCCGTGTCTTTCCTCGACATTTTCACCCCCTGCCCCATTAAGCTTCTTGTCGTGGGAACAATCAATTGTTCATTTTATCCTCTAACACTTGGTTATATAACTCCCGACATGGGTACCTCGCGGCGGTGTAATGGTTAGCAAGCTTGTCTCACTAGAACAATTACGACTGAGTAGCGTGTTCGATCCTCAATGGGTGCCCCATACTTTCGGCCTTGTGCCACATCTAAGCTACGCTTGGAAAATCTCTATATAACTCCCGACATGTCGACAGCGGTAGCTTTTTTTCTCATTTCCCTGTTCCTGGTGCTATACAATAGCTAATTCTTCCTACTTAATTTTGTCCTTCAACACTGAAGGATAGAACAGCGGAAATATCGTGCTAATAAGAGGATGAGGACTAGATTCCGAGTAACTTAATATACAATAATTCCTTATCTCAATGATTCAGACAATAAAATCTAATGAGAAATATTTGTTTTAATAGTAGTGTATAAAATGTTATAATAATTCTTTGCAAATGTGATTTTCAGTTTGGATATTTTTTAAAATATTCTAAATGAAAGTTAAGAAAGAAAAACATTTTGTTATACCTGTCAAAACGTACCCTATAATTATTTTTTTATTTACCACAATATATTCCTGGCGTCTAAAGAAAACGGACGCGTTTTTATCAATATATTGTGACTATATTCCTTAAAGTTCTTATTTTCTTGTTTTCAGATGAAAATTTTGGAATTTGAAAACAGAGAAATCTTCAATATCCAAAACTATACTTCATAATTCATAACATATTAAGATATATGGGGAAAAAATGATAAATTTATATTTTGACGACAGAAGCGTAAACTGCTAATGCAAGGGACATAATTTCAACTAAGCTAATTTTTAAGTTACTTCCCTTAGATTTTTTTTTGTTAGTATCGTTTCTTTATATATCCGCTTTTTTGTTCCTTCTTTTTTTATCTTCAATATTCATTAAAATTAATTCATAGATAATCAGCGAGATTTACTTTGTTTAATGATTTTTTTTCCTTACGTATCTTGAAATTCAAGATTCAATCCTACACCACGTAATTTTGTTTATATTTTGTTTCATTTCTCACGATTTCTTCGGTCGTCAGTGTGACAAAGAGTAATTGCCCTTCGTGATATCTCCCAGTGCCTCTGAGTTTGTAGTGGATTGCATAACTTCAGCAGAAATTTATTAATGCAAGATGTATTTGTCTTTTAATAAGATCTCGAATATTCAGGCCGGTAGACGAAAATAAGTACATTGTTTAATAAACGAATCGTCTACTAGATATCCACTAAAAATAACATTTAATCGGAATCGGGTTGCTGAATATAATATCAATCAGTTATGACAAATTTCATATTTGTATTAATCATATATGTAAAAATTCCAGATGATTGTATCTGTAAAAAAAAGAGCAATATGATTAAAGAAAAAAGAAAAACTTATCTTAGCCGACGCGTTTTGGTCCTTGATAAAGTCCACAGAGGACGAAACGCGTCGACGTTAAGTTTCCCTTATATATATATATATATATATATATATATATATATATATATATATATATATATATATATATAGTCAAACCTAATGAGCCAGACAAACCTACCAAGGTTTCACTTAGGCAGATCGTCAGGGTCAGCTCTACGTTTGTATCGAGCTCTTTAGTTAGTTGTTTACTCGTATCGGGTTTTTTTGTTTGGGCCTTGAACCTGTATCTGTGCGATTATTTTTGACAGACTTTCATGTTCTTGGCTCTTTCTTTTTTAAAACCTTTTTTCCCTTCGAGATTGATTTGGTTATTGTTAAATCAAGAATTCGAAGGTTTTTCGACACGAGTATAGTTACCTATATATATGTGTGTGTGTGTGTGTGTGTGTGTGTGTGTAAAATAGTGATACAAAGTGGGTAGTCTATTGCATTGTTCTAAAGTTATTTTTGTGGTTGATAACGATTGTTTCGAATTATTCTAGGGGCTATTGGGTGGAAATAATTGTGGATCCGGATGCAGTTTTTGGGCTCTTTATAGTGTTGTTTGTTAATTTTTATGTGTTATTGATTATTTTATTGTTGGTTTTTATTACGTTTACATGTGTTTATGTTGCGTTCATGATTTGTTATTTTGTTTATTATTTACTTAATTTATTTACTTATTTATTGGTTTGCATTAATGTATTTTACTTATTTGTGTTTATTTATTTTTTATTTTTGTTTATTCAGATTTGATTTTAGGTTTTCATTTTTAAGTAACGCAGTCAAAATTTGTTTTCGCGTCTGCATTATGATATGAGTTCTGATCGTTTATTTAGTAGTTTGTGTTGGTCTTGGGAGGTAATTACAGCCATTTGCTTCTCCACATAGAGTGTAAAGATTTTTTGCCGTTTTTCGTATTTTCCATGATCTTTCTGTATGATTTAGTTTTTGTTTTTAATCTCCTATATATGTTTAGAATGCAGTGTGCTGTTCACGTATTTACTGTTTCTAAAGGATGTTTTGTGTGCATAGTTTCTTTTTCAGGATTCTTCATTTACTCTCTCTCTCTCTCTCTCTCTATATATATATATATATATATATATAGAGAGAGAGAGAGAGAGCGGGTGTTCCAATAACTTGGACCGATTTTAAAGGTGAATTAAGTTTAAGCGTCTAATGATTTTTTTCTTTTTCTTTCAGATTTAACAAAAGTCTTTGGCAATCTCAACTATGGAAAGATTGACAATCAAACAACGTGTTAAATTTATCGAAGCCTATTACGAAAATGGACGTTCAAACAGAATTTGAATGAGAAGTTCCTAGGTCACGTCATCTTGACGCCTTTAGATTTCTTCCTTTGGGGTCATCTTAAAAGTAAGGTCTATGCCAACAACAATTCAACAGCTGAAGGATGAGATAATAAGGCATATTGGTGAGATCGAGGAGCAACTATGCAGAGATGTCATCAAAAATTCTGACCATCGAGTGAAGGTGTGCCGCCGATGCCTTAGCGGACATTTGGGCGATATTATTTTTCATACATAATTGCCATGACTTAAATATCATGATTTAACAGATAAATAAATAAATTTTCAACAATAACACTGATTTATTTACTGCTGACTTTGAGCCGTCTTGATAAAACACCCTTTATTTCTTCGTTATCTACGGATTCTACAGTGATTCGATATATAACACTGTTCAGCAAGCAATTGCCGTTTAAGGAACATTCATTATTTATTTTGCATTTACGTGGGTTTAACTAATTCCGGTGTTTTGTTGCTTGACTGCCGCCGATGGTTGTTGACCTCAATGTCCACTCTCATATTTACATACGCTCTATCTCCGATATTGATCACTTTAACCTATAAATATGGCATACCTTCAAACTATATTTTATCACATTTAGCTCCAAATAAAGAGTGGAGCACATTCACTACATTTAAACCTACCATCGACACAGAAAAGTTTAGCCACATCTACTCCCCAAAAATCACTCAATCCCATAAACATCTACCTACAAACTAAAAATAGAAAGCTTTATAAAAGAAATGAGATGGAAAGTGAATTTCTTTTTAAAGCGAGTACTTAACACAAAAGGAAAAATACAGCTTCAACATCAAAACAAAAAAATTATCTCTGCAACACAAAGTGGACGACTTTGAGAAACACGTGACTAATTTAGTAAGACAAAATTTCATAAAAAATGATGTAACTAAAATAAACAATTCCCTTAATGTACTTACCACAGTGGGGAAAACTAGACATTTATACGAGCTAAGTCCACCTTCGAGCAGAAATTACTAAAGAACACAAGTAAAGCATACAGAAAAGTACCAAAAACAGCAGAACACGATATAAATAAGGAAGCTAAAAAGAATTACATATTTAACATAGACGACGGAATAAATTAAATCGCTAAAGCCTAACCCTTTATCAGACTAAAAGACCAATGAAAATTTCAGAACAGACCCAACGAAAAGTGAACTAGGTAAAATAATATTAGAAAGAATTAATTCAGAGCTTAGGAAGAAGTCAGTTGTGAATCAGTGGAAAAAAAAAAACAACTATAGATGGTTTCCACAACCTAAAGAACAAACATAATTGCCAATTTATACAACTAGATATGAAAGAATTCTACCCTTTTATAACAAAACCCATGCTGGATAAGGGCATCTCCTTAGCCCAAGAACAAATAAAAAACACAGATGAAATAATAATAAAAAAATCATTAAACACTCGCCCAAATCATTATTATTCGACAAGGACACGTGGATAAAGAAAGAAGGGACCGTTGACACCACAATGGGAAACTTTGACGGTGCATAGAACCTGCGAGCTCATAGTTCAACTGTATACCTAAGTAAAATAATCGTTAAAAATGATGAAGGTCTCTATAGGGACGACGGTCTCAATCTACAGAAACTGTAACAATCAAAAAAGAGACAAAACCAGAAAAAAAAATCATAAAAATTTCCAAAAATATGGGATTTGACAGATATAAAACTAATCTAAAAAAAAAAAAAGTAAATTTTCTATATGTCACCAACTTCGAATAAAAATTATGCAAAACGTTTATGCAGTCTTATAGAAAAGGACTTATTTTCCAGCCCGAAGCCCCTTTCTCACTGACGCAACGACGCAAGCTTGTCGCTGCACTGTCGATATTTCCACGGCAAATATTCCGACGAGTCCCATTTTTTAATACCACCAGCTCATATCCATACAGCCATGTTACACACACAGGGTTGAATCACCCACATTCCCTGGCGTTCCAATCCGAAAACTCCTTCCTGGTACTTTGTGGAACAGGTTCCTGCCTGGCTGCTTCCCAGACAACGACGATCATAACCTCTTTATGTCTAGGGTCAATCTTTATCTATCCGCTACATTTTCCTTAATTTCAATTCCTTCTATCTCCCCTCATATCGCACGTCATTCAGTAACCACCGACCTTGAGTGGCTCTCAGGCAAAAAAACTGACTGAAGAAATGGCTACTTACGGCGACTGGATCGACTGCAACAATAACTGAAGTAAAGACGAGAATGTTTGAGAAGCCAATCGCCATTATTCCACTTGCTGGTGCTAAGGACAAACCCCATAGCGAAATTCCTGAAAAAAAAAAAAATAAGTGCTAATAAAGCTGTAAAGACTTAAAAATATGTTAGAACAAATAATCACACTTAATAGGCTGATCGGAAAGAAAACGTCAATAAAGTAGTTACTTCTGTCTTGATTCTTCCGAAACGAAACTGCTCTCATTTAACCACCATAGAGAAACTTCCCTGCCAGCCATCATCATGGCTGATGCTAGACTTCAAGAGAGCAACACAGTGCGCCTTCTTGGCCTCACATTTTCAACTAAACTGAATTCGAACGACTAGATTGAATCAATAGCTGCATCTACTGCAAGGAAAGTTGGATCACCGAGCCGTGCACATTTATTTATCTATTCGTCCGTGCATTGAATACTGTTGCCATATCTGGTCTCTGGGGATTCCTGCTATTCACCTCGAGGTTCTCGACAAAACCCCCAAAAGGATCTGAAATGTAATCGATCCTGACCAATCATCTCGACATCAGTCACTTTCTCACCGATGCAACGTGGCTTCCCTCTGTCTTTTCTACAAATATTTTCATGGCAACTTATTCGTTATGGTAATGTTAATATTAGCCGCGTTTCTATAACTCTTTCCGGTACTGATGAGAGTTTCCTTCCTAACCTTTTTTTTGCACTGGTAATACAAGGTAACCAAAAAGGTTCTGTCCGTTTTTTAAAGGAAAAAAAGAAAACGCTTCACAGTATGTGTAACTTATATTTAGTCTTCGAAGTAATCGCCATCGGCATCCAGCACCTTCTGCCAACGTGTCTCCAGCTGTTCAATGCCCTTGCGGTAAAGCGAGGGGTGTTTTGAGGCAAAGAAGTCCTTGAGGGCTTTGCGCAAGTCTGCTTCATTGGTGAAGGATTTCCCACGAAGATGATTATCCAGAGAGTGGTAATCGGATGGCGCAAGGTCAGGTGAATAAGGTGGATGGCACAAAGTCTCCCACCCAAGTTGCTGTATGGTAACCCTGACACTCGCGCGACATGACTGGCGTTGTCATGGAGGAAAAGCACACCTTTGCGATTCACCAGTGATGGCTCCTTCTGGCGCAATGCCTGTTGCACATGTTTCAATTGCTGCGAGTATAGGTCTCCAGTGACTGTTTGGCCCGTTGGTAGCAGTTCATAATGAACCACTTGACGACCTGTCCACCAGACACAAAGCATAATCTTGCGTGGGTGCATAGGCAGTCTTGCGGTGTGAGGGACAGCATCCTGATGAGACAACCAATGTCTGGAACGCTTGGGAGTTTCGTACAGAACCCACTTTTCATCACTGGTAAGCACTCGATTGAATAAGGATGCGATACGGTGGCGAGAAAGCAGCGATACGCAGGCTGCCACTCGTTGTCCCTTGTGGATCTCCAACAGCGTTTGCGGAACCCACTTGCTCAGTTTGTACGTCTTACCTAGGCGGTGCAGGTGAAGTCTGTTTCATCGGAAACGTTGGACTGTCTTGCAAGTTCACCACACGTTAGACTACTGTCCTCTTCAATGTCCACCTTCAGGACTCCGTCATTCAAGACCTGTGGTCGTCCACTGCGAAGCTCATCATGTCGGTCAACTGGATAGGTCATAATTTTGCACTGATCAACTAGGTAAAAGCAGTGAGGATGACAATAGCATGAGAACGAGTCTTTATATCTCTTCTTTCAAGTCATATAGAAATTTCTTTGTGATCACTTGTGGTAATTAAAGATCAATCAGAAAATTAAACTCATTAATCCTTTGAGCCCTGCGTTGCTGAACAATTTTAACCCTTCTGTTTGAGCTCCCGAGTCAAAATTTGCAAATAATTGGTATGTAATGTTTCACGGTAGATATAAAAATAGTTAAAAGTGTTTACCTACCGTTCAACGGGTACCAGGGCATTAAGTCATTTTTCTCTATCATTGTTCAACCGGTGACTGGGCATTACGTCATTTTTCTGTACCACCGGTAAAGCGGTGGTCATGGCTCAAAGAGTTAATTCTCTTCATAGAAGAAATTGCTTTCTTAGGATTATCCAACATTTTAAAATAGGTTATTCCAGTGAGTTAAAATTACCTTATCTTTGTTGTCACTGTCAAACATTTTCGGTTGTTGCATCCTCTGGTCTTCTTCAGGTGCCAATCGACCCGGAATGTCTAGTTCTTCGTACTTCTCAGAATATTGCTGTAAGTCTGTACCACCCAACCCAGGGATTGAACACATAATCATATCATCAAATTGAAAAAAGTCTAAACTTTTTAATCCATTATGCTATTGACCCGTGGCACAATCTTGTACAAATCTTGGAGACTTAAACCATAATTTTACTCTTCTGTCTGTTACTGACAACAGGCAGCAGTAGAAGGCCGGATGATAACAGAGGGGAGTTCAAATGTAAATAATGATAACTCTTCATCCGAGAAATTCAAACAGACAGTGAAAATTAATGAAAATATCTTTCGTGTTGTGTTTCTATAACAAGAAGTTGAAATTGGTCCAGTTAGATAGTTGCCGAAATTGACCCATAAAACGATATTATATAGGAAAGAGTTTATCATTTTAAATGATTACATTTTTCAAACATCCTGAGGAGAAGTGTGGAATCGGCATATACAATAGAGAATAACTTGAAATTTCTTTTATATATATATATATATCTATTTATTAAGTATAAATTACTTACCAATGAGAAAACAATTCAATAAAGTGCCCTAAAAAACAAAAAAACAAAAAACAAATATTAAACACGTCTTCATGGATCATACAGCAAAAAAACAAAACAAAAAAAAACTTTGTACTTACATTACATTATGCATTTCTGTTGAATTCTCGCAATCTTTTTTTGATTGCTAGAATTCAACAGAAATCCATAATGAAGGATATCATAAAAATTAGGTGATGGTAGTAATATAGGACGATAAATATTTTTTTTACAATAATGTTCAAACTGCACTGGGCCCAAGAGTCACTCAAGGTAGGTTACGGAATAAGCGGTAGTTTATGAGAATATATGGGGAAGATAGCGGCTATTTCTAGGCTTGAACAGATTAAGATTATAGTAATCGGCGAAGCATCCAATTAGGAGTTGATTACGCAAAGCCGTGGTTCGTAGGAATAAGTTATTCGAGTTGAACATCTCGCTAATTGAATACGAAGGGAATGTGAGCGGTTCGCTACAATGGGCGTGGTATGGTTTGTGTTAGCCGTGAAGGATAGAATTGGTAGAGAGGCTTGGGATTTTTGTCTGTGGGGAAAGTGGTTGTAGGGTGGAAAATAATTCATCACCCACAGGAACATGGAGATGTTTTTGGATTATCGAGACTGGAATGTGTAAACTGAGCAGCTCTTGTCCATATATGGCAGCAGTAAGGAAAAAAAAAACATTAATAAAAGAGCGAGAGAGATAAACACGAACTCATCTCATGAAATTATTTTTTTGATTTCCAAAGCATACAGAATCTACGAATTTTTAAAAAAACCGATTCAGTCTTTCTTCTCAAATCGCGAAATGAAACTTGTACTAAACAGTCCCTCTTCTAGATTTTTCTACTGAAGCAAGTGTCCCACGGGACGATTCTTGGACCTACTTCGTTCTTAACTTTTATAAATGAGCTTTTTGATGTCATCAGTTCTCATCTTGGTGTCTATGCTGACGACAAATATTCAGTCATGTCTCGATAGTAAGTCAGATAATATCGATACGGTCAAATGGGCAGCTGATCTAAAAACAAATGACCAACAATCTGCCGTTAACTGAGACAGGAAATGGCTTGTTAATTATAAAGCCTCCAAAACGAAGCACATCTCGATTAATCAGCATGGCTGATGCTAAACTCCGGGAGTGAACCTCGTTGAACATTCTCAGCGGACATGAAATGGAAAGATTATAGTGAATCCAGGTCTGCTGCCAAGCAGGTTGGTGTTTTGTTAGACATTTTTTCTCTCCAGAATTTATCTTACATATGTACAAGTCTACAATCCGTCCGTACTTTGAATATTGTAACATATATGTCAGGTACTCCCGCTATATATTTATAGATTCTAGGTAAAATCCAAAGAATCAGCAATATTATCGGTTTTGATCTGGCCTCTCGTCTTCAGTGACTTTTGCACAGCCTTAATATACATTCTCTGTGCCTTTTCTATAAATACTTTCATGGTAATTGTTCAGATGAACTCTTCGCTATGGTACGTAGAATGTATGAATTTAAGCACAGTACAAGATTAGCCTGATCAGTTTACAGTTTTAACTGACTAGATGTAACCGCAAATTCTACGATAACAGCTCCTTTTCTCGCACTTTACACTTCTGAAACACTTCCAGGTAGATGCTTTCCAGCCAACTCTGATCTTCAAAAATTTAAATGCAATGTAAATCGTTGACTACTGTTTTCTTCATTACTCTTCGATTGTTTTCATTTTTTCTTATTCTTTCACACTCAGCAAACCCTTATATTTTAGTGGCTTTACAGCCTTGCATGGGGTGAAATGAATAATATACTGTATGTAAGAGAAACATTGTCGATATCGTTTAACAGCATGCGATAATTGTCCATCCCACAAAATGTCTAATATCTAAAAAGACACTGAACGTATTGAGTGTCTTTTTCCAGATTTTCATTTATATAGATATATTTAACAACATTTTTCGTAGGAATCACTGAAAAGCCTTTGAGTTATTCAGCTTAAAAGAAAAAAAGAAAGTCATGTTGTATCAGTCCCAACTGAGCAATGGTGAGAGGAAAAATATAATTCAGACATTCAGTGATGGTAGCAACATTCATACGCTGGCTTCCATTTTCAAAGTTCATTCAAGAACCATCAAGAGAACGGTAATTTTAAAAAAGAGGGAACAGTAAAGAGGAAAACTGGATCAGGAGGTCACAACAGGAAGAGGGATCATCATTCCAACATAGAGCTAAATACATTCTTATTGTTTACAGTCGAATAGTGTTATAAAAACCTCAGAGAATTCTAGTAAAATATCTTTAATAATTTCTAAGATACAACGGCTCAAAGCTTAATCTAACAATTGGACAATTTTGCTGTTACACACGGTATATATATATATATATATATATATATATATATATATATATATATATATGAAGAAATATAGTCTTAAAGTGTGCTATATTTATGGGATAAAGTGCTCAATATCAGAGATAGAGCGTGTGTAAATATAAAAGTGGACACAGAAGTCAACACTTAGAGGCGACAGTGTTTCATGCTAGATGCAATCGTTGTGGCCCGACGATTGCATCTAGCATGAAACAGACTGTCGCCTCTAACTGTTGACTTCTATGTTCACTTTTATATTTATATATGTGTGTGTGTGTGTATTTAGGCAGCAATCCTTCTTTCATGCACATTTCATTGAAAACGACAGACAATGTGCTTTTATTTAGTTTTTTTTTTATACAATTTCTCATGCGATCTAATTGTTTTCTTTTCGGATGATAAATTATATAAAAACTGTCCGAATGTTCTTTTTATCCGAGCGCTTTCGGCTATACATTTAGCCATTTTCAAGGATTATATTTTAACTGTTAAAATAAGAAATAGTTTGTTATATGTATGTTTTATAAAATGTTTTCATTTTTCAAAACATGGTCAAGATATTATGTCCATGTTCAAAGTTAATATTATTAAGTGTGTTTTTTTTGTTTTTATTAATAAGGCTTCCATTATTTTTAGCTTTTTTTTTGCATGTAGATGATGCTATTATATTAGCGCTGTCAACAAGTATGTTACGAATAGTGTCCGGTAGGTCTCCATGAATATTTAAATGAGATCTAATTGAGCTATTGTCAGAAAGGTATAGAGTGAGTCTGCGTGTCAAACATGTTGTAGTGTGGCCTATATAATATATAAGCCCTCGGATAAAAAGAACATTCGGACAGTTTTTATATAATTTACTATCCTCAAAGAAAAAAAATATTAGATCGCATGAGAAATTGTATAAAGAACTAAATAAAAGAACCTTGTCTGTCGTTTTCAATGAAATGGGCATATATATATATATATGTGTGTGTGTGTGTGTGTGTGTGTGTGTGTGTGTGTGTGTGTGTGTGTGTAAGCTCGATGTTAAATCGGATATTTTTAAGCGTTCTGTTAAATTCATGCCCATTGTATCGTATAAAATGGGAAGAAATTAACTGGTTTGAAAGGCTTATACGAAAAACCCGAAAAATTCTGTACGGAATAGAACCATACGTCCACTGGCACTACTATTGAATAGAGAGCAAAAATATTTTTAAAACAATTTCATGTACTTGAAATATGTCTATTGGATCCTTACAGTAACTCTTTCGAATTAAGGCAATTTTAGGTGAAGACAGTTAAAGACTAAACATTAAGGAACGGATTAACCGGACCCAGACACAAATTTAAAAATAAAAAGAAGCAACTTACAATGACAGCATAGATGAGCACACTGCCGAGGTTGTCGTAGAAAATACTGTCATTCAAACTGTAAGCCGCTTCCAAGATGATTCTGGAAGGACAACGTACAAGACGAGATGAAGCAAATGAAGATAGTCGTTGAATAAAGTACTGGGTCGGAATTCTAGTAAAGAAAATGTACTTACGGAGGTAAAAGGTAGACAAAGAATTCATGAGGGGTGAAAAAATCTGGAAATGTGCTCGAGTATCCTGAAAAACTAGAAGGAAATTTCGATTATTAAAAAGCATTCAAGAGAAAAATATCTCCAGTTATATCAAGATAATTAAAGGTTAAATATCTTTATGAATAGCGAGTATTGTGGTACGTGCAACGAACAAGATATCAGTGGTTTCAATATGCATTCAGCTGTATGAATTTGTAAGGATTAGAAATATAGCTTATAGAAAACTGAAAATCCACATATTTCGAAATGAAATTTCTTTCAGTCATGTGAGAGGAAAAACAAACGAAAAAGAAGGAATAGCATAGAGAAAAAACGGAGGACAAATGAGAAAGATAAGGGAGGATAAGAAAAGGGAAATCGAGACATGGAAAGGACAAAAAAGAAACGAAACTGTAGTATGGAACGGACAAAAAATACACACACACACATTATATATATATATATAATATAGACAATATCATATATATATATATATATATATATATATATATATAATATAGACAATATCATATATATATATATATATATATATATATATAATATAGACAATATCATATATATATATATATATATATATATATATATATATATAATATAGACAATATCATATATATATATATATATATATATATATATATATATAATATAGACAATATCATATATATATATATATATAT
>OZ038482.1:112817088-112819588 GCA_964036315.1 Acanthosepion esculentum | reverse complement strand
TATATATAATATAGACGATATCATATATATATATATATATATAATATAGACAATATCATTATATATATATATATATAATATAGACAATATCATTATATATATATATATAATATAGACAATATCATTATATATATATATATATAATATAGACAATCATTATATATATATATATATAATATAGACAATATCATTATATATATATATATAATATAGACAATATCATTATATATATATATATATATATAATATAGACAATATCATTATATATATATATATATATAATATAGACAATATCATTATATATATATATATATATAATATAGACAATATCATTATATATATATATATATATATATAATATAGACAATATCATATATATATATATATATAATATAGACAATATCATTATATATATATAATATAGACAATATCATTATATATATAATATAGACAATATCATATATATATATATATATAATATAGACAATATCATTATATATATATATATATATAATATAGACAATATCATTATATATATATATATAATATAGAAAATATCATTATATATATATATATATATATATATAATATAGACAATATCATTATATATATATATATATATAATATAGACAATATCATTATATATATATAATATAGACAATTATATATATATATATATAATATAGACAATTATATATATATATATATAATATAGACAATTTATATATATATAATATAGACAATTATATATATATATATATAATATAGACAATTATATATATATATATATAATATAGACAATTATATATATATATATAATATAGACAATATCATTATATATATATATAATATAGACAATATCATTATATATATATATATAATATAGACAATATCATTATATATATATATATATATAATATAGACAATATCATTATATATATATATATATATATATATAATATAGACAATATCATTATATATATATATATATAATATAGACGATATCATTATATATATATATATATATTATATAGACAATATCATTATATATATATATATATAATATAGACAATATCATTATATATATATATATAATATAGACAATATCATTATATATATATATATATAATATAGACAATCATTATATATATATATATATAATATAGACAATATCATTATATATATATATATAATATAGACAATATCATTATATATATATATATATATATATAATATAGACAATATCATTATATATATATATATATATATAATATAGACAATATCATTATATATATATATATATATATATAATATAGACAATATCATTATATATATATATATATAATATAGACAATATCATTATATATATATATATAATATAGACAATATCATTATATATATATATATAATATAGACAATATCATTATATATATATATATAATATAGACAATATCATATATATATATATATATATATATACACACGCTCACTATATCATATATGTATATATATATACAATATATAAATATATTATAATAAATTATGACCATGGAATATTAGTGTTTAAGTTTTTTTATTATATCCTTACTCTGTCCTGGACATCGAGTTCTACCTGGATCATATCCTCTTGGAATTATTTTTATACATATATGTATGTGTATATATAATTGCATATGTATGTGTATATTCACCACTAATATTGTCAATATATTGCACCTTTCCGCACCTTTCCACTACAAGTTGAGCTCTCTTTGGTATACTTCCAGTTAAACCACTTTTATTCTAACCTATTCAGATTGGGATGGATAAATTTACTCCGGATTATTCTTTGAAAAATATCCCTTATCCTTCACTGCATCTTTTTTCCGTCTGCCTTACAGACAAAATCATTGACCTCATTAAAAGAATGAGATGGAAAGCCTTTTTCTGCAGTAATCCCAAGGGTGACCTAGAGCTAAATCCTGATACATACAACCTGAAATCACAGACAACTCCATGTAGCAAGCCACTTGAACCGTTCGAACGCGATTTGATCGATTTAATTCGAAAGTGTAAGTTCAAGAACGATACCAACTACTTCCAAGCTAAAATTGACAGAGACATCAAAAATATTAAGAACTCCAGTAAATTATGGATTAAGGCGGACAAATCCAAAAATTTCTATAAAATTAAACACTCCGAATATGACAACCTCGTCGCTGATAAAATTACCCGCTCTTACAAAAAAGACAAAGACAATAGGACATAATCTTCTATAAATGAGGACATCTGCAAATTTGCTAACAAATTCGGAGTTGCGGACAGAATGGGTAAATTTAATGTGAAAGATGCTTACATTCTCTTCAAGGACCATAAGCCTAACTTTGCCAATAACTTGCAGTCCCGTCTTATCAATCCCTCCAAATCTGAGTTGGGATTAATTTCCAAAAGGATTATCAAGAGGATTACTTCATGTGTCCTGAATAAACACCCAGCCAAACTTTGGAAAGACTCAGCTGAT
>OZ038482.1:112791402-112806402 GCA_964036315.1 Acanthosepion esculentum | reverse complement strand
ACCATAGCGCAATTTCGAGCGTTGAGAATGCAAGATTAGAATAAAAGTTTTACTTACTAAATGATCGCACCAATGACAATTCCGAGAAATATTTGGAGGCTGAAATAGACAAGACAATACTGATGAAAGGACGTCATATTTCGTAAAGATGAAGAAAAGAAAGAAAGAAAAAGGAAGAGCGTAGCCTGAAAAGTTCATAGGCTGATGATGAAGGGTGAGGTTAGAGATGTGAAATCTTGTATGCATTATTTTCAACTATTTTATTTATATCTGCCTTGCGCCTTCCATCTGACTGTCCAAAGAATACTTCAAAAGGGATTAATAGCGACTTCTCTTGAAAATAGACAGAATTTGACAAGTGGCGTTATTAAATTCCTGCAGGAAAATGGTTTAAACCCTAAACTGACATGGTTGCTACATTAAGTGGATGATACTCCAGTTTTATAAACAGTTCAAAAATAGGTAGCTTGATTTAGGAGGGGAAGGGTTAATATTTAAGATGACCCAAGATCTGGATGTACTGTAAGTGCCCACACCGAGGTAAACATTGATCGTGTTCACCACACAGTGATGGACGACAGGAAAGGGCCAATCCTATAAGCATATCCGATGAGAGAGTTGAAAATATTGTACTGAATGATCTTGGCATGACGAAGGTTTCTGCTCGGTGGGTGCCACGTCTTCTGACACCTGATCAAAAGCGCACCAGACTGATCACATCACGGGAAGATCGAACATTGTTTGAGGCAGATCCAGCTTATTTTCTTGAACTTTGCCTAACCAAGGCTGAGTGTTGGGTTCATCACTGAGTCAGAGACAATCCATGTAAGGAAGGCCAAGGTGGTTTCATCTGCAAGGAAGGTGATGGCCACAATTTGGGGGGATACACAAGGCGTTGCGTTTACTGATTATTTTTAACAGGGTCACACCATCAATAAAGAGTACCATGACAACAAGATAAAACGCCCAGGATGTTTTATTAGGATAATGCTTCAGCACACAAGCCCTTGGCTTCAATGGCTATTATGATCGACTGGTTGATCACCCCTTTTCTCCTGATTTGACTATCATCTGTTCCCCAACATGAAGAGAACATTTGACTGGGAGCCAGTATCACAGTGATGATGGTCGTTGGGGATTGATCTTTTTTTTTGCAAACAGGATGAAAGCTTCTTCATAAATGGGATCCAAGAAATTCAACACCGATGGAAGAAGTGTGTGAACAGCAAGAACAGTGGGGCTATGGTGAAAAATAAACCTCATTTAGTCACATTTCATGTGAATATCTTCACAGTATATGAACGTTTCAGCCGAGCCTCGTACATAGTAAAGTTAAGTTTCCGTTCAGGAAACATTAATTGACCGAACAGTTAAGTGTTACTGTCAGTTGAAATTTATAAAATCTCAAAATATTTTTTCAGGAAATTAAACTTCATGTGTTCACTAAATATAACTATTTCTAATATTGATGGGACTTACCTTCCAAATATTTTGCTTTTGGTCACGTGGAAAGTTAACAGCTTGAGTAAATAACTATTCTTTCTTCTAGTTACGTACTACTCACTTTTTTGTTTGTTTCCACTGCTGTTGGAATTCTTCAAGTGATAGGAGTTTTATTATTTCGTTAAGGTCTTCGTTTGTGATTGTATAGCACCAGTCTGTAGGGTTCGATGAAGATGCTGGACAAAATTTTCGATGAATTTTACTGTTCCTGCTATACTCTATCTTTACAAAACCCTGATCAGACAACAAATGGAATATTGCTGCCATATCTGGGCTGCAGTTGCCCAGTATTCACTTGTCTGTCTCTTGTTCAAAAGCGACTACGCAGCATTGTGGGCGATTGTTTTTTTAACACAAGAACCGATTCGCCACCAACAAAACGTCGCAAGCCTGTCGCTACTTTATCGCTATTTCCATGGCTATTTTCCTTGGTTCCACCAGCCCTGACCTTTGTAGATAGTAACCGCCGTTCCACGTACACAAGAATGAATCAGCCTCATTCCCTGCGTATTCAGTAAGACGTAAGATCCACTGCCAAATTCTTTCCAAAAACTAACACCGAGGCGAATCAGTCTCATTTCCTCCGTGTTCCAAGTGTAAGAAGGAATTTCCATTGAGAGAGATTTTACCCAAGAACTGTCACTTTGGGGATCAGGTTCACGCGTGAGTGCTCACCTGAATACTACAATCTTAAGTTCTTCATGTTAAGAGAGAAGATTCATCACACATCTCATTCAGTATTAATATTTTAACTGTAACTCTCTACCTTGTGTGGCTTTCGAGTCTTGTAATGGTTGAAATTTAGTACTAAAAATGCATTACTTTTTATTTTAAAATAATGAAAGTATTTTACGATTGTATTCTATACATATTTGCATACTGACCATAATGATATTTTATGCCACAAGGTCAGAATGGCCGAGCTTGTGTATTGTTATGTATTTTCCGACGATGCCTGAAATCATTGTTTGAGCCCAAAGTAGAAACAGTAATGTCGCAACATAATCTTAACATTACTTTATTGTGGCATACGAAATCAAAGTCAATAATAAATATAACCTTCTTTCTTTTTATGTGCCGTGTCCTTTCAGGACGTAGGCGATCATGGCTCTCCACCTCCCTATATCCCTTGCAGCTCTCAGAAAATTCCTTCCTTTTGCTTCCTCCCCCAGACCACGTTCTGTCATCCACTTGCTTAAGCCCTCCAGGTATGTCACGCGTCGTTTTCCCTTGTCTCTCTTTCCCTCTATTTGACCCGTGAGTATCAGATTCTCCAGGCCTTCCTTCCTCATTATGTGTCCCAGAAACTTCAGCTGCCTCTTCCTGGTGGTAAGTATAACCGTTCTCCTTGTTTTCAACCTCTCTAAGACGCTCACACACTCTGTCGAGGATATCCGTAGCATCCTTCTGTAGAACGAACCACATCTCCGTCGTCTCGAGTCTCTTCTTCCTCTTTGAGGAAATTGTCCAACATTCGCCGCCGTAAAGAAGGACAGATGTCACGTAACAGCCTAACTATTTTTCTCTTTGTTACCAAAAAATCCTCCTGTTTCGCAGTACTCTGCCCAGCTTTTGGAATGTGTCCAGGACACATTCCCTCTCCCCCGGCCCCACAATAAAAATATAACCTACAGTGACAAAAAACAATCTATATAACTGTACCGTCTCAGTTTGCAAATGTATCTATCTCTATCCTTCTATCTTCATACACAGTATTTCCGTAAATATCCGTTTGAAACTTTCTGTTTTCCATTGCAAATTGGACCCGTCGTTCCACACACAAGAATGAATCATTCTCATTTCATTCGTATTTCAGAAGTAAGAACAGCTTCCCAAGAATTGCTGTTTTGTGGAACAGGCTCTCGGCAGGATGTTTCCCCAATCACCACAATCTTGACATCTGAAGGGGTTGTAGGATGGAAAACAACCATCCACAAGGCTGTGAAAGAAGGGAATACGGTTGATTGAACCCTGTGTACATGGCATAGCGGATCTTAGCTGTGAGGGTCTGAATTGGTGGAACTAACGAATGTATCTTTTCTGAACATTTGGCATGGAAATAGCGATGGAGTAGAGATAGACTTGCGACAATTCGTCTGTGGAAAAGAAGTTGTAGAATGGAAATATAATTCAAAATCGTCTACATGGCCTTGCGGGTGATGAATTATCAAGGTTAGAAAGGGCGAACTGGGCTGCAATACTCCAGATCTGATCTGGCACTTGTAAAAGTTAGAGTCCAATGGAAGGATTCCGGTACATACTGATAGCAGTACAAGGAACTGACCATTTTCCAGCGTCTTTAGCGATGACTCGTATGTACGAGTTCCTCTTGTGTCTGAAGTGAACGTCTATTTAAGTCTTCTAGATCCATTTCTTTACGTAAACATGAAAAGCATAGTCTAAGAAAAGCTTGAACAAATATGCTATTAATTTAAGACAACAGGCAGGCAACTCAAAAACGTGATTTCAATTTATTAACGCATTCACAGCTACCTTACATGATGTCGCATTTTATGTCGGAATTTTATGAAATCGGAATTACCCTATGTTCATTTTGGCTTATATACACGCAACGTTTCGGTCATTGTACCATCCGGCCTTCTTCAGATGTCTCTCTTCGAAATCGGTAACCTTTTAAGAATTTCAAAAGCTTTATTCAAGCCACGTGGGTAAAATTGTTCGCATTCGGCTTCCAATGCTTGGGGAACATTTCGTATCATTTAATATCACTAACCTTATTCCTCTTTGTGTCGCTTGTCAGTTTCTTCATCTGAAACAGAGAATAGGACTACAGCGCTATCAGACGCAGGTACTGAACTCTCCGCCAACAACACTTTTATCCCTTACGCCATGATGCGGATCTTAGACTGTATAACGGTTTCAATTCAAAATTCAGAAACATCTGAAGAAGGCCAGAGAGTACAACTGTCGAAACATTGTTTGTATATCCACACAAGATGAATAGAGTAGTCCGAAAGGAAAGGCGTCTAAACTCATGGCAGGATAAAATATGCAAATCTATGTCTAATGCCGCAATGCAGAAACCGATTTTAGCGCAGGGGAATAGCTATTTATATTGGTAAAAATAAGATCGTTGCCTGGGAAAGAATAAATGTCTAGAAACCAGTTAACATTAACGAGTGGTTACTATTTTTTTCTTGTGTCAAATGTGAAACTAGATAATGAACGAAATCGATACGGAAGTCTCCGGTCGGCAAAGAAGGGAAGGGGGAAGTCTCCGGTCGGCAAAGAAGGGAAGGGGGAAGTCTCCGGTCGGCAAAGAAGGGAAGGGGGAAGTCTCCGGTCGGCAAAGAAGGGAAGGGGGAAGTCTCCGGTCGGCAAAGAAGGGAAGGGGGAAGTCTCCGGTCGGCAAAGAAGGGAAGGGGGAAGTCTCCGGTCGGCAAAGAAGGGAAGGGGGAAGTCTCCGGTCGGCAAAGAAGGGAAGGGGGAAGTCTCCGGTCGGCAAAGAAGGGAAGGGGGAAGTCTCCGGTCGGCAAAGAAGGGAAGGGGGAAGTCTCCGGTCGGCAAAGAAGGGAAGGGGGAAGTCTCCGGTCGGCAAAGAAGGGAAGGGGGAAGTCTCCGGTCGGCAAAGAAGGGAAGGGGGAAGTCTCCGGTCGGCAAAGAAGGGAAGGGGGAAGTCTCCGGTCGGCAAAGAAGGGAAGGGGGAAGTCTCCGGTCGGCAAAGAAGGGAAGGGGGAAGTCTCCGGTCGGCAAAGAAGGGAAGGGGGAAGTCTCCGGTCGGCAAAGAAGGGAAGGGGGAAGTCTCCGGCCGGCAAAGAAGGGAAGGGGGAAGTCTCCGGACGGCAAAGAAAGGAAGTCTCCGGTCGGCAAAGAAAGGAAGTCTCCGGTCGGCAAAGAAGGGAAGTCTCCGGCCGGCAAAGAAGGGAAGCGGGAATTCTCCAGTCGGCAAAGAAGGGAAGCGGGAATTCTCCAGTCGGCAAAGAAGGAAATTCTCCAGTCGGCAAAGAAGGGAAGGGGGACAAGTCTCCGGCCGGCACAGAAGGGAAGGGGGACAAGTCTCCGGCCGGCACAGAAGGGAAGGGGGACATGTCTCCAGCCGGCAAAGAAGGGAAGGAGGAAGTATTTTCCTTTTAATCAAAGAAACTCCTTTCAAACCAAGTGTGTTTTCACCTATACGCTAAGAGATGCTATTAAAGCAAATCAAGGCCTACACCCTTGTGTAAAGTAATTGAAACAACCGCTTTAGTTTCCTTTCTTTCACCATACGGAAAATTTTAGACCCACCGAAGAGACATGGTGTAACTGATTTCCATTTTTTCTCAGATTAGGTCATTTGCAGTGATGTGCAGTAATAAAATCTTTATTTTAGTTCGATAGTATTTCTTATTGCTATAAGCATTCGTAACAACTTAAATGAAACAGTCAAAGTAAAAATACAGATGAAATTCAGAGACGATATATATACATGCACAGTAGTACGACTTCACCATTATACGAGCAACTTGCTTTACGAGCTGCCATCTATATTTTTGTATGGGAGGACGAGTAAAAATTCGCAGTACAAACAACTGTCATGTAAACGGAAACAATCGGTGGCTGAGGTAAGAGTTGCAAGCTGACGTCAACTATTTCTAAGAAACAACACGGGCAAAGGCAAAGGCAAAGCGCGGAGCATCTGTGAACCCCTGTCGTCCCGAACATTTATTCTTCGAAGTAAATATCATAGATAACGTCACCTATCAACGCTACCGATTGTCTCCCTTTCCCTTTAGCTACCGGCCACAACCTCGCACAGTTCAAGTATTCATTTTCTAGAGGTAACATCCCGATCGTTTTGTGCCAGAGAATTTTGGGGGAAACGTGCATTTTTTGGATATATTTAACCATGGTTTCGAAGATGTAAGTGTTAAAGATCGACGGGAATGAGAAGAAAAAACTAGGTGCATTAGAAGTGAAGAAAGAACTAATAGAAAATACGAGAGAGGAGGCCGTGTAGTGGACTTGGCAGAGTAATACGACTGAATGACGTAAACGATTTGCACCATCCTGAAGAATGATGAGCACTATTTACATTATTCGGACTATTGTCCTCATCTTTGTCGCCATATTTATTACAACGGTTCGACCGTTGTACGCTCCGGCCTTCTTCAGGTGGTTGGAATGTAGAACTGAACTCTTTATTTCCCTCACTGGGGTAGATTGTTTTAGTTCCACGTGCCATGTTAATCGTTATTAGTTATTTTCCTGTTAATTCCCCTCTCCAAGTTCTCAACAAACTTAAGCGTGTATTGAACTCACACTCTTTGGGTCAATATGGCTCTTATGTTCCTATTGCCGTTTGTGATTTAAGTTCTTGCTGCCCGCTTTCTATTTTTAAATTCTAAAATAGATATTTTGGATGCTTTGTGGGAACTGAAACCGATTAATTAATCTTCCATTAATTTCAGTGAGAGAATGCTTTGTAATACGTGTAATTTGCAATACGAGCACGGTCAGGACACTAATTAAACTCGTACTGCGAGGCCCTATTGTATTCACAGAGATATCTTGTTTTCTGTTATCTAGATTCTAGCTACGAAAAGACTCACAGGAGTAGATGTATCCCGCCGACATTATCCGAAATAATCTAAAGCCAAAAATTAGCAAAAATTGATAGGTGAAAGCTTTGAGTGCTCCAAGACCTCCAGAAATAAACTTGTGTTCACTTCCTTCGATCTTCAAGGTCGAGGTTCAATATCTTTGAGAGGTTTGATATACAATAGCTTACTTGAACTTATTTGTTTCTATCAAACAATATTTGCATGAAAAAGAGCCATATATATATATTAGTCATCCACAGACAGTCTATTTCGCTGTATCACAGCTCATCAGTGTGACTAGACGTCCGGTTGCCTCTAGCTAGGATCGAAATTCGACTGAATTGGCGTCAGTTGGGGATTCTACCACTAAGCCGTTGGCGCACGGCAGGGATTAAGTGTATCAAAAAATACTTCTACAAACTTTGGGGGCGGGTTCCTTACGCAAAAAAAAAAAAACAAAAAAAACATGGTAATGGACGCGAGGCTACACGACTATCAGATTGCGTTTCCAGACCGATAGCAGCCGAGTCATTCAACGTCTGTTGCTGTTTATCGTCGCGTTGCCGAGACATAATCTGTGGTACCACAAGCTATTGAATCGATGAAGACCGAGATCCGCTCGTACGCCTGAACATGAAAAACACATTCTACAAACTGTCGGAGACGACCCGGGTATCAGCACACGCCCATTACCATTCGCGCGGCCATATGTAAAATTCATATCTACCTGCTCACGATATGACTCCTGCCATTGTTAAACAGAACACTTCTCAGTTAACACACTATTACACACGTTAAACAATGAAGCGAGTCTAGCCATAAATGTACACGAATGACAAATGTAATCTAGTTGACATGGCAATACAGCGACATCTACCGTAAACATTCTTTAAACTTAGTAACTCAAAAAGAAAAGGACATATGTTTATATAGACTTTTGTCTTTTTGGGGGGGGGGTAAGGAGCCTGCCCCAAAATGTGTAAAAGTATTTTTGATACACCATTATATATATATATATATATATATATATATATATATAAAAACAGGTTCTTTTTACTGCCACACCAAGTCAAAATTGATTTAAATATAGGGATGATATTTCCCATTATATTGTTAAAATAGATACAAAAGTATCTTGTTTAAGAATAAAAGGTGGGGATTTAAGGCGCCTTTCGGCCGACAGTTCTTTAGAATAATAATCGTCGGCAGTATAAAACAAAGAAGTTGATAAGAAAAATTATTATCAACGACCGATGTTAAAAGCAATAGATTACCAGGATGTAATAAAAGGGGGAAAATTAAAGGAAGAGGGGAAAAAAACGTTATGAGTACTAAATATTTTCTAGGTTAAGCATTAATCTCCCCGAATAGGACCAACCTGAATTTCATATATATATATATATATATATATGAGAGAGTACTGTCAGTCGTAGCAAAATTCTCAAACAAGGTTGTTTTGTATCTGGAAACGCTTGAAAACTCCACTGTTGATTAGTTTACACCCTATCAATTTAGGAGCTTCATCAGAATTCTGTTCTTTCGGAGAGTGGGAACTTTTTGGGAATATCTCTTGTAACACGAAATGAAACATTAAACGGATTCATTATTTTTCAGAGAAACTATTTATTATCAGCTGTGACTGAGTGTTATCTCTGGCAAACAGGAAAGTCGTCTTGGCTGTACTTGAAGACAAAGGGAAGCTATGTCAATGCCTCGGAAATCAGATAATTTATCTACAACACTTTCCTATGTGGCTTTCTTCATAGTAATTTGTTTTCTTCACAACGCTTGATCCTATATACCCACCGGCCTACTTTAGGTGAATGCTGTGTAAAAGTCTCGTAGCCTCACCGACAAATGCCACTGAGGTCTCGTTTTGTTTCGCTTCTCTATCCAAGCTTCAAATATACAGAGTTAAAAAGGCAGTTACTTTCATTGAGATTTTTCCTGCATCTGTCAGCAGCATTTATCTACAGCTTGAATTAAACTGGTGACATATGTTTAAGAATACTTAGCCATGATACAATAATTATTTATGTGATGCGTTGTAAGAATAATGAATCAAAAGTACACTTACCATGATTCTGGGATGATGGAAGATAAAAACCCGGCATGATGATATGCTGAAATTAAATAAAGGATTATTTTAATCCATCAGGAAATGATGAAGAAATGAAAAAAATGAAGAAATTAAAAAAAATGAAGAAATGAAAAAAATAAATAAATAAAATTTTAAAATATAAAAAGACATTAATATTCCTGTATGGCACTAAAACTTTACTGATTAATCTATTATTTTCTCGATCAACCGATATCAAATTAAATCCTACACCATACTTCCGATTCATGATTCATTATCGTTTCGTATGGGTTTCCATATTTTCAAGTTTATTTTTGTTGGTTATAAAAATTGGTTCTCTTTTTGTAGCTTTCGATACATGACTGACGAGGCAGATTTTTTTTCTGCGTTAGACCAGTTGCTATCCAATGAGAGAAGATTCATACCTTTCCCAAGTAAGTGAATGTAATGGATCTGACTGGAATTCGAACTCGGCTCAGATTTCTCAGTCCCAGCAGCTGTCCATTACTCCGCCGTACCTTTGTAATTTTAATTATTTACATCATTAAATATTAATAAGCCAATACTACATACATCTGCAATTCAGTCAAGAAGATATAGCTATATTCGAATTTCTTACATAAAGCATTATCTATTATTCAAATTTTCTTTTAGATGTATCTTAATATTATTGATATAAAATGACAATTAGAAAAAAACAAATCTTAGATTTTGCCGACGCGTTTCGTCTTCCGACTTTTTCAAGGCAAAAATGAAATCGAAATGTCTTTGTTGTTATAGTTACATTAAAAAATCAAAATTTAAAAAGATAGACGCTTCTGTCCAAGCCTTTTTCTGTTTAATGTAAATGTCCTTTATACTAAGAGATTTTTTTCCATGTCGACAATACAGTTAAATCCTCAGATCGATTCTGTGGACAAGACAAATTGGTATAAAATGACAGTCATAGCGATGTCAAAGGAAAAGTAGTCCTTTCGACACATTATTTATTTATTGAGGGGCGGGGGGTGCATGTGTGTTAAACTTTGGCGATACTTGAAATCCCGAATCGCACTGCATCCTCTCCCACATATATAGGGTGTATCAAAACTACTTTTAATAACATTGGCGGAGGGTTTCTGACACCAAAACTTAGTAACATGTCCATATAAACCTATGTCCAAAAGGCGATGTAGAATATGATCAGGTGTACGAGCAGATCACGGTCTTGCAAGATCTATAGGTTGTGGTGTTACGGATACTGTCTCAGCAATGCGACAGCAGCAAAGGTCGGATGATTCGCCTACCTTCGATCTTGAAACGCAATCTGATAAAGCTATACAGCCTTACGTCCATTACCATTCGCGCGGCCGTATGTAAAAATCATATCTACCTGCTCACGATATGAATATCCTGCTATTGTTAAACGGAACATTTCTCAGTTAACTCATTATTACACGCGTTAAACGTTGAATACAGACTAGCCACAAATGTACACGAATGACAAACGCAACCAAGTCTACATGGCAACGCAGCGCCATTACCGTAAACGTTCTTTTAACTCAATAAGGAAGAATTTGCGGACATTTGTTTATATAGACTTTTTCCTTTTGTGTGTGTATGTGTGTGTGAGGAGCCTGCCCCAAAAATGTGTAAAAGTATTTTTGATACACCATATATATATATAGATAGATAGATAGATAGATAGACATATGATGTTTCTTTCTCTACGGCATAATTTATAAATTAGGCATAATACGTAATAAAAAACATTGTAAAAGAAAAAAATTTTGCAGTGAAATTAAGTTAAATTCCTAGTTCAATTCTGTGGACAAGACAGATTGGTATAAAATGACAATTGGAAAAAAAATCTTAGATTTTGCCGACGCGTTTCGTCTTCCGACTTTTTTTTTAACCCTAACCCTATCAGCGATACATATTTTTAAAGATTTACAGACTTTTCTCGCGAAAAGACATATTAAGCACTTATATATAATGTCAGAAATATAGTTTATAAATTAATTCTTGAGAAAGTTGCTCGCAACCTATGTTAGTGAATTTTGGTAATAAGAGGAAATCAAGGAAATCGTGAGAAAATGCATTTTTCTAAATGTATATTGAAGTTTTTTTTTTGTCCTTTTATTCAGACATTTTTATAAAATTCGAAACATTTTTCATAATTATTTCTTCAAAGAACCCGAGTTGGTCCACATGATTTTATAATATTGCAAATATAAAGTTATTCTTGCAAATAAACATTCTCATAACAATCTTTACTATTTTGAGAGATAAAATGACTATAAATTCATTTTTATATGTTGGGATTTTATTAAAATTCTATAAATAGTATCTGTCTATATTTCTGAGATGAGGTATTATGTACATTATTTACATTATTAGGACTATTGCCCTCATCTTTGTCGCCATATTTATTACAAAGCTTCAGATGGTTGGAATCAGGACAGTCTGGGGTAGACTGTTCTAGTTCCACGTGCCATGTTTAATGGGTGTCAGTTATCGGTTATCTCCTGTTAATTTCCTTCTGAAAGTTCTCCATTGCCTTAACCGGGTATTGAACTCACACTCTTTGGGTCCTGTCACTGGGTCTAACTAATTAACACCTTTATCCACTGTGCCAGGTGTCCTTCTGTGTATGAATGTCTGGGTATTATAAACCTAATGTCTTCAGCAACCATTTTTACCAGAGCTCATATTGCAATTTTTGCTGTTATCAATTCATATTTTTACCAGAGCTGATATTGCAATTTTCGTTGTTATTATCGCTTTTCTCTGGCACTCCTTATTACTGGTTCCCATATTGTATTCATTTCTATGCCTGGTCGGCTCAGGAGACTTTTGTGGCCTAGCAATATCTATAAATAGATTTTAAAAGCAATACTGCCGGGGTGTATATGGTTTTGGTAGTGTCAAGAGAATAAACCAGTCTTTTTGACACACCAATTTCGCTGGTATGTTTGTTAAAATTTGTCCAAAGCATGAAACAAACCGTCTTTGGGACTACTGCATCATAAAGAAGTCATTTGGTAGCGAATGTTTATGTAGGTTAGAAAATTTATTACGCCACAGAAAACTTCATTCTCTGCGAGTCCAAGGGCAGAATAACGAATCAATGTTAACCGATGTTGTTTGAAAGCAAACTAAATAAAAAAAAGGGGTCGAAACCGGGTAATGAGATCGGAGGAGATAACCGGAAGTTATCGTTGTCAAGTTTATAACTCAGTTGAGGCACAGGCTAATTATTGTTATGACCTTTCAGCTACACTCGGTTCAAGGCAATAGGGGAGGAGAGAGGGGGAGGGGGAGAGGGGTAAAGAGGGTGGGGAGGGGGTGAAGGGGGAGGGGGAGAGGGGTGAAGGCGAGGGGGAGAGGGGTGAAGGCGAGGGGAGAGGTGAAGAGAGGTGAAGGCGAGGGGAGAGGTGAAGAGAGGTGAAGGCGAGGGGAAAGGTGAAGAGAGGTGAAGGCGAGGGGAGAGGTGAAGGCGAGGGGAGAGGTGAAGGCGAGGGGAGAGGTGAAGAGAGGTGAAGGGGAGAGGTGAAGAGAGGTGAAGGGGAGAGGTGAAGAGAGGTGAAGGGGAGAGGTGAAGAGAGGTGAAGGGGAGAGGTGGAATGGAGAGGGGGGAGAGAGGGGAATGGAGAGAGGGGAATGGAGAGAGAGGGGTGGGAGGGAGAGAGGGGTGGGAGTTCGGTGGAGAAGGAAGGGAAAGTGAGTGAGAGAGAGGGAGAGAGAGTGTGAGCGACATTTCTAATAGTTTTTCGCCTGTGGAACTCTTTTCCGGTTTCTTGCTTCCATTCCACCCACAGACACTGGAGGGAAGAGAAGACGACACGCGCGTGCACCAACAGGGAAAAGAGAAGATAATGAAGAACAGAAGGAGAAAGAAAGTGAAACCAAAAAATAAGTACTCTCAACCCATCCACAATCAAGTCTATAATTTACAAGATAGAAAACAGTTCTGCAATATCTTACCAAGTTTGCTCAACATGGCGAACATGACAAAACAGGTGATGATGAAAGGACTGGCGACTTCTTCGAAATTAATACCAGCGATTGTTACGGAGACGATACTGGTGACGTTTCGTCCAAGACCAGACTCCAAAGTGTGTGTGCTGGAACTTGCAGAGTGAAATTGGAAGAAAAAACAGCTAAATCCCAGTAAATACCGCCACAGTCGGCACTTGCCTCGTCCGACGTGCCAAATACACTCCATCTGCAAAATGAAAAGAATTCAGATGAAAATAATTCGAAAAGTTTTTATTAAATATTTTACAAGGCGATGCTACCAAATGTTTCTATGGTGTCCAGTCATCTATTTGAAATTCAAGACGAGGAAATTATTTTTTTTTAAATAAGTGAAAACTTGGCCACACAATATTTTTGACAGAGTAGCCATTACTTTTTTCAGTTCGTTTGCCTGCCAACATTCTCCAAATCCAGATGCGAATTGAGGATTTTCAGCAGCTGAAACAAGTAAAATGGATAGCACATATACCTCGAAAAGAAAAAGAAAGGGACATTAACAAAATGTCGACGTTCCAAGAAAGAAAGCTCCGTCAATAGTAGACACACCTGTTTAAATTAGTTCACCCCAAGCAATGCGACAATGCCATTATGAGGCAAGGAGTGAAAGAGAATGAGAAGACTTTAAAAGGAACCGGAAACCCAACCCTAAACATGAAACGAAGAATAAACCTCTACTCCTGTTCAAAAGACCGAGGAGGAGTGTAAACTGGACGATAGTGGAGAAACCTATTTTCCTGAAATTCTGTTTGAAGAGAAAGATTTTATGAATTTCAGTCGAAAGTGTCACAGGCTGCTTGGTTAACGCTTTGGAGACGGAGTTCATTTGTAGTTTCAGTGCCAAGACGGAGCCCTTTTCACATGGTCTCCCTTGGAACACAAAAGATTAATGTAAAAATCACAGAACACAGGAAACTATAATAAAAACCACCATTGAAAAGCCAATATGTGCAAAATATGCCCGAAGTAATCTGATTGGCTGGTCTTTGTACCAGCCAGCTAATCTCGAGGCATCTATAGAAAAAGCGTGTCCAAATTCTTGCTATAACGTTTCGTAAAAGTAAAGAAGACTGCAAAGGCTCTATCAAGACACAGGGTTAGTATAAAGATTTGTGCTGATCCTGATCACAAATTTCCAGGTCGATGGATAGGTCGTGGTAGACCATTGCGCTGGCCTTCACCGATTCGTGATTTGAAGCCCTGTGATTTCTGCTTATGGGGTATGGCACAGCAGAACAGGCTATAGTAAGCGAGTTCAAAGACAATACGGACTATTACCAATGAAATGAGTGGCCAGGATTAAATACTACTGTTGCTAGCTGGTTTTTGTGTGCTAAACCTTGATGGCGAACAGGCTGATGCTAACCTCTAAGAGCGCAACTATGTGCTTTCTTGGTTTCACATTTTCTAATGACATCAAGTGGAGTGGTTATATGGAATCAGTTGCTCGGTCTGCTGTAAGAAAAGTTAGTTCAGTGTGTATTGACAAAAATATAAAATCCACGTCAAAATAAGTCTTACACATTTAAAAATCTACCATCCGTCTGTGCATTGATTATTGCTGCCGTATCTGATCTGGTTCTCCAGCTATATATCCCGAGAAAATCCAAAGAAAATTCTGTAATGTTATTGGTCCTAACCTGGTATCTCGACCGCATGGATTTAAGCGTACTACTAGATTAGCAACTAGTAGTCATCGTTTTACTGTTGAACTAGTTAGATGTAATTGTAAGTCCTATTATAATAGTTTCTTTTCTCGCCTTCCAAAATTTAAAAGCAACGTCAATCGCCATTTTTTGTCTTCTTGAAACCTGTACTTTTATTGTCATTTCTCTTCAATAAAGTCTTTGCAGACTCTTT
>OZ038482.1:112668902-112788902 GCA_964036315.1 Acanthosepion esculentum | reverse complement strand
TTTTTAGAAAATCTTGGCGATTCTTTTTTTTCTATCACAACACTCCACCCTACATAATTTTATGAAATTTCGAGAAATTAAATTTTGGCCCGTTTAATGTTTATATTAGTTAAAGCAGATGCCCTTTGAGAAATTGAATTTATTTGTAAAATAGGAACCCCAGTTACCGAAAATCTGCTCTGAATCGTAAAGTAAAAAAATGCAATAAAACAAAGGTTATTTAATTAGAAAACCTTTTGATCGCTTTTAAAATAAGATATAATATGGACACTATTGTCTTCAGTTTAAACTATTGTGTAGATTTTAAATCTTAAAATTCTGTCTTAATTTCACCCGGTTAGGTGATGTTATTTAGTACAAAACTATTTTTTCCAATTAAAAATTTAAAAAGCTTCTTACAATTTTGCCACACCAATATTTTGAAAAGAATTTTGATTTTTTTTGTATGTGTATAATACGGACGTCAATACACCACAAATATAAGAGCATACAGTATAGCTACAAATGTACAGGAATGACAAATGTAACCTAGTCTACATAGCAAAACAGCGCCATCTACCGTCATCTTTCTTTAAACTTAATAACTCAAAAACGAAGGATTTGCGGACATGTTTTATTTTTATTTTGTCTTTATTTTGGTGTGATGAATCCGTTCCAAAATTTGTAATAAAAATATTTTGATACACCGAGTGTTTATATATATATATATATATATATATATATATATATATATATATATATCTACAACAGATCCTAGCCAAAAGATTAAGTTAATTATATACTACACTAAATCTAGTATATCCAACTCAATTATTCGCAATGATTCTTCTCCCCCGGTTAGCGATTTGAAAAAAAAAACAACTGTTTACAAATTCAGGTGCCCTTTGGGAGATTGTATCTCCAACGAACTAAATAATATCTATGTTGGTCACACCACAAACTCGCTTTCACGACGCTTGACACTACATTTGAATGATAACTCTAATATTTTTAGGCATTTAAAACAACATGCCTGGCCGCATACACAATTCCGGAAAATCCTCGTCGAAAACACAACTATACTTAAACATGAAAACAATAAACTAAAAATTCTTGAAGCTATATACATAAAACACTTGAAACCTAACCTGAACAAAATAAACTATGAAATCTCCAAAAATATCCTTAAATGCCTATAATTAGTAACAGAAGCCATTGGTTCATACCAACGGCTTTCCATACTCAATACTCATCGGATTCACTCTCGCGTGGTCATGTGTGACGTCATGAGCTGTTGTGCTATTTTCGCTTTCAGCGTCTTATATGCACGTGTTTATCGTTGCTTGGAAATCATCCATGTAAACAAAAACAGACTATCATCAATTTCCTGTTCGTGTATTGCTTAATATATTGTGTAATTGTCATCTTTGATAATGGCTTGTGTAAGCCGAAAGCTTAGATTGGATTAAAAAATATGTATCAATATTGTGGTTTTCTTTCATTGTTTAACGATAATGTTATTAAGCTTATCAGACGATATGAAAAGAACTTACATAAAATATATAGACAACACATATCTATATTATTTAATGAAACATGTATGAATGAAAAAATGCTGCCTAAATACACACACAATATATGTGTGTGTGTGTTAGAAATGTTAAAAGATTAATTGCTATCTTAAATTTACTTCACACTTAATATTCAATAAATGTGGAACTGAGACAAGAAAGAGCAGACCAGCATAGAACTTGAAAAGAAAAAGCTGGTTAAGTTTTATCACCACCGGACAGGTCCGAAATTTACTCCAGTCCTGATGAGAGGTCATAGGTTATACTCTCAATGTGATTTTAAAGCTAATTGTTGACCTCAAATAAAACTAGTCTTACTAGAAATTATTTTTTTATAAAAAGAAACCAAGCCCATAAATTGCTTATGTATAATGCTTTGTTTTATCGTAAAGAAAAAATGTCAGTGCTTGATTAAACAATCTTTTGTTTCCCATATGTCAACCATTAAGTACTAAACAAAACAATTTTAGCTAAGTTCAGCACAAGGTAATGGTGAATCAGAAATACAAGGGAGTGTTTTCTTTAAGTGGAAAGGAAATTTTTATGTGCCGTGTCTAATCCGAACGTAGGCGAACATGGCTCTGCAAAATTCCCCTTTTTCGTAACTAATTTTAACTTAATTTTTTTTCTCCTAAACCCTGTTCCACCATCCAATTACTCAAACTAATTAAGTATGTTATGCATTGTCCCTTTTTCCTTCAGTCAGTTCTGTGAATGCCAGATTTTCAAACCCCCCTTTGCTCATTAAGTTCCCTTAAAATTTCAACGGCCTCATGCTAAGTATAAGTTTACATTTTGTTTCATTTTTCTCTAAAACTTTGTCGTTGCTCACATATTTGGTTTGTGCTATTCTCAGGATACTTCTGTAGAACTACATATACGTTGCTTCCAGTCTCTTCAGTCTCAATTATGAAATTGAGAAGATAAAAATTAGGATTAAAAAAAAAAAAAAAAAAAAAAAATCACAGTTTTGACCTGAACAGAAACAGACATCGGTTTATAAATCGAATACCAAATACGATTCTATCACGAATAAAGCAGGCGTGTGCGTATTTGTAATTTGTTTTAAAATGAGGAATATGTAAATAAAAATTAAAAAAAAAAAAAAAATACTCATTCGAACGTCTCACGTAACGCCATAATTAGCAATCTCATCTCGCATACCAATAGGCAAGTTCAATCATAATTGGGTACCCCACATTTGTGGCCTTATACCAGACATAGCCAAAATTAGAAAAAAAAATTGAACTTCCATTTTCTATCCTAATTACAGAGATGCGAGTTATTGGTCTCAATTTTGTTGTTATCGCAACGTTTCGGTCGTTGTACCCCACCCCGGTCTTCATCAGGTGTATGAAAATCTACAAGGAATTTCAAAAAAAGCTTTATTCAATCTACTTGTATAAGATTGTCCTCGTTCCACAAACCATTTCTAGGGATATTTTGTCTTGTTCTTATTTTAATACTGCTCAGTTATTGCTTCCACAGGCCAGGGGTTGAGGTGAGGTGCGCACTTGGACTACGTGGAAACACGCGAACATTAAATTAACACCAATCTAGTAGCATAGTAATTATGGATTCAATCCATGAGTCAAGTAGTACAGACTCGCTCAGTGAAAACAGAGCAATAAATAAACAAGTTCTATTTAAAAAGAACAAATCGAGATATTTACATTGTTCGGCCTGTTGTCCTCATCTTTATTGTCATTCGGCCATTGTACGCTCCAATCACCTGAAGAGGGCCGGAACGTATAACGGCCGAAACGTCGTGAACATGACAAAGATGAGGACAACAGTCCAACAATGTAAATAATTGCAACAGCTCATCTCAGAAATATAAGCAGAAATCGAGATATCCCTGGATATAAACAACATATCGCTGTAGATATAAAAACTATAGTTAAGTTTTATTCTATTGTTATCGCATTGTGTTTAATGACGAGTATAACAAAGAACAAGACGGTATATACCAAGACATGGACAGCAAAACGAGAACAATCTAAACACGACAGTTAAATGGAACTTTCAGTTAAAAATTCTGAAGATTACACGGATCGACAGACACATGGAGGATACCGGTGAGTATAACAGCAAAGATTTTGAGATAAATATGAAGACACTGTTTTGACTGTAAACTGCAGAAAAAATGTTATTTGCTCAGTGTATAAAGACTTCATTCATTCTGTCCTAAGAACAGCAATTGTTTGGGAGTCAAATGCTTAATTGATGGAACACATTTACAAGATGAGCCACAGCATTTACTTCAGATAATCCAATCTCTGAACGGTTAATATCCTGGAAGATCGGATATGAAGGCCTCATCGGTCAGGAGGCGATGATTAAATGCAAACAAAGAATGTCAATTGATTACTGGTGTAATAAAGCAAGGCCATTTTCAAGAAGGGAAGCGTGTCTGTTACAGGAGGGAGAGAAATCGCGTTTAATTGGATTTAACCTATGACATTTTAGCGAAACTGTCCAGAGATGAAATATTTGGAAAAAGTAATTGTTTCTTGGCATTAACAGAATATTCTGCCGCATAAATCTCCAGAGTAATTATTTGTTCAGATGCAAATGGAGATCGTCTGTAAACACTTACTTGACCACTTCGCTTGACCTATCAACGGTGGACAATTCACAACTATGTATTCGCATCTAAACAACGGGGAGGTAACTCGTAACATACAGAGTTCGATTGATAGATTCGTTTTTAACGGCTTATGAACACACTGCAATTTAATTAAAACCATAACATATTTTGGGGGTATATTGTCGGACAGTTGTCCTCATTGTTATTGTCATGTTCACGACGTTTCGGCCGTTATACACTCCGGCCCTCTTCAGGTGATTGAAAGCGTACAATGGCCGAATGACAATAAAGATGAGGACAACAGGCCGAACAATGTAAATATCTTGATTTGTTCTTTTTAAATAGAACTTGGTTATTGATTGCTCTGTTTTCACTGAGCGAGTCTGTACTACTTGACTCATGGATTGAATCCATAATTACTATGCTACTAGATTGGTGTTAATTTAATGCTGGCGTGTTTCCACGTAGTCCAAGTGCGCACCTCACCCCAGCCCCTGGCCTGTGGAAGCAATAACTGAGCAGTACTAAAATAAGAACAAGACAAAATATCCCTAGAAATGGTTTGTGGAACGAGAACAATCTTATACACGTAGACTGAATAAAGCTTTCAGCTTGAAATTCCTTTTAGATTTTCATACACCTGATGAAGGCCGGGGTGGGGCACAACGACCGAAACGTTGCGATAACAACAACAAAAATGAGATCAATAACCCGCATCTCTGTAATTAAGATAATGATTTATTGATGCAAGGCTTACTAATTAACCCATAGCAGGGGTTGAAGAGCTGGATTCATATCTTCTCACAGTTTATTTGCGCATAAGTAGGATATAACGAACTCAGCTGGAATTGGAAACCGGCTCTCCGATTAACAATTCTGAGCCATTATCACCATACACACATCCACGATTACGGCACCTGGTATTCCCAAGCGGTTACCCATCAAGGTACTGACCAGGCTGAACGTTGCTTAACTTCGGTGTGGGAAGCGGTGTTTTAACGTGATGTGGCCGTAAGTCCACAAAATGGGTATTCTGTTATTACAAACTAGTGTTGTAATCTCAGGTGCCACCGGTGGAATTGTATTAAAAAAATACGGCAAAAATTTTATTCGATCAAATATCTAAAAACACAAAGGGTTCTAACAGTGAGTGATTTTTAAGGTTTATCAACCCTCTGCGGATTATTTAAAGCCTAAAAATTTTGGATGGTAATTTTTTTTTTTTTTGCAAGTGAATATTAAATTAACAATTTTTTCCCCCGATATAAGTTCTACTATTTAACCCTATTTGGGAGGAGATGTATTCGTGCTTTTCCTAAGAGTATTTGCGTGCAAGTGAATGTAACGGACCCGACTGGAATTCGAACTGACTTCTCATTCCGATCCATTTAACAGCGGGAGAAGTAAATAAAGCAATAAGTTTGGTATACAGTACCAACAACATTTGAATTTGGTATATCTACTCAAGGTTTCAGCTTTGACGCTACTCTATCATGTACACTTGCCATTTTTTTTACAATGCCTCGAAGAACAAGCTAGTTACGTTACATCATCGCCGATCTGACCTCGAACTACCACCAATTTTGATGAACGGGAAAGCACCGTGCTTTGAAAGACTGTTGGACCTCAAATCCACTCGCAACTTCAAGTGGAACTCGTACATACAATCCGTTACTAAGGATGCAGATAAAATGGTCGGATCTCTGTATCACTCCAGTAAGAACTTGGCTACACCTACTATCCTCTACCTTTACAAGAACCAAATCAGGCCAAAAATGGAGTACTTTTGTCATATCTGGGCAGGAGCTGCCAAGTCCTTATTCTCCAGCCTTGCTAGAGTTCGAAAGTGTCTCGTGGGTAACGAATTATTCTCCACACTTCAATGTCTCTCCCACAGGCGGGATATGGCAAGCCCCTCGATGCTCTACCGCTAATGCACGGACGAACTACATTCCCTGGACCCGCCAAAGCAAACCTTCACAGCACTGACACGCCATGCCACTTATATAGTAGGAAACCATCTACATCCATCCGTATTCCATCGGCGAGAAGTTCCACTCGAACAGCTTCTTCTCGGAAACCACTGCCCTGTGGAATCGACTCTCAACAGGATATTTCCCCGATTACTAAAATGTTAAACTATTCAAAGCTAGGGTTAATAGTTATTTCCCTCAGCTATACGCACAGATGGCCTCATAGCTTAACCCTCTACCTCGAGTGGCTCCGGGGCCTTATAAATGGTGACTCTCACTGTAAAAAAAAAAATTATTGCACGCCCGATGCCACAGAGTCCAAATACACACGGCCCAACCCGGGGATTGAACTCACAATCACTAAGTCACCAACTCTTTAATCCACTAGGTCATTATTCCGTAATTTACTGTAGTGAACCTGGACTCTTAAACCTACCATGCCCGTCATGTTTTGATTGCTGCTGCTGTTGAAAACTTCCTGTCATTTGTCTTTATTAGCCGCTCTCACATATCGTGAAAATTGGAACGAGAACGTAGATTAAATAAAGGCTTCAATTCAGAATTCCCTCTAGAACGAATATACACCCGAGGAAGGTCGGAGGACACAATGGCCGAAATATGATTACAAAAATAAAGGACAATAGTCTGAATATAAATAATGGCATTAAAGTTTATTTCTCTTATCTATAGTGAGAAATATTTACTTATCGACAATTATTTCATTCCGTTTCTATCTATTGATACCCACGTTCTGGGTAAGACGATAAACTACATCCAACAGCAAGGCTTCTGATCGGGAGGTTTTGAGGAGGGTGGAATCACCTCTTAATTGCTGGTGTTCCCGGGTCCATCCTGACCCGGGGTGGTAGCACATGTTAGGGGTCCCAGCTATGGGAAAATAATTAACCCCCAAACTTTGGTCAAAACACTATGAAAGTGTAAAAATCGGTTTTAGTACCAGCAATGCATTTAAAAAAAAATTACCAGCAATGTATTTTTAAAGAAAAAAAAATATTACAAGCAAGACATTATTACCAATAATACATCTTTGAAGAAAAAATATTACCTGCTATACATTTTAGAAAAAAAAATATCACCAGCAATAAAAATCTTTAAATAACCCATTGAGGTTTATATGCCGTAAAACAAAACAATCTATTGATAGCAGCCTATTCCTGTCTGTACATAGTTTTAATCGTGAATTCTTTTTAGTAAAGAAAAAATATCCAATTTTTTCTTTGTAAAAAGTTTTACATCTTCACATTTAAGATACTATAACTTTTTGCAACTCGCTGACACAGTATATAGTATTGTTAAAGTTATCACTAACATTTTTTTATCGAGATTTACAAACTCTACTCTCCCTAATGTTTTTATATGTACAGTGCTACTATTGTACTTTATATTTTGCCAGAATAAAATGTATATAAAAACTTGAAAACTTATACAGGGTATCCGTAAAGTTCGTGTGCACTTTAAAAAATGTGTAACTTTATTTGTATTTGCGATAGAAATAATCTGTAAAAAATGTTATAAACTTTAATGTACCTAGTTTTAAGTATAGCTAAAATAACTAATGTGATTTCAGGCACTGAACCATTTATTTCGCTCACTGGTGTAGACTGTTCTAGTTCCACGTGCTATGTTTAATGGATGTCAATTATCAGTTATCTCCTGTTAATTCCCCTCTCCAATTTCTCCTCAAGCACACAAGGCACAATGGATAAAGGCGTTGGTTAGATCTAGTGACAGGACCTAAATAGTGTGAGTTCAATACCCGGTTAAGTCAGTGGAGAAGTTAGAGGGGAATTAACAGGAGATAACTGATAACTGATATCCATTAAACGGTCGAAACGTTGTAATAAATAAGGAGAATAGTCCGAATAATGTAAAAAGGGTACATAATACCTCATCTCAGAAATATAGACAGATACTGAAGAATAAGATAAGTGAATATTTTATTATTTTTTTTTTATTACTCTTCATTTTTATCTCCTGATATCGAGTGCTGTAATTGCAAATACAGTTTGACTTATCTTCCAGAAACATTCTAGTCGATAATGGGATTTTTTGTAGGGGATGGTGGAATCTTTGTTGTTTTTATATACTTTTAAAATGTGGCGCCAGTGAATAAAATTAAGAAAATTCTTGTTTGTCTCTGAGAATCAAAATTACACCACGAACGAAAGGGCCCGCGGCAGGTGCTCGCAAAACATGAAATAAGGCGACACTTTTAAGCGAAGAACAAAGGCAAACAAACAACAACAAAATTCTACACGGTCTTCCATCTAATTAAAAGATACAACTCGTCGAAGAAACACAGATAAAGAAACTGTAATAATCTTTCTAGTGTTTTGTGTAGAATACCCTATAAGTAGGAAAGGTTTTAATGACCATAATTACTTCACGAGATCTGTCCTATAATTTTATGTAAAGGCTTGGACGATAAATGTTTGGACTACACCGTGCAAGACAAATATATTCCTCCTCTTCCCGATTTAGATTATATATTAAACGCTAGCGAAAAATAAGCATAGAATAAAGATTATACGGTTAATTTACAGTTTAGCACCCGCGCACAGTTCGTATTAAAAATTTCTAGAATATTTACATTTATGTGTAATTGTACAAGCTTCATAAATTTGATAAAATCTACCGTTTTGGAGTTATCGACAGTAAAATTTCGGATTCATTCGCGTCGCGGGCAGTCATTACAGGCGCTGTTTGCATGCATTCACTGCGGAATATCTATGAGTGGGATATTCATTTGTATTGATTATTACGCACGCAATATAGTTCTCTTGCTCAGTAACTGAGACAAGAAGAGTAAACAAGGCCGTTAACTACGTTCTCTTCTGCGTTCGGTCTTTAAGATTAAGGGGTGTTAGTTCTTTTAATAACCGCAAATCTCTTGGATGGGATGCGTGTAACAAACTTCACAAGATTTGGCGCTCGAACCTTCCATCTTATTTTAAAGTCCAAACCTTTTGAATATTGATTGAGCAAGTTCTACTGTAAGGATAAGAAACTTGGACATTATCTGCTAATCTTGAAAGACGGCTAAATGAAACATATGCAAATCTAGTTAGAAAAATCCAGAATATCAGTTGGAGATCCCAGGCAACGCTTAACACAATTTACAGAGAACTGAGAACAATCTCTATTAAGCTAAAAACAAAGACGATTATAGTTTGCCGTCCATTGCCACCGAGCGGACAGAGAAATCGTCTCATCTTTACTCGTATGACATCCTTCTGAAAGTGTCTTCTCGCGAAAACTGACTTTCCCAGACATCATAACTCGGGACTCAGGTTTGGACATCGGGGATCTGGAGACACCAAAGTAGGACCTAACAGTGTGGAAAGGGATTGCCAATGGAGTTCCGACCAACCATAGGGAGGTCGAAGGTTGATGAAGGGGGTGCTGAATCATGAAAACAAAGACGGCAACAACAATGCGAAACTATCTTGGTTTAAAGACATTTAGAGATGTTAACAAGATGTGAGCTACAAATTAGGGGAACAACAGGAATTTAACTATATGCACGGACTCTACGCAAATAAAAAAACATGGGAAGCATTCTAACAGAAGACGAAAAATGTGGCACTGAAATCCGAAGACGCATTGGGATAGCCAAAGTAAACTTATACTTAACATTCGAGACAGTTGAAATTTCTAAAACATAATGAGGAAAGAGGGCTTAGAAAATTTGATGCTCACATGACAGATTAAAAGCAAGAGGAAAACAACGCATAACCTACTTAGTGAGCTTGATTAAATGGATGGCGGAACAAGATTTAAGAGAAATAGCAAAAAGACAACATTTATTAAAAGCTAGGCAGGGTTTTGTGGAGAGCTATGATATCCTTGGGGGGGGGGGGCACAGCGAATAAAGATGATGATGCAAAAAATATCCTCGTCCATAAGAGTTCAAAAGCGTCTAGCTCCTTAGAGAAGAATTACCTTTACTCTCCAACCGCTCTCTCTCACAGTCGGGGTGTGGCGAGTCTCACGGCCCTGTCGCTACTGCTATGGAAAGTACTCGCCTAAACAGGCCTAGAGCTCGCCATGCCACTTACATAATAGCAAACTACCCACATCTCCCCCCGTATTCAATCGGCGAGAAGTAATACCGCTCGAACAGCTTCCTGCGAACCACTGTTCTGTGGAACATACTCCCAACAGGTGTTTCCTCGATCACTACAATCTTAACCTGTTCATGTCTAGATGTAACCGTTATCTTCCCCTCCGATCCATATAAGCTACCCGTTAACGTAACCCTTTACTTCGAGTGGTCCTGGGACCAGTACAGGGAGAACCTTACCGTAACCCCCCCCCCCAACAAAAGACTTGGAACGTAACCCAGTCGTTAAGCGAAGTGTGGCTGCAAGCAGTAAAATCAACAGACGAAAGGCTTACTTAAAATATAAGACCTCTCGAATATCATATTGGAAGCCTAATAACCAAGCTAAATCACTGGATGTTCTTGCTGTGAATCATTTCATGGTCGGGTGATCTTTTTTTTATTATAAATCACACGATTATCATTATTTTTAAAGAAAGTAGGTTACACCCAATGAGGATATGACCCCACAAAACAAAAGGCAAATAGCCCAAGCATATATATGAAGACGGCGCAATAAAAAAAAAGTGAGTAATGTTGAAATCCAGTGATGAGTCCTTTTTCCAGGTTGAAAACATATTACGATAGTAAAGAGAGGTTGAATGCAAAGAGAGAGTTGTTTTTTTTTAAAATCCCGATTGTCTAGTTCTGCACTGATTAATAAGAGTTTAACCAGAGAAGCAAATCTTTCATTTTATTTAAATCTAGCAGGCTTCGCAAAATAAGATATATTCACTACTTGAAATCTTTGAAACAAAAATTTTTAATGAACATTACATTCATGAACTGGCTTGTTATAGTCGAGGAAAGACTTACAAATAGATGCCAACTTGTTGAAAGTTAAGTAAAATGCACATTTCAAACACTTTTCTGCACTATATAAAACAGAAGTATTTTTGATATGAAAATCAAAACAATCCTTAAATAAAAGAATAGTAATGTACAACAGTTAATTAATGAAATATACTTTTTTTTAAAAATCAATATGAAAATTAGTTAAACCTGAAGTGATATTGCCTAGAAGTAGATAATGTATCATAGATATTGAGTTTTTAGTGTGTACATTACTATAAAGTAGTTTGTAATACATATTTATCATCTCTTAGTTGCTTCTCTGTCTTTGGGCAGAGTGCGCTCAGAGGCGACACCGTTAAAGAACAGAGTCGCAACTGAGGAAAATTATACTGAGAGGTGCCGACCCTGGGGAACAGCTACCCGAGGCAGCGCCTTCTCATTGCACTAGAGAATGATCGGTGCATTCGACGAGGCCAGCACAACTGACGGTTCCGGGGGATCGGGGAATTTTTGTTCTTTGCCCGGGTGTACGCGCTCGGGCTCCCTACATTAAACCGACCTTGTGTCACAACCTGACCTCGTTGGCGGTTCAACTAATACAAATTATTATAAAATATTTTGTAACACAATTTGAGTCACAACTGAGAAAAATTATACTGAGAGATGCCCAGCCCTGGGGAACAGCTGCCCGAGGCCGCGCCCTCTTATTGTGCCAGAGAATTACAATGTTTCAAAAACAGAAGCTAAAAGCTTCACATTCAATTATAGAATTAAATTAAAGACCTTAGTTCTGTTTCATTTTCAAGTGAATTTTGGAATAACTTATTTTGAAATTTACTGAGATTTATAAGCACATACATTCATAATATTAGTTTCTATGTATATGGAGAAAACCAGTCATTTTAACAAGGAGCGTTAGGGTATTCTTTTTCACCTACAACTATTGTATCGATATATTAGTTACTTTCGAAAAGAGGTTAAGTCAAGATAGGGTAGGGGGTGCCTTTTCTCAACGAATGATGGCATCCGTTCAACGCATGTCGTCTGGTCTTTTTCAACGACAGTAAGTTTTTTCGGCACTTGTTTCGCTGTTAAATTTGTATTTGTATACATGAAGATTTTTCTAAAAGGGTTGTTTGTATATGAATACGTCATATTGAACTACGATTTTAAAATATTATTCTTAATTTTAATAGACTATACATCTTTTAAAACAAATAAATGTAATAGAATTACTTAAATTATTTAAAAATTATTATTAAATATCAAATATAAATATGTATATTTCATTTATCAGTTTTCTTTTATTTAAACATTACTTAAGGACAATTTTTGAAAATGTCGGCAGAAAATAGCTATTTCATTTCTTTGATTAAGTAAATTTTTATTTTTTATAAACCTAGTAATATATAGTTTCTCATGTATGCACAAAGGACATGGGTAATTTAATGACCTACATATTCTAGCTTTTCTTATTAATTTCCATTTCACAGTAGGCGTTTTATTGGTTTCTTTTAAATCCCAGAAATACTGTTTGTTTATGTTTAATAAGGATTGCGTAATTAAATTTTGAAATTGGATGTAGTTTATTTCGCCTGGTTAAAAACTTTTCTTAGGCCACTGTACGCGCTTGGGCTCTCCACATTAAACCTGACCTCGTGGGTGGGGGGAGTAAATACAAATTAATATTATGCAGAGATGGGGATTTTTAATCCCCAAATTCGTGGGAGAATTGTGCTCTAATTTCGCATTTGTTCATATAGATTAAACGTCAGTCAAATTATTATACGATAAATTATTCCGATACCGGCGTTATGTCGTTATTTATATTTCAACGAATATATTAGTCTTTGTTGTGGTTATAAGAGTTTCGGGCGTTCTATTCTCCGGCCCTCTTAATGTATTTGTCCATCTGGGTAACCTTCAGAGAAATTCGGATGGCACCCCTTATTTAATCTGATGAACATGCATATATGATCAGTGTCGTATCCTAAACAAAAAAATTTCCTAAAGAAGTGATAATTTTTATTTATTATTCCGACATTAAACGTTATTTTTAGTGCATACCTATATGTGAGTAGACGCTCCGTTTATTTATTAAACAGTATATTTATTTTCGTCTACCGGACTGAATATTCGAGAAATCTGTCTTAAGATTATATATATATATATATATATATATATATATATATATATCTCAGAGACAGAACAGTAAGATATATAACCCTGTGTTCTTATTAATTATTTTTATTTTTACAAAACAGTGTTCAATGCAAATCTACAGACCATAAATATTATAAATTTACTTATTTAAAAATATAGTTCTATCGCTACACATGAATTACAATGTTTCAAAAACAAAAGCTAAACGCTTCAAATTCAGTTATAGAATTAAATTAAAGACCTTAGTTCTGTTTCATTTTCAAGTGAATTTTGGAATAACTTATTTTGAAATTTACTGAGATTTATAAGCACATACATTCATAATATTAGTTTCTATGGATATGGAGAAAACCAGTCATTTTAACACGGGGCGTTAGGGTATTCTTTTTCACTGACAACTATTGTATCAATATATTAGTTACCTTCGAAAAGAGGTTAAGTCAAGGGAGGGTAGAGGTGCCTTTTCTCAACGAAAAGTTGGCATCCGTTCAACGCATGTCGTCTGGTCTTTTTCAACGACAGTAAGATTTTTCGGCACTTGTTTCGCTGTTAAATTTGTATTTGTATCAATAAAGATTTTTCTAAAAGGGTTGTTTGTATATGAATACGTCATATTGAACTACAATTTTAAAATATTATTCTTAATTTTAATAGACTATACATCTTTTAAAACAAATAAATGTAATAGAATTACTTAAATTATTTAAAAATTATTATTAATATCAAATATAAATATGTATATTTCATTTGTCAGTTTTTTTTTAATTTAAACATTACTTAAGGAAAATTTTGACAATGTCGGCAGAAAATAGCTATTTCATTTCTTTGATTAAGTAAAATTTTGATTTGTATAAACTTAATAATATATAGTTTCTCATGTATGCACAAAGGACATAGGTAATTTAATGACCTACATATTCTAGCTTTTCTTATTAATTTCCATTTCACAGTAGGTGTTTTATTGGTTTCTTTTAAGTGCCACAAATATTACGATAGGGACGTTTGATTTCGTTATTTATTTATCCCAAAAGAACTTTGATATTGGTTAAACCGTCTTTTCAACTCATGTCTTGTGCATCCACTGTCGACTTTTACGTTGTCTGGATCCTCAATAGACGAGATATTGCATTGGCACACTAATGATTCAGTGCAACATTTATCATTAAGGGGACAGTTATGAGGATTTCTGCAGTTACATAATGTTTGTTTATATTCATCTCTTTATTATTATACTGTCTAAATCTAAATTTCTTTGGTCTAAGTGTTTATTCAAGATATTTACTTGTTGTTTCTTAATTTTTTCTAAGTTTCAAGTACAACTGTAACTTAATTTTAAGGTATTTTTATTGAAAATAGTACTGAGTTTACTATCTTTAGGAAAATGTTTAACGATTAATGCAAGGAATTTTTGTCTTAATTTGTTCTTTACCATTTGGTTGTATGGTGGTGCATACCAAATTATTTTTCTACTGTTTTTTTTTTCTTTGCTTTCCATTTTTTATGTAAGTTAACTTTTTAGGCTTTTGTAGCCACTATCTTTTCGAGCTTTATTATAGATATTCATAGAAAATCTTCTCATTTGCTGAATTTGTACTTATTCTCTTTTCGATAGATAAAGGTACATGCTTAATTATAGATGGAGGATGTTTAGATTTAGGGTGTATATACAAAGGATTAGTATTAGGTTTTTTATAAGGTATGTATACATTATTCATTAAATCTAATGTTATATCAAGGAAGTTCACCTTTTTAAATTTAGTGCTTAGAGTAATTTTTAAGTTCAGGCATTTAAATACACTATATAATATCTTTCTAATTTTATCGATTTTAAAGTTTGTAGAGTTCTTTATAACAATAAGTTCATCGTCTCTGTACAATCCAATGTCAGTTATATTAATTTCACGCTATGCTGTGAGATTGTATAATATAAAATGTCCTGTTTTTTTCTCTTTATTATATATATATATATATATATATATATATATATATATATATATATCTCATTTTCTTTACATCTTCTCATTTGTACTTATTCTCTTTTCGATAGATAAAGGTATATGCTTAATTATAGATTAAGGATGATTAGATTTAGGGTGTATATACAAAAGATTAGTATTGAGTTTTTTATAAGGTATGTATACATTTTTTATTAAATCTAATGTTATATCAAGGAAAATACATGCTTTAAGCCATTTGGCCGTTTTATTTTTCTGTGAATTTGGTAGCATAGTAATTTTGGGTTCAATCCCTACGCCGGCTAATACAGCCTTACATTAAATGGAAACAGAACGAGTAATTACAAAACAGTTCAAAAACCGAGCGAGACACGATATCCTGAGATATAGACAAGGAAACCAGAACAGTCTATGTGGCTTAAATAAAGGGTTCAGTTTGAAATTTTCCGAATGTTCTCGGATCGACAGACACCTTAAGAAGACCGGAGGGCACAAAAACTAAAACTTTGTGAGGACGACAACAAAGATGAGGATATTAGTCAGTCTCCTACACGGAACAGTTTTATAAACAGATGCGCTATACCATTTAGCTACAGAGGAAGCCTCTTGTTAGCAAGCTCGAATTACTGATTTTGAACTACCAAGTCCATTTCATCATATATGACGTCATTTGTTTACGTTAAGATACGCTTCGAGCAGATATGAACGTTCGAGAGAAATCATGGGAAATTTGTAGTTTAAAAGCCAGTAATTCGACCTTGCCAACCAGACGCTTTTCTCTGTGGCTAAATATTATTCAGTCTATAAATAAGTTCCCATGCGTGAAATTCAGGCGAAAACCACCCTAATGTTTGTTGTTATATGAACAGCGTTTCGGCTAACATATTCACCAGCTTTCTTCCGGTCATTGTCTTATTCGGTAAGATTTTCGAACTGTACTCTTTATTCAGTTTTCCTCAATTAATTGCCCAAGCGAGAGGATAAATGATAATCAGCCGTATCTCAGTTCGTCTCATTGATATCGCTTCTACCACCACAGTGTGGAACACAGGAGATCGATACGATATCTCATCTAACATGGTCAGCTGAAACAGATCAATCTACTTCCATACATTGAATAATGGTTTTAATCAGAAGTTCCCATGTTATCGAATACAGTAGACACACAGATTGGTTCAAAGGTACAATGGAAAAAAGGAAACTGATTTGACTATGATAACCAAGAAGCGGGGGAGAGTCCTAGGTTTATTACTTACCATTAATATTGCACTAAATTCACAGTGCATGGCAATACCAGGTGCTATAAAGCCCTACCAATAAGCACTGTGTTAACGCAGTCGTGGGTGAAGGAACATTCCACTGCACGAACGGCAAAGGGAAGGCCTACGTCCGACAAAAAGACTTTCACAGGCAAATTAAACAAGTCACCAACGAACGCGTTAACCCACTAGGATTAGTTCGTTGGTACTGACTTATACGAAAAGAAACAAAAAAGTAAAGAGGGCGAAGGATACTAATACCATGTGTTAAGAGAATCCATTTTTTTATGAATTTGATGGGGTCGGATGACCTTACAAAGTGGAGTTCTGTCACCCGATTATTAGTATCTTTTGTTTGGCGCCAAAATAAAGCGAGTTGACTCGCTAAGACAGTTATTGCAGAAATCTGCTTCAGAGCAGTGGGTTTTCTACCATTCGCTGACGTGACATGTATTCTATACTACAAAAAAACAGAAAATTCCGACTGAGGTTATTTTGAAGTACAGTGTAACCCGGATATAAGTGAGTTGTCGGGACCGGAGAAGAAGTCTCTTATATCCGGGTTTGGTCTATTTTGTTTTATTAACACAGGCTCTAATTTGGGACCAGAGAAACTCTCTTATATCCGGGTTTCTCTTATATCCGGGTTACACTGTATTTCTAACTTCTTGCCGGTAAGAAGTATTTTTTTTCCTTTTTAGTCACTGAGCATAATCACTAAAATTGTAATAAAACCTTTTTTATTTACTATAAAACTTAGTTGATCTATCGTTCCCTTTACTTCTCTTTCTCTTATTTCTTTTGTCACGCGCATGACAGTACTGCCTGATGCATGAACGGCCATCTGCGACTAATCCGGTTCCTCCACCAGGCTTTTCCGCGAGAAGTAGCCAGACACCAAGCGGATAAATCTTGTTTTAGAGTCATCTACTACAATTGATCAGATTGGTTTTCATGGACATCTATACAGCCAGTGCGACGATGACTTGACACAGGTAAGCGGAGGGATTCCTAGACTGAATTGAAAGGCGAAGGTAGAGAGTTCCACAGATGGAATCAATGGACACGTGTCCATGACCAAGGTAAGCTTTCAAGTTGGAGGAAATCGGCTGTGATCCGATTTTGAGAGAGATTGGCACCGTCAGGTCTAATTACCAATACACACCACACGAGTGAATACTTTTTTTGCTTTCAACCCAGATATGCGGATGGGACTAGTCATGTGGTCAGCTGTGAAGCGACCCTAAACAACATCCTGTCATGAGAATCATGCTTAAGATCAGTTCTAAATTTACTGAAAGTTACCCAACAAGACAAGGCGCCTGAAGAAGGTTTGATAACAAAATGCCTGAAACGTTGGGATAACACCAAAGATGAGGATATTTAGCTTGAATGGATTTTTGTTTTTACAGTGAGGTTCACCTATACAAGGCCCGGGAGCCACTCGAGGTAGAGAGTTATATAGTAGGCTTGACAGGTTAAGATTGCAGTGATTGGGAAAACATCCTGTTGGCAGTCAGTTCCACAGAACAATGGTTCACGGTAAGAAGCTGCTAGAGTGGAACATATTTCTAACCAGTGGAATACGGAAGGAATGAAGGTAGTTCGTTAAAATGTGCGTGGCATGGTGAGTCTTGGACATGAAGGTTAGAATTGGTGGAGCCAAAGAATGAAGTTCGGCTGAGTACTTTTCATGTAAATGATAGCAATAACTCCATCCCAGGAATTCAGATGGGGAAAAAGTAAAATTTTGTCGTGCAGCCTCTGTCTCTCGATACTGCAGGCCTAGCTTGGGCACCTCAAGACGGTATAACGGTTAGCAAGGCTGTCTTGCTAGAACAATTACGACTGAGTAGTGAGTTCGATTCTCACTGGGTGTCCCCTACTTTCGACTTTTTGCCACATCTAAGATACGCTTAGAAAATCATTTTCGGGCACCTCAAGCCGATATAATGTTTAGCAAACTTGTCTTGATAGAACAATTACGACTGAGTAGAGAGTTCGATTCTCACTGGGTGCCTCCTACTTTTGGTCTTGTGCCACATCTAAGCTACGCTTGGAAAGTCACTACTGCAACCCTAGCTTCTATGATTGTGAAGAAAAGGGATTATCACATTTGCTGAACTGTTTTTCCAAGAATCTCTTTACAGATTACGAACCATTACAGCCTACTTGGGATTACGGCCACAGCACGCCTAAACACCGGTCTCCATATGACCATACAGGTTAAGCAACGCCGAGCCTGGTTAGTACCTAGATAGATGACCGCTTTGGAATACTAAGTACTGTAAACTTGGACGTGCTGATGGGGTAATGGATAATGGCACGGAATTGTTACTCGGAAAGCCGAATTCAAATGCCCGTTAGATTCGTTATATTCACTTAAGCGCAAATAGCATCTTCCCCTCAGCTAGGGATTAATTAGTAAGACTTATCTCTAAATCATTATCTCAACACACAAAAGAAAATACATTCTTACAATCTAAAAACATGTTCTGGTTTTAAATAATTTGCAAAGTATGAATCGACTTCTCCCCATAGCTAAGATTGGCATTATTATACCAACAACAAAAATAATAATAAAATTAAAATAAAATTGTGTACTAAATATTTAGATTTCGGAAATAAATAACCCATAGAGGTGTTGATATGCCGCTAAACAAAAACAACCAACAACTCATATCATCTTGTAACAGAACAAGTGGAATATTATACTTCGCCTCCTATCCGTAATACCAGCTCCTTATTCCAGTTTGAAATTTATATCACCCTCCTTAAATGTCCATTTAAAATGTAGGCGATCAGGGCTCTTTACAGCTTCTTTTGGTTTTATTATAAACAAACTTTGCACTGTCATGAATGTTTTTGGAAATATAGATAAATACTTTCACGTACCTTTTGAATTCAGAACAGTTCTAGACTGAGAAACTAGTCTACCCAGAAAAAGAGCACAAAACAAGCTCTGTTCATAACTGAAAGTGAGAAAATATAGTTTCATGCCTGTCCCAAAAATATTGGCGCTAAGTGAATGTAAACTATGTCAGCTGATGATCGAATTCGAATAAGATTATTTTTCCAATACCGTTACGCTACCCACAATTCCTAAAATTTATACACATTTCCACAAACATAAATGTCTAAAAGATTCTTGATGTATTACATTTTTTAGTATCGAAAATTCACTCGTTTTGTCGAATTATAAAATAATTTTTCATAATTTAACAATGGATGATGTTAGTTTTGAGGAATATAAAATATTAAAACCTTTGATAACGGAAGTTATAAATTTTGAAGATTACAAAAAATCAAAAAATAAAATGTGTATTTCTCGACAGTCTTGTATCCAATGATTGATTTAGTCTGCTGAGTTATAGAAAGATTGGAGACCACTCTTATTTTAAATTACATCAGGAAATCTTTAAAAAAAACAACACAACAAAAAAAAACTTTAAAATATCTGCAGACTGTAAGGTTTTAAACTGTATCTCGTTTAGTATTTGATTGAATCCGACAGTGTCGTAGTTCCTGTAAGAAACACGAGTAAATTCAAAATTTTCCAGAGAAGAATCAGTAGTATTATTGTTCCAGCTCTGGCACCTAGACTTTGTGAATTTAAGCGCGGTACCAGACTGGAGTCAAGATCTCATCAATTTAAAGTTGAGCTGGCTAGATGTCGCCGTTAGTCCTATGTTAACAGTTTCTTTTCTCGCACTTCTCGCTTGTGGAACTCCCTTCCGGCTCCATGTTTTCTAGTCTACTTTAATCCGCAAAAATTTCAACGCACTGTCAATCGCTATCTACTGTTCTCCTGATCACTCTTTCCCCTTCTCGCTCATTAATAAATGTTTCTGTTCCTAATTTTTCCACATCCTGTAACCCTTTGTCTTAGTGGATTTAATGTCTTGCTACTTGTGATACTGATTATGAAAAAAAAACACTTTAGATAATTAATAAAACTGAGAAACATCTTACCTTGAATAGCTCTTTGACGGTTCAAACACGGAGAGGTTTTGTCAAATAATATAAAAAAAAAAAATGGAAACTATATCGGCTCCATCCTGTTAGATAGGCTGGTGTTTCCCACTATTATTTTCCATGTTACGTTAAATGAGATTCGATGGCAAATCCGTTATAATTTTGAACGACAGACAGTCGTGAATTCCACACGCGGCTGTATAAAACGTCATCAGAATTCGATGAGAGATTTTGTTCTTCGACTAACAAACAATATCGTTTATATTTTAATTACAAACAGACACGGATATTTATAAAACTTTTCTGAATGCGGTATGTCTTAAGATAATCTAAATTACTCATTTATATCCTCGGTAATAGTCTCAGAGATGCAAGTTGATAACTACTTCACAGTCAGGCGCCAATAGCTTCGACGAGAAAGATGCAATGGCGGGTCTGTGAAATTAACCCGCTAACCATTACGCGTAGGCGAGGATCTTGTTCTTTTTATGAATAAAAGAAAGTTGCATATAAAGAAAGATGACTGGAAAGTATTGGTCTTTGCTTCCCTGTCACTGACCAGCCTTCAGAAATGCTTTTGACACAACGTCACATTTTTATTATTGAATAAGAAGAAGAAGAAGAAAAAGAAGAAGAAAAGGAAGAAGAAGAAAAGGAAGAAGAAGAAGAAGAAGAAAAGGAAGAAGAAGAAGAAGAAGAAGAAAAGGAAGAAGAAGAAGAAGAAGAAGAAAAGGAAGAAGAAGAAGAAGAAGAAGAAAAGGAAGAAGAAGAAGAAGAAGAAGAAAAGGAAGAAGAAGAAGAAGAAGAAGAAAAGGAAGAAGAAGAAGAAAAGGAAGAAGAAGAAGAAGAAGAAAAGGAAGAAGAAGAAGAAGAAGAAAAGGAAGAAGAAGAAGAAGAAGAAAAGGAAGAAGAAGAAGAAGAAGAAAAGGAAGAAGAAGAAGAAGAAGAAAAGGAAGAAGAAGAAGAAGAAGAAAAGAAAGAAAAAGAAGAAGAAAAGAAAGAAAAAGAAGAAGAAAAAGAAAGAAAAAGAAGAAGAAAAAGAAAAAGAAGAAGAAAAGGAAGAAGAAGAAAAGGAAGAAGAAAAGGAAGAAGAAGAAAAAGAAGAAGAAAAGGAATAATAATAATATGAATAAGAAGAATACCCAGATTTTTAAAGTATATGGCGTGAGGATAAAATAAATAATTCATACATACTTTACAATAAAAAAAAAAACGTTGGATGTGAAATACTATTAAAAATATTTACAGAATAGTTGCGTTAATATCAGACACCACGATCAAAGTATAAATATGGCAGTAAAACCAAGGTAACCGGCCGAATCTTGTGTTAATGGTGGGGATATATATATATATATATGCACAAAATTAATTCAGTGTGGCGCAGAAATACTTCGCACCTAATGGTAAGCTATTAGCTACGTGAAGACAAAATTGCCATTAATATCTTGCCGTGATATAGGAGGTATTTCTGCCGCACTCTGGAGGAAGCAAAAATAAAACGAAATGTCATCTCTGGTTGCGAAAATGTGGTATTATAGTACATGTTAGAATGGAATGGAGAGGGGCGTGGTCTTGTGGTGAGTGAATCAATTGTTAGAGTGAATGGGACGTGAAACGGATTATCTAGTAGATGTAGGATAGACAGTGACGCTAAGCCTCTCCCCACTTCCACTTTGTGCCACAAAGAAATTTAAAAATTCATTGTTTATATAAACATTCCTTCCTCTCTGGTTATCTAACAACAAGGGCAGGAGGAAGACATATATATATATATATATATATATATATATATATATATATATATATATATATATATATATATATATTTATATATATTATATACACAGTTTTAAAAACTAGTAATTTATTAATCTTAATTTTATTAGTTTCTAAGGCCCTTTCAACCAACATCTCATCAGGAGACAATCGTTGGATCGTTGACAAATTAACGAAAAAAAAAAAAAAAAAAAAAACAGTAACGAAAATGAAGAGCAAAAAAGGGGGAAACACGCTAAGTGTATATACTTATAACGGGGAAGGGGAAATAACGTGTAAATAATTAGCGAGGGACAGTTAAAATAAAATAACCCCCAACAGATTAAGGGACTTCACAAATTCTTTCTGCCGACAGAGAGAAGGTTTCCTTCATCCTATACAGACTGATTGCAAAATCTTCAAATGATTGTTGGAACCAGCCGTATGAATGATTTTAAACCACTCTTTTGTATACAGCTTGGCACAGTCTATATTCTCAAATGTTGAGCAATCGCCGATTCCATATTTATGAAGGGACGCTAACACATGTTATCTATCTTACCAAGTCGTATTTTGGAAGGTACATGCTGGTTAATTCTAGTTTCCAAATGCAAGGTTGTACGCCACACATCACCAGCAGCCCACCGGTAATTAAATTCATATACTAAATTACTCAATTTGATGTAGGGAAGTTCATCCTTGCGAAACGACGGAAACGCAAACCTAGTTCGAAAAATGCAACGTAAAGCAACAGAAGGAAAACAACCAGAAACCGACTTGCTAACTTGCTTAATTAAATTTTGACCCTTATCCCCAATCTAAGGAATCTTCAAATAAACCGGACATTTAGAAGGCCCTTGGACTTTAGGGGAATGAAATTCCTTAGTCTTCTTACTAATAATATAATCAATAAGGACCTCCGGATAGCCATTACCGAGGAAAATCACCCTAATATTCTTAAATTCACGGTCAATTATCCAACGATTGTCTAAATAAATTCCTAGTTTTTAAAACTGTATATAAATTTTGTACCTCTAAACATTTGTTATATATATATATATTATATATATATATATATATATATATATATATATAGCCGAGTGGTTAGAACGTCCCCATGTTCGGTTTGTCAGGAAAGAGATTGTTGATGTTATCGGCCTGGAGTGGGGACAATCCCAGCGTGTGGCGCCTTTGGAAAACGCCTGAAAACCATGCCACGAGTTAAGGGAACACTTGGGGCCGTCGATAGGTGTGCTAGGACGAAGTCATAAGTCATCGTGACCGAGGGTTTGAGTGTGCTGGTGTTCTTGAGCATTCTAGATAACACGCTCTATCCCAGAAACTGTAACTAAGGTCTGTTCAGCATAAATGCAGTATAAACCACAGGTGGCCTCTGAGTGTTGAACAAACACAAATATTCCTGAGCGATTGGGATTAGCTAGCCGCCATAGTAGACGGGTATCCTCGAATACGTCAGTCTCGTTATGGTGGGCATCCAACATATTGGGCGTGTTACTTTATATAGTACTACCAACATAACAAATTTAGTCTGATGAAGTCCTGATATCACAAGCAAACTTTTTCCATTTTGGCATACAATTTCCCCAAATACTGTTCTTACTGTAAAATTGCTATCACTTATATATATATATTATACATACACACACATAATACTAGTACTCCTCCTCATCATCATCTCAGCGCATCCGAAGAATATATGTTACGAATTTATGTTGAAATATTTTTTCAGAGGTATAAAAAAAATATAAGAGGAATAGAAGAAAAAGAAACATTCAAAGTGTATAAAAAAAAAAACGTGGGCTAAGAAAATATATATATTTTTTTTTTTTATTACGGAAATATGATTAATAACAGCTAACCTGGTTTATCTGCCCTATCTCATCGGTGTAAAAGTCGAGGAAAGAAAAAAAACATTTTTTGATCCGATATTACAAATTTATGGTGATATACAGTTGTCGGCAGAATTATTCACCACCCCTCATAAAATTACAAATAAAGCTACAATACCGACAATTTTCATAGAATCTTCATGCACCACTTTTCACAAATGATGAAATAAATTTGAAATAATCTGCTCTGATACCCACAGCATTTTTATTTTAATGTCAATTAATAATACAAAAACGAAACAAACTCTAACTAACATTTAATATGGGACAAAATAATTGGCCCTCTTGCCTCAATAATCAATGTGTAAACTTTATTCTTGATTATAGCCTTTAATCATTTTTCACAATTCTTTACGAGATCACTACATACACTGATAGGCATTTTGTTCCATTCTTCCTTGGCAATAGCTTCTATTTCCTCCAAATTCAAAAGACTCCTTTCTCTTAATTTGTTCTTTAAATATCCACATACTTTTCAATGGGATGTAGATCAGGACGAGGTACGTCAATACCTTAACTATCAGCTAAGTATTTTGTAACAATTCGTGCCATGTGTTTCGGGTCATTGTCATGTTGGAACATCCAGTGACACTACAATAAAAAAATTTAGAATACCACCGCCACCATGCTTAATTGAAGGGAGGGTATTTTTTGGTTTGGGAGATACATTCACTTTGCTCCATACATAATGGTAATTCATATGACCAAATAATTATAGTATGATTTCAGCAGACCATAAAGCAAAGTTCCAATATTTAGTCATATGTTCTGCTAATCTCCATTTTAGGTGTAAACGATTTAATCAAGGGAGTTTTCTTTGAGCGACAAGTCCTGATCGTTGAAAGCATCTAGTGACTGTCTTCAATATATTCAGCCTTGATGACTTTCAATCATTGACAATGCCTTTTGTCGTTAAGCGAGGATTCTTCGAGACTTTTCTAAAAATTTTCCATTCCATTCTCTCAGACATTAACCGTTTTCTGCCTGTCCTTATTTTATCTTCAACACAATGAGTCTCGTTATACTTCTTGATAATGACACGAATTGCTGATGTAAAAACGTTTAAACACTTGGAATGTGTTGTATATCCATCACCATGTTTGTACACATCAACTATCTTTATTCCCAGCTTCTTGTCAAGTTCAGCCATCTTCGTCGTGGTTGCAGAACGAATGGGTTACCGCGTTACGTGACATTCTCATATTGTCTTTTTCATTACCTTGTTATAGAATCGGATCAATACTATTAAATTTTCAAAAAGTGTTTTTATTAAATGTTAAATTAAAAAGAAGAAAAAAACAATTGCCATAGAGCAAAATAGTATTTCGTAATTTCCATAATTGGTGGTGGTGGGGGGGGGCGAATAATTTTGGACTGCACCAATTTTTAGAAAAATCTAAAACTAGATAATAGATCGAAACTTCTAAAAATTTCACGAATTATTCAAAACTAAATACACAGTAGTCTATGTTAAAATCAGTAAGTAGTTGCAAATATTCGCGTTTCCTTAGAAAATATGCATATATTCAGTGGGAGCGAATAAGTCTATCCACAACTGTATATATTATTTTTCTTACCCATCTCATTTGTTAAAAATGTCCTTGTAATGTCTGCTTTTATTAGTCTAACAAAAGTGTATACCTCTACGAAAATATTTAATTAGTGTGTGTGTGTGTGTGTGTATATATATATATATATATATATATATATATATATATATATGTGTGTGTGTGTGTTTAGGCAGCAATTTTTCATTGTTGCATGTTTCATTAAATAATATAGACAAGTTTTGTCTATTTATTTTAAATAAGTTCCTTTCATATTGTCTGATAAGCTTAATAGCATTATCATTGAAACGGCTTCCCATACTTAATACTTCTCGTTTTAACTCTCGCATGGGCATGTGTGATGTCACGAGCTGCGACGCGATTTTTGGTTCCGCGTCTCGGATACTCGAGTCTGTCGTTGCTTTGAAATTTTTCAAGCAACAAAAACAGACTATCATTATTGTTTCGTCCGTGTATTGTTTGATATATTGAAATGTAATTGTCATCTTTGATAAAGGCTTATGTGAGCCGAAAGCTTAGATGGCATTTAAACATGTATCAATATGGTGATCTCCTTTCGTCTTTCAATGATAATGTTATTAAGCTTATCAGACAATATGAAAGGAACTTACTTAAAATAAATAGACAAAACTTGTCTATATTATTTAATGAAACATGCATCTCTATATATATATATATATATATATATATATAATAAAAAAGGCCTATATTTTGACTGTTGAAATTTCATTTCATTCTAGTGTTTTGAATAAGAGCGTTTATTTCGAGCGTTAGCGTATTGAGCGCAGCTGGAATCCACGGGAGCGTCTTTCCATTTAAAAAAAAAACAAAAACTTTTAACTAACACTATTTCTACTGTTAAATTAAATGGGGTTGATAGAGAGAGAGGGGGAGGGGGGTTTAATATACAGGTCATCTCTCATAGCGAGATATTTCCGTTAATGTGATTTATATAGAATATATATTTAAGATATGTGTGTGTGTAATCCCATCATTAAGAACATCACTATGATGAAACCCGTTTAGAGGATGTAAAACGTTACATAGAATTTCCCCATTCGTCATTCACTTACCATATATAAGTATTATGATAAGTATCAGATTAATGAGTACTTAAAAATAAATAGAAAGGACTTCACAAACGCCGCACTTAAATTGTTTAACAGATAAAGTCGTTCTCGAACATAAAGCCAGTCATCAGGATGTCAAGACGTCAAATCGGATACTGTCCTGCGATATTTAAACAAAGTAAATAATATTTGTTTTAAATCATTAATTATACTTTAATTCAGCTAATATTCCTCAAATAAAAATTTTCAGAAAAATTTTTTTTTCCTTTTGGAAGATTTTTAAAATTAAGAACTAACTTGTATTTACAAATATTTTTTTAAAAAAATGCTCGACATTTTAGAGGTTACTGAAAAAAAAAAAGAATGAAAATCGATTCCAATGAATATAATTTTTGTTTGAAATACACTAGAGTATTTTGCTTACTCGAAATCGTAAAATTTAATCATTTAGCTTTTAATTAAAGTTAACATGAAAGCTTTTTTCATTTTTTAAAAATAATTTAAATTTTAGATATTTTTTTTGGGGGGGGGTATAAAGAGAGAGATATTAGATTGTTCGGAAAATAATAAATTTGAGTAAATATTTTATTCTAATAATATAGTTGCATAAAATGTATTACTTATTCCTAACAGTGTTTAACGTAAAAAACAAAAACAACTTAAAAACCTATATACCCCACATCTTGAATATAAACAATTGCAACATCAGAAGATTATGATGGCTGTCTGGTTGTTCACTATTGAAGATTTATATCTAAACTGGTATAAATTAAAAATTGTTACTCAATAAATACAGGGTGTCCCATAATGATAGAATACCATATATTAGGTTGGTGCAAAAATAATGTCGTTTTTTGACGTGCAACTTCATGTGAGAAAACGACATTATTTTTGCACCAACCTAATATATGACTGTGTGTGTGTGTGTGAGAGAGACACACACAAAATGGTACTGAAAAGTTCTTGGTCCTACCAAGAAAGGATGCAAAAATGTTTTGTTATTTTGTCAGGGCTTTGGAAGTGGGCTAAGTTCGAGAATTTTTCAGCAACCTGTCATACTTATTTTTAAGCCGTTTCTGATTGTGCTTAAAGGTAATATCTAAATTATTCGTAACTATTAGATCGATTGTTAATTGCGATTCAAGACTGACGAACCTAAAAGAAAAATTATTAAAATCTATACGAAATTCTCTATTAATTATTATTATACAATAGTTGGTAAGAGGTGATTAATCGCAGTTGCTTAAACAAGATCATTGATTGATCAGAACAGTTACTCAAACGCTTCAGGTCAAAAAAAAGAAAAAAGAAAAGTCATAATATAAATAAATTACGTACAAAGTGTGAACTCTGTTATAAAAAAAATCTTGGTATGTTTCTAAGTAAACGTAAAAAAGGGTTTTGTTATTAAATGAAATAAATACTTGTCAGCAAGATCAGCCGGCGAACATTTACTTTTTAGGACAAGTCAAGTACTTTGGTATGTGCGGGAACGTGTGTGTGACGTCATGGAAACATGTGCAAAATTCACAACCGCTGCTGCTGCTCACAGTAAAGAGCGAAGAACAAACAAATTAAGTCATTGTGATAACCATTTACTTTAATAAACCGTGATGATATTTATTTCCGTTGATACAGAAAATGTGGCACAAGGCCAAAAGGGGAAAGATGGCTGCTCTTCAACTGTCCTATATTTAACTTAGCTAGCCTCAATCGCTGACCTAAACGTACTATAATTTTCCTTACATCAACACGACACTGCCATGCGTACCATTCTTACTATAGATAAATTGTACATATAGACACAAGTTTTAGGATTACATAGAAAAATTGTGGTATGATGGTACATCACAATTTCTCTATTTAAAACTAACTAGTTTCCATATGTAAAATTTATCTGTGGAGGTCGGAATAAAGCTTTTTTTATAAAATGTTTATTTGTTCAAAAATTCCTATTTACAAGGCTAAACAATGTAAGTAATAAATGCCCCCCCCCCCAATTTTAAATTATGACAGTCACATCAGCTAAGCAGACAAAATTGATGCGGGACTAAAAAAATTGAAGCAATCACACTGCCAAACAATAACTCGATCACAGCAAATGCGAAATACGTATAGGAAATCCAAGAAGCGTCCTACGTCTACTAACGATGTGACATCTGTTACCTAACGGGGTGGGAGGAATGTGGAAATAAACTAAAGAATAATTAGGCAAAAATGATAAAAGAGGTCGGGGAACACACGCTCCCTATCTAAGATAACGGGAAGAAACCACAGAATAAAACTACTATAATAATCTACCCTATTTTGGTTTGGGTTGCCTATAGTTCAGTCCGGAAGAACATGGATGACACGCAAGGAAAGGCAGGAAATGGAAAGGCTTTAAAAGGAAAAAAAACAAATCGAATTTTTCTGATTAAGAGCCTGTAAAGTATTCGAATGTTTCCGTGACGTTATAAACAGACCAATACGAAATATATAGACATTTTTTTAAATGTTTGCATCCAGTAACGAGGCGTGTTAGCTATAAAAAAGGAATAAGCGAGAAGGAAATTAATTTTAAAAAGTCACTAGAAATTTATAGGTTAAAAAAAAAATGCTTGAAAAGCTTAAAATAAAATAGAGAAACATGTTTTAAAAGCATACTGCATATGGAATTTAATCACAAGATTCGATTCCACTAGATTCGGTAAAGTAATTACTTACCTTGCCTTAATTTCTCTTCAAACAAATCTCGTAATTACCGACAACCGCAAGGTAAATTTTTGAAACTTGAAAGCAAGTCAAGAAAAACCAGGTTGTAACGAAACGAAATAAAGAAAAAAAAAATAGTTGTTCCACATATTAAACATAATTATCGAACAGCATACCCGGATGTTAAAAAAATGTACGGAAGCGACGCCTTCTCGCTACCACATGGGATTAGGAGCTTCTGTAGAATCATCCGTTTAGCAGGCTCGTCACGACATTCGCCCACAGTAAGTTCGAACCGCAAGAGTGCAACTTTTACTTGCCTTGGAAGATAACAGAATTAAAGTAAACAACCTCAGGAAAAATAACCATTGCTTATAAAATATCCGTTCTTTTTCCTTTGACATTTTGTTTAAAAATATACATTCCTATTAGTCATGTCATACTTCACGGGTAACTTCACGCAGTGTGGGGCACATCATCCAGTAGGGCTGGGGGGGGGGGTCAGTTCGACGCGGCCTAATTTTTAGCAAGCTTGTCTCACTAGATCAATTACGATCGAGTTATGAGTTCAATCATCACTGCTCAGTGCTCCAAACTTTCGGCCTTTTGCCACATCTAAGCTACGCTTAGCACATCAGCATTAGGGCACATTGACGAGTAATGGGTTGCAAGCTTGTCTCGCTAGATCATTTACGACTGAGTAGTGAGATCGATCCTCACTGGGTGCTCACCACTTTCGGCCTTGTGCCACATCTAAGCTACGCTTAGAACATCAACATTAGGGCACATCAACGGGGTAATGTTTTGCAAGCATATCTCGCTAGATCAAATGCGAATGAGTAGTAGGTTCAATCCTTACTGGGTGCTCACCACTTTCGGCCTTGTGCCACATCTGAGCTACGCTTAGAACATCAACATTAGAGCAAATCAACGTGGTAATGTTTTGCAAACATGTCTCGTTAGATCAATTACAACTGAGTAGTGAGTTCGATCCTCACTGGGTCAGCTTTGTGACATATCTAAGCTGCACTTAGAAAACCACCACATCACCCAGTCGGGTTGTAGGCATACCACATGTAAGGAAACTATAGGAGCAGTCGTGTGTCTCGGGAATAGACTGACGTCGTCCGTCTCTCTTAAGGTTGGTTTTAAGTGCGTCTAAGGTTACGGCTAGTGGGAGTAGAGATGAATTCATATCTTCCTATTTGTGCGAATGTGACGAGCTCGACCGAAATTCAAACTTAAATCTCTTTCTGGTGGCATACCTTCACACCACTCAACTACCGACAGTCATTTAAAAAAATAAATAAAGCTTAGATTGTTAATCAAAATTTAAAAAATAACTTATTCATTTATTGGTGTTTTGAAAACTAAATAATTAATTTTGAACAAAAACAAAAAGAAATACATCTATTAATCCACTAGTAAAAAAAAAAAAGTGGCTGTTGATAATTTGAAAGTTGCCGCTAGAATTATTTTCATTATTTACATTATTCGGATTGTTATCTTCATCTTCACTGCCATATTCACAACGTTTCGGCCGTTGTATGCTCCGACCTTCTTCAATTCGATTCGAACCCTTTATTTCGTCCACCGGAGTAGATTGTTTTCGTTTCACGTGCTATAGATATGTAGACATATAACCGTTAGTAATCTATTATTAAACTACATTAAAAAAAAAATTACAGGCCCCTACCGTAGCGCGATGACCTGTAAGCTTTTCTTGCAAACAATGGATGTAGTGACAATGGATTTTTACCGAGAGTAAGGAGCAAAAAATGTTAATTAGCTTCTTATAGGCTTATCAATAATACGTCATCTATCAAATGCATAATCCAAGCTCATGGCTGTTGTTGTAACACCTTTTCCATATGTGGGAAGCATATTGTGAGTCAGTGTATCCCGGATAATATTCAGAATATATCCTTTCCTTCTGCCCTCGGAAAAGTGATAGCGAACTTTTCATTTAGATCCTTGCCTTAATCTCTAAAGGTAAGCCTCTCTGTGTGCAAAAGTTTAATTCGGACTCGCTGTATAGAGTTTTGTTCTCACTGACTGCCCAATACTTTCAGCCTTGAGTCAAACGAAGCTTACTTTAATACATAATTATTATTTGTACTTCTTTTTATCATGCTATGCTCCTTTTTTTAGCGATCTCGTGGAGGTACCTAACCTAATATCTTTCTCTTTATACCCCCCACAAAAATACCTAAGGTTTAAATTATTAAAAAAAAAAAAATGAAAAACTTTCATGTTAGCTTTAATTAAAAGCTAAATGGTTAAATTTTACCATTTCGAGTAAGCAAAATACTCTCGTGTATTTCAAACAAAAATTATATTGACTGGAATCGATTTTCATTTTTCTTTCAGTAACCTCGACAAAATCGTGCGTTTTTTTTAAATTTTTTTAATCTTCCAAATCTTTTTTCTTAATTTTAATAATCTTCCAAAAATAAAATGTATTTTTCTGAAAATTCATTTGAGTAATATTAGCTGATTTAAAGTATAATTAATATGATTTAAAACAAATATTATTTACTTTGTTTAAATATCGCAGGTCAGTATCCGATTTGACGTCTTGACATCCTGATGACTGGCTTTATGTTCGAGAACGACTTTATCTGTTAAACAATTTAAGTGCGGCGTTTGTGAAGTCCTTTCTATTTATTTTTAAGTACTCATTAATCTGATACTTATCATAATACTTATATATGGTAAGTGAATGACGAATGAGGAAATTCTATGTAACGTTTTACATCCTCTAAACGGGTTTCATCATAGTAATGTTGATGTAATCCGCAGTGAAAGAACTCACTATCATGGCTAACGTAAGACGAAATATAGTCCAGTAAAGAAAGTATCAAGCGTGGTGCTGTAGTTAGTAGGCTTGTTTTGCAGACTAGTGAACTTAATGCAGTGAATTTGATTCATACTTGCGTCTACGACTGGAAGATACGCTTAGTAAATAAAACAAAATTCACGCTTGGGTTATTCTTTTTTCTAATAATCTCTAGTAACTAACCCACTAACAGTTACTACAAATCAATGAAAATGCTGTACGTTTATTAGTGCATTTCGACATTATTATTCTATGTACCTTGTCCCTTCAGGACGTAGACGATCATGGCTCTCTACGACTACCTAGGTCTTGTTCTGCCATCCATTTACACAAGCCCTTTAGAGAGCGTGTCTTCTTTCCTCTGTCCTTCTTACTTTCAATGTCCTGTGAGTGCCACATTCTCCAAGTTTACTTTCCTTATTATACCTCTCAAGAATTCCAACTTTCTCTTTCTGATTCTAAGTATAAGAATACTTTTTGTTTCCATTTTCCTTAAAACGTCCTCGTAACCTACATGTTCAGTCTATGGTATTCTCAGCATCCTTTTGTAGAAACTAATGTCTGTGGTCTCAAGTCTCTTCATCTGTGAGGATGCTATCCAGCATTCACTGCCATATCGAACGAGTGACATTACGTAACAGTTCATCGCTTTTTTCCTTTGTTTCTAACAAGATTATCATGTCTTAGTAGTGTCCGTCTCTTTGTTATCTCTGCGAATGCCTGTTCTACCAACCATTTACAGAAGATCGTTAGGTATGTTATTCGCTACTTTTCTCTGTCTCGCTTGCGTTCAGCATGTCTTGTAAGTGTCAAATTCTCCAAACCCATTTTCCTCATAATGTGCTTTAGAAATATCAGTTGTCTCTTCCTGATTCTAAGTATAACTATCCATTTTGTTTCCATTTTCGCTAAAACTTTGTTGGTATTCACGTGTTCAGTAAAGTATATTCTTAGCATCCTTCTTTAGAAACATATTTCTGTTGCTTCAAGTTTCTTCATCTGTGAAAAGATTGCCCAGCATTCACTGCAATATAGGAGGATTGATAATTCGTAACAGTTCAATACTCTTTTCTTTGTTTCTAATGAAGTTTTCCTAATACTTTGCTTAGCTTTTGAAAGGCAACTTTTCTTTGTTTCTAAATATCTTTTCCTGTTTCTTAATACTTTGCTTAGCTTTTGGATGGTATCTTTTCTTTGTTTCCAGCGATGTTTTCCTGTTTCTTAATATTTTGCTTAGATTTGGGAAGGCAACTTTTCTTTGTTTCTAACGAAGTTTTCCCGTTTCTTAATACCTTGCTTAGCTTTCGCTTTTCCAGTAGACCTTGGAATTTTGAAGTCGCATTTTCCGCCCTATATTAAAACATTCTTTAGATATTTAAAATTTTCTACGTGGTTGATTTTGGTATCTAATTCGCACGGTGGAGTAATGGTTAGCGAATTAAGAAATTGGAAAGCCGAATCCGAGATCTAGTCGAGTTCATTACATTCACTTATGTGCTTATATACTTGGGTAAGGTACGAATAGATCTCTTGTCTCCGACAGTTATGAATAAAATAACAGGATAGACTGTGTCTTCAATGGTAACCAGTATAGGAGAAGGAAATTCTTAATTCAAACCACCCGATGCCTTGTAGGTTTTTGACTAAAGAATCAGTCTTTTGTCAAAGGCTAGAAGGTAACAATTCCAACTCTGAGAGGAGAGTAACCTTAACATCCTCGGTGCAAAAGGAACTAGCAAGCTATTTTAGTATTCCGCCTTCAATGTCATCATGAACACCATTTGTGAGACGGAGGGGAGTAGTGACCACAGCGACGGCGCGTAATGCGTAACTAAATAAACGATGATGAAACGTCAGTTAAAATTGTCATATAATAATGTATTCGGATACAGTTTTATATTGGCATTTACATTTCAACGAATATCCTATTCTTTGTTCTTGTTATAAGTTTTTGTCCTCCGTAATGTGTTTGTTCATCCGGGCAACTTTCAATAAATTTTGGATGGATCTCTTTATTTAATTTATGGGGGTACATTATTAACGTTCTGTTGTCTACGAACACACACACGCACACACAGTCACACACACACACACACACACACACACACACACACACACACACACATATATATATATATATATATATATATATATATATATATATATATGTCTGTATGTATTATATGTATGTATGTATGTATTATATATATATGTATGTATGTATTATATATATATATATGTATGTATGTATTATATATATATATATATGTATGTATTATATATATATATATATGTATGTATTATATATATATATATGTATGTATGTATTATATATATATATATATGTATGTATTATATATATATATATATGTATGTATTATATATATATATATGTATGTATTATATATATATATATGTATGTATGTATTATATATATATGTATGTATTATATATATGTATGTATGTATTATATATATATGTATGTATTATATATATATATGTATGTATTATATATATATATGTATGTATTATATATATGTATGTATGTATTATATATATATATGTATGTATTATATATATATATGTATGTATTATATATATATATGTATGTATGTATTATATATATATATATGTATGTATTATATATATATATATATATATATATATGTATGTATGTATTATATATATGTATGTATGTATTATATATATGTATGTATGTATTATATATATATATGTATGTATTATATATATATATATATATATATATATATATATATGTATTATATATATATATATATATATATATATATATATATATGTATTATATTATAACGTACCAGCCATGAACAATTTCAGGAAATAACATCACGGCTTAAACCAATTATTGAAAAGGATATAACTCCTCAGAAGATTTCCATCAATAGGAAACTTAACAATTTATACAAAGGAACTATTCTACTACTCAATGGAATTGACAAATTTATTAACCTCTCTGGTTGTGAATTGACCCAATCACAGAAGGATCTTTTAAATTTAGGCCCTAATTGCCACATTATGAAATCTTACAAGATTTTAAAAAAAACAGAAAATTGAAATACTATATCAAGACATTTTAAAACTACAACTTAATAATGAGGTATCTACCACCTCTGAATTGCAATATTTGTTAAAAGCTGAAGCTTTGAAGAACTGATGTAACCTTCAACTTACTTCCTCATCTCTTATGACCTATAAACTAAAAAACGCTGTAAAACAATTAAAAAAACATCCTGACATAATTATACGAAAAGCTGATAAAACTAACATGTTTGTAGTAATTGACAAAATTGATTATTATAACAAATTACAAAATATCCTCAATGACCATACTAAATTTAAAAAACTAATAAGAACCCTATTAATGAACTAAAAACAAAAATTAACAAACTTATAACAGCTAATAATGCTCAATGTGATAGCGTAAAACTTCCTAAAATTATAGGAGACTATAAGCCTGGCTACCTATATGGTACGGTTAAAATTCATAAATCTAACTACCCTCTTCGTCTCATTATTTCTCAAGTAACCACTCCTATTTATCAATTGACAAAAATTATGAGTTAATAAAAAACTTACGTTCTCATAAACTGAATAATGGAATACTAGCTTCCCTTGACGTGGAAAGTCTATTTACTAACGTCCCCGTCATTGAAACTATTGATATAATTACTAATTACATCTATAACAACCCTCTTATGCAACCTCTTAAAATTAATCCGAATATGCTCAAAAAAATCCTTTTAATCTGCACTACACAGGTTCCTTTCTATGACCACCTTAATAATATTTATTTACAGGTGGACGGCGTCTCTATGGGATCTGTCCTTGGTCCAACATTTAGCAATTTTTATATGTCACATCTTGATGTTGTCTTTAACATTCAATACTACATGTTTAAATGTATATATATGTATATATATATATATATATATATATATATATATATATATATATATATATATATGTGTGTGTATGTATTATATATATATATATGTGTATGTATTATATATATATATATATATGTATGTATTATATATATATATATATGTATGTATTATATATATATATATATGTATGTATTATATATATATATATATGTATGTATTTATATATATATATGTATTATATATATATATATGTATGTATTATATATATATATATGTATTATATATATATATATGTATTATATATATATATATATGTATTATATATATATATGTATTATATATATATATATATGTATTATATATATATATATATGTATTATATATATATATATGTATTATATATATATGTATGTATTATATATATATATGTATGTATTATATATATATATATATGTATTATATATATATGTATTATATATATATGTATTATATATATATGTATGTATTATATATATATGTATGTATTATATATATATATATGTATTATATATATATGTATTATATATATATGTATGTATTATATATATATGTATATGTATTATATATATGTATGTATTATATATATGTATGTATATATATATATGTATGTATTATATATATATACGTATTATATATATATATGTATTATATATATTATATATATATATATATATGTATGTATTATATCTATATATGTATTATATATATATATATTATATATATATATGTATTATATATATATATATTATATATATATATGTATGTATTATATCTATATATGTATTATATATATATATTATATATATATATGTATGTATTATATCTATATATGTATTATATATTTATATTATATATATATGTATTATATATATTATATATATATATATGTATTATATATATTATATATATATGTATGTATTATATATATATATATATATATATATATGTATGTATTATATATATATATATATATATATGTATGTATTATATATATATATATATGTATATATATGTATGTATTATAAATATATATGATAGGAAAACGAACAATAATAAAGGGAAACGTGTTAGATTAAGATGTTTACTACTTGTTCGTAATCCTATCATATATAGCTGGCCACTCGTATTCGCGGATACCCGTCTACAACACGCTTGCCCAGGCACATTTTTTCAACACCCACAGAGCCAGCATGTGGTTTATACTGCAGACGTTAGTTACACTTTATGGGAAAGAGCGTGTTATCTAGCGTGATCAACAATTTAAACAAGGCCAGCACGCTCAAGCCCTCGGCTTGATATATATATATATATATATATATATATATATATATATATATATATATATATATATATATATATATATATTAATGTGTGTTTCATTAAATAATATAGACAAGTTTTGTCTATTTTAAGTAAATTCCTTTCATATTGTCGAATAAGCTTCTTAGCATTATCACTGAAATACGAAAGAAAATCACTACGTTGATAAATGTTTTTATTGTTAATCCTGTCTAAGCTTTCGGCTTACATAAGCCATCATCAGAGATTACAAGTACATTACAATAAATTAAATAATAAATTATATAACAAAAAATGGTTATGCAGACATTGCAACAATGATAGTCTGTTTCGTTTGTATGGAAGTTTGCTATGCAACGATAAATTCGTGCATATGAGACGCAGGAAGCAAAATTTCGCATTGCGGTTCCTGACGTCACGCAGGACCACGTGAGAGTGAAAATGAAGAAAAGTATTACGTATGGAAAGCCGTTGGTATAAACCAACAGCTCCTGTTATCAACTATATATATATATATATATATATATATATATATATATATATATATATAAAGGGGGCAATTGAAGTTAACACCGATCGGCGGTAATTTGTCTTGATTGTGACCATGAAACACAATTGTACCTATTTCTTCACGTCTGTGCTTATTAGTTTTTCGCTCTTGATACAGTCAAGAGAATAAGTCATCTATTTTTACGCATTATGCTGTTGTCGATAGTAACCAAAGATAAACCTTTGACAAATGTTTTCTTGTCGATTATCAATGTACAGTTGATCGATTATGCACGAGCAGCTGCAATCTACAAAAAGATAAGAATAAAACAAACACAGACAAATAATACAAACTGACCGGGGTCACTTATCAATGATTCTTCTTGTGTTCAAAATCCAAAGAAACAGATATCGATTCATTGGCGTCAAAACGATGGCGGGGGAACCAATTAGTATTTTTGTATATATTAAGGCAATTTGCATTACAAACATACGTAAAGCAAATTATATACAGGGTCTTTCTATATTTGTTTGATATAAACAAAAAATAGCCTTCCTAGGGAAGTGGCGCCTTAGAAAACATCAAAAATACTCTCTTTGTTACCGCATACTTTTGTCATGGCGCCTTTTCCGATACAATTTAATGGTGTGGTCTCTTGGGAATGCCAGGTTCTGTAAACTTTGATGTGCGGGTGTGTAATAGATAACGGCTCGGAATTAGACATTGGACAGCCAGTCAGGTTCGGTATATTCACTTACGCGCAAATACTCTTGGGAAACGTCTGAATCCACCACTTCTCCACCAGCTATGGGTTAATTAGTAGAACTTGTATCGGTAAATCAACATTATACCCCCACAAAATTCTTACAATCTAAATATATTTTCTGGCTTTAAATAACCTGCAAATATTTTACAAGCCGTAAAAACCAGAACAAAAACAAATCAATCGGTCAGAGAAAGAAACTATAAATTCCTCTTTCGACTAAGTCATTGCATCTACGGCGTTTTATTAGTGGTTCTTAGCATTTGGGAAATATATGAGCTTAGAAGGAGACTAATCTGGACCGTAGGTAAGTGATAACAGAGGTAGGTGATGTGATATTTTTTCAGACGAATAGGCTATTTTGCTAGTCCCAGTAAAATAGACACCAAGGCCATTCTGACTGTCCCGGTAAAACAGTTACCAAGGCTATTTTTCCGGTAAATATAAATAGTGATTTAGAACTAAGAATATATTTGAGATCGTCAGTGGTTATGTGAACTATGTAGGCATGACTTGAACAACATGGATTCTGTGGTCTGTAACTGTTGTCTTCAGTCGGTGCACCGGAAGTGTATTGGCAAGACAACTCCACCCAAGTTTGGGATTTGCAGAGACAGTTATGCCTGAAGTGCTTCAAAAATATACTGCTGGTAATAATTATATTGCAGGGAAAATTTTTTCCTCTAAAATATATTGTTGGTAACAATTTTTCAAAAACAAAAAACAATGTATTGCTGTTATTAAAACCGATTTTCATACTTTCTTAGTGCGTTGACCCCTTTTACGCGGTTAGCTGTTCGTCCATAGCTGCGGCCCTGACAGGTGCTACCACCCCGGGTAAGAGTGGACCTGAGAAAACCAGCAATTAAGAGGTGGTTCCACGTTCCTCAGAACATCCTGATCAAAATTCTTGCTGGCGGATGTAGTTTATCGTCTTACCCAGGACGCGAATGTAATTTATCGTCATACACAGGAAGGAGAGAGTCATGTTCGCCCATCTCCTGAAGAAATACGGCAAAAAAATTAAAAATGTTGGCTGTATGAAAAAAATCTATTCTTTAAACATTGAATTTTTTCATTATTTTTCTGGGACGTCTTAACATTCTAAATAAAGTTTATATATATATATATATATATATATATATATATATATATATATATATATATATATATATATATATATATATCAATTATGTAGTGCGTGTTCAATTTATATAACGTAAATCATTCATACGAAAAACAAATAATGAAGTTAATTATATGGCAAGAATCACTCTCGCAAACAATATTTAATAATAAAATACAATCAACCTCGAATCCGTTAATGAATGGTATGATCCTAGTTTATAACTTCCGGTTTTATCAGGTCTTATTTTTGCTACTAGCTCGGCTTTCAGTTGTTTCATACGGCCATCATCAGGTAGAAAATTATAAACAAGGATCATACCATTCATTAACGAATTCGAAGTATATTGTATTTTATTATTAAATATTGTTTGCGAGAGTGATTCTTGCCATATAATTAACTTCATTATTTGTTTTTCGTATAAATGATTTACGTTATATATATATATATATATATATATATATATATATATATATATATATATCCGATGCTATGAGAACAAAAGTAATATATAAATTCTAACGTTCATAGCATTAATCCAAAAGAGGACTCGATACCGATAGTGGAGCGACAATTATTTATTTATTATAATTTTATCGTATAGACAAAACCATTTTACTCACTACAAAGATGCAACTTCGTTTCAGTACATTTCGACTGCACTTCGACGGGCGAGAATCGAAAGCGGTAGTGAGCAATCCTGCTTGTAGGCAAGCCGTATGTGAAACGTCACTTTCTTTTTCCATTTGATTGAGAAGAAAAATATACATAAAGCAAAAAAGGTGACGGGAGTGAAACAATAGTGCTTGGTGACAGCAGTTTAGTGAAGAATGGATGAGGTGTTAAATGTTGCCTGGTCTGTGGATATATATATATATATATATATATATATATATATATATATATATATATATATATATATATTACATAAGCACTTTAAATTTCATCGGGGTAGATAAAATATCTTTGACATCAGCTTATTGTCTGTATACACATTTTAATTAATTCGGGCAAGTGATAAGATCACTTCAAGTATTTTACCACCTAGTTATGCAAATTGGATTCTATTAAGTGAGAAAAATAGGACAATTGTCAATTAGGTCAAATAGTTCGCATTCTTTCATACAGCATGAAAACCTTTTTACATATATATTTTTTATTAATAACAAAAAAAAACAGGGGTAACAAAAAAGCAACATAGAAATATAATGTATGTATAACTGGCCACTCGTATTCGAGTATACACGTCTACTAGGGCGGCTAGACAATCCCTATTGCAGACACGTGCTCAGGCTTATTTGTGTTTATTCAACAACTATGCTGAGCAGACCTTAGTTACAGTTTCTTGGAAAGAGCGTGTTATCTAGCGTGATAAACAATTTGAACAAAGCCAGCACGCTCAAGCTATCGATCACGATGACTTGTGATTTCATTCTAGCACAGCTATTGACACACAAAAGGTTCCGTCTAAATGATTTCACTCACAAGGCTTGGGTCAACCCGTGATATGATTTTCAGGTACTTTTCCAAAGCTGCCGCACGCTGGGATCGACCCCTTTAGTCCGATAACATCAGGAAGTCTCCTTCCTGACAAATCGAACATGGTGAGATTCGAACACGTGTTTCATGGTTAGAATGCGAATGTTCTAACTATTCGGCCATATCGTAATATAATACGCTTAACAAAAAGACAATTCAACCAGTTCATAGTTCCTATCTCATCACAGCCCAATCGCGAGAGAAAGAAATGTGTACAACGAACAAATGAACACCAAAAAATCAATAAATAAATTATATCGATATATAACACTTCCAGGTTAATTAATTTGAAGCCCCCAACTGACTCCTGTTTAGAGATAGATAGCGTGTAGCAATAATGGAAACAGATTTAAACAAATTCACATGAAATTCAGAATTAACCTTCCTCAGTAATGAGAAATTTGTTGTAAGACCAGACACATTGCTTAATTTGTTTTAGCAGGCGTTCAACTATAACCGAACGAGTTGTAATCACCCAACTATGGGAAGTGACCACCTTACCATTGTGAATATTAGTTGGGACGTGTCGATTGATCCGTGGTGTCACCATTTGACCTATTCTACGTAAGTCGTCAGCGTCACACTGACATTTGAAATGGTAAATTACCGTACTAATATGCGGGAGACGTAACATCCTTTTTCTGATCGGTTTCAATATTGGCCGGTTATATATATATAATAGTGGTAATAGTGGATACAAAGATACCACTATTCAATATAGTAACCCGGTTAATTACAACCATAATAAGCATATATATATATATATATATATATATATATATATATATATATATATATATATATAATTATATATATATATATATATATATATATATATATATATATATATATATATATATATATATATATATATATATATATACACGCACACACAGAGAGAAAAAGACAGACAGAGACAGAAAATAAAGTCTGCCGAGCAAACCCTATACTAAGGGGGGGCAATCGGCTTAGGATTCTGCAGGTTTTATTTTTCTGATAAAAAAGTGAATCTTTTCTCGATCTGTTAGTTAATATTTGCTAATACCCACTGACATTACATAATCAGAATAATACTATAGAATAATGAACTGTGTGACTGTTTTTGCTTGTTTCGCTGTCCGTAAAAATGGGCTCACCCATTGACATCTGATTAATAGCAAGGTTTTCTCATTATTGAGTAATGAGAAAATTCGTTGTTATATTAACAGGAAGCGTGCTCGATACCACTCAAAGAGAGTTAACGGGTTTTATAGAAACCAAGGAATTAAAATATATTGGTCTAGCCCACCAACTCTATCGCAACTACAATTAAAAATAAGAACATAAAAGTTATTCTTATTATTTACACATCAATAAAAGACAGAATTTAAACCAAAATAATAACTTACTCGATCATCTATAACAATTGTAACACAGAATACATTGAAGAAATCTCAAAGAATTTAAATAAAAGATTACATGAACAAAAAAGGGATCTTTTTACAAACAACAAACTAAATGCATTCGTTGCTAATGAGTCTGATCATTATTCTGATCTAAAAAATAATATTCTAATTAAAAGAGCAAACAATTTACTAGAATGAAACTGTTTAGAAATTGCTTTAATGCCAAGATTATCTACAGTAAATTTCCATCCAGATTCTTACATTTCACCATTCTTGGCAGAACTTCTATTATCACAATGTGCAGTATTTAATAACAAAAGTGATAAAAGCAAAAAGAAAATAAATCTAAATGAAATTGGCTAGATTTTATACTAAAAAATCCCACACATCAACATACTTGTGCGCATGTGTAGTCACATCAATGTAAATATAAACTTAGTCCAATGAAGTTCTAAAGTACAAAATACGTCAAATGAAAATGTTTCCCACTTTCTCATATAAGATGTGTCACCAAAATGTTTAAATGTTTCTCTCCTCATTCTTACCCTCTTTTTACTTTATATTAATGTTCTACCTAAGAGCATATTCTGATCATTAGAGAATATCTATGCCGATGATGCAACCTCCAAAAATCTGGAAGACCAGGACCTAGCAACTGATTTCTTCTTTGACCTATTCCAGGGGGTGCTTAATGGGAGGGCTTTTAAATTCAATACAGTCCTCACTTGCCTGTCTTCAAAGAGTTCAAAAGCATCTGCACTAACTTGTGGATGATGAATTATTTTCCACTCTATAATCCATTTCCTGCAGATGAAACATCATAAGCCTCTTGCTGTTCTATCACTGTACCCATGGCATGTGTTCTGACAAGTTACATTCATAGTTCCACCACCCTTGACAACGCCATGCCACTGTACACAAGTATTTGATTAGAACAATTTCAATAACACCATTTTATAACATAAGTAATTCTCTTACACAAAAATATGACTGCATAACAAAGGAAAGGAAATTGACCTGTGTAATGCTGGGTATTTGACAAGGCGCGAAACTCAATTATCAAATCCTCCTAACAGGTCATGTGAAAGGCCATTCATCAGAAGCCCACAAGTTTAATGCCAGCGTTCCTCAGGTTTCTCATAATATTTACCCATTCTTGGAAGATCTTCTATTATCACAATGTGTAGAATTTAATAAAAAAATTACGAAAACATTAACTGAAAGAAAAAAAAATTAAATTAAATCAGCGATACTATACACACAAAACATACGAGGTTAGGCTGAAAAGTTAATAAGAAGATTTGAAATTAATGCATGCAAGATTTCACAGCTCTAGCATCACTCCTATATATATATATATATATAGATATAGGTAACTATACTCGTGTCGAAAAACCTTCGAACTCTTGATTTAACAACAGCCAAATCAATCACGAAGGAAAAGAAGGTTTTAAAAAAAAGAAAGAGCCAGGAACATGAAAGTCTGTCGAAAATAATCGCACAGATACAGGTTCAAGGCCCAAAGAAAAAACCCCGATACGAGTAAACAACTAACTAAAGAGCTCAATACAAGCGTAGAGCAAACCTCATAAGTCACGTGGTGTTGTCTTGGTGGTCGTCTCTATATATACGCCGTTTTCTGTTGCCTCTTTAGCCAGCCGACCCTGACGATCTGCCTAAGTGAAACCTTGGTAGGTGTGTCTGGCTCATTAGGTTTGACTATATATATATATATATATATATATATATATATATATATATATATATATATATGAACAACGATTGTATTTAAGCATGAAACAGACTGTTGACGCTGGGTGTTGACGCCAATGTCCACTTTTATCTCTGATATTGTGCACTTTAACCCAGAAATATAGCATGACTTAAAACTAAATATATCTGGCCTGACTCTTGCATTTAAGCATAAGCAGGTCGTTGTCGCTGGACGTTGACCTCAATGGCCACTTTTATATTTACATACACTCTATCTTTGATGTCGAGCACATTAACGCCTAAATATAGCATAACTTTAAAGTATATTTTTATGATATATATATACAGTTGCGGCCAATATATTCAGAACGGCATTGTTTTCGTCAGAAAAGTAGGTATGATTTTTTATCAAAGTTGTTTTATATTCTATCATTTTCACAGACATTATATACGATATGATTTGTTATTGTCTGAGATTTTGGTGTAATTTTGAGAGGATAATACAAAAGTTATGGATGATTTAGTGATTTACTGCAAAACCCATGGCGGCAAAAATGATCAGAACGGTTGAAAAAATAACAAAATAATAAAAAATGACAGAGAATACTGGAATTATTTAATATTTAGTGTGAACCCCTTTAGCTTCAATCACACTTTGACATCTTCGACTGCATGAGGAAATTAAATTTTCAATTTCTTGCTGGGTGATCTTATTCCATTCTTCCTGAAGGGCATTCCATAATTGCTCGGTTGTTTTAGGATGCCGTTCTGAACATTTTAGCCGCAACTGTATATATATATATATATATATATATATATATATATATATATATATATATAACAACTGAAAATTACGTCAATATGAATACAATAGCGTTTTCTGAATTCTTCTAGTTGCTAAGGACATTTTGTTTCTTGTTAATAGTTATTTAGTTTTCAATAAATTAATTTCGTTTTAGCATTGAAAAAGTCCACATTGGACGAAACGCGTTGGCTAATAATACAGACTTCCTGTTGTATTTTACCTTTATACATATTGTCTTTTTCTACAGGTTTATCTGAAAAAATGCTTAATCTATGGATAAGTAGCAAGACGGACTCGGTCCTATAGCCTTGGGTGGCAACCGGCCTCTGAGAAGGAGAACTAGGAATTCAAATCCTGTTAGAGTCGTTTGTGGCACACCATGTGGCATACCACGTACATCAGTTTTATGTATCCGGCTCTTCACAAAAGTCTAGTTGCTTTAACAACAAGCCTTCACCACTATAATCAAATGAGTACTGGCTGTTCGATATTAAGAACTGAGATGCTTGACCCGCCTGCGTCGAAAACTACTTTTGTTTTATACCCACACACGTGCGTTCGCAAACACACGCACATACACACAAAAACACAAACAAATATTGAATCCATTGCTATATCAATCGCTAGGAAAGTCGGTTCACTATGTAGGGCGAGACAATTTTTTTCTCCGGTATCTATCTTACATATCTATAAGTCTACTTATCGGCCATGTTTAGTAATTTGCTCCCACAAAAAATCCAAAGAAAAATTAGCAATATTGTTGATCCTGATCTGGCAGCTCGGCTTCAATCATTTCCCCACCGCTGTAAGGTTGCATCTCTGTGTCTTTTCTATAAATACTTTCATGATAATTGTTCAGATGAACTCTTAACAATGGTACTTTAAAAAAAAATTAAATCGCAGTACTAGACTGGCGTCAAGAACTGGCTAGATGTAACCGTACGTTCTATGACAACAGTTTCTCTTCTCGCACTTCTCGTTTGTGGAACTCCGTTCCGGCTGCATGATTTCCAGTCAACTTTAATCTGCAAAAATTGAAATGTAATGTCAAACGCTATCTACTGTCCTGATTACTCTCTTTCTCTTCCTGCTCATTATTAATGTTTCTTTTCCTAATTCTTCCACACCCTGTAACCCCTTGTTTTTTAGTGGCATTACTACCTTTCTTGGGGTGATTCGGATTTAATAAAATTAAGTGTGTGTATAAACTGCTTTCTTGTTGAGTTCGTTTAAACACCGTCAGACGTTTGGTAATAGAACTATACAGTAAATACTCAGGTTTGAAACATGTAGCCTTTACTTAAGAGTGTCACATTACCATGCTCTAATAATATTTGAACGAAAAGATCAAGATTTTATATATACAGGGTGTCTCAAAAAAATGTACTCACACTTTCCCTTGGTGCACGTTATGAGCGTTGTCTGGACAATAATGGTCATCAATTTGAACATTTGCGAACATGATTCTTCAATTCCATTTTTCTTCTGTATTCGAAGCTATTCCATTTCACTCTATGTTTATAAATAAAGGTTTTCTCGTCATTCAAAGTGTGAGTAGATTTTTCTGAGACACCCTGTAGTAATTAACAGATTCATTTTTTAAACCGACATTATTTCTTATTACTATAAAGGTTGTTTTTAGCGAGTGCACGTGTTCGGGTAGACATTACTTTTTTTCCTTTAAAGAGAACAGTATTCTTTAATTAAACCTTTTATGTTTCTAAGCCGGTAAAAATCAATTTCTCACGTTTTAAGTTTTATTATAAAAATCCACGTACCTAGGAATTTTGAAATACACCTTTCCAAATCTAAGCATCAACAGTAGATGTCTACCAGAAAGTATGAAATATATGAGGTCAGAAAGAAAAAAAATGTTAGACTTATACGTGCTAATCTCTGTAGCAGTAAATACCGGACAATCTCCTCATCATTGAAAAAGGAACTTTTATGCGGCTCTACTGAAGGATGCTGAGAATAATATTAACAGAATATGTAACTAGAAAGTTTTTTTTCTTTCTTTTTTAATTATGGACAATGGAAATTATGTTTGCAATCAAAAAGAGTTGCAATTTATGGATCACAAAATGAGGAAAGAGGACTTGGGGAAATTAACACTCACGGTACACACAGAAGGCAAGAGATAGATGGCAGAACAGGGAAAAAGAGCGATTCTCAAGGGGCACATGTCAGGTAGTGTAAGCGTCTCTCAGTTTTTTCTCTGTCTGCGGAGACGCAGCTGGGGAAAAATACTGAACAGTGCCCGGTCCCGGGGAACAGCTGCCTGCGATGGAACTCACTTCATTGCCCTAGAGAGGAGTGATCGGTAGTCATACCGATGCCAGCACTACCTACAGTTGTAAGAACTATTTTCGTGGGAAGATGATAATGGTTTAGTGACACAAGTTTTATTAATTAACCCATATTTAAGGGGAGAAGAGGTGGATTTATACTTCTCCCGACGCTATTTGCTCGTAAGTGAATATAACGAACCCAATGGCAATTGAAACTCGGCTCAACAATTAACAATTCAGAGCCTTTATTTATTACACCACCCGCATATCCAAGTTTACAGCATCTGGTATCCCCAAGCGTTTACCCATCTAGGTACTAACCAGTTTTGATGTTGCTTAACTTCTGTGATTGTGTGGAAAACAGTGTTTCAATGTGATGTGGACATCAGTTATGTGCCATGCGTGGTACACGCTTAGGTGATCATGTATCTTTCGATACATGACTGAAGAGGCAAAGTTTTTTTCCCGCAGTAGGTTGCCATTTTTTTCTGTGGTAGACCAGTTATCATCTAAGGCTATAGAACCCAGTCTGTCCTACTATTTACCCATAGATGGGAGAGAAGAAGAGGATTCATACCTTTCCCAAGGGTATTAGTACATAAATAAATATAATGGATTCGACTGGAATTCGAACTCGGCGCGACGATTCCTCAATCCGAGCCGCTATCCATTACGCCACCATTAATAGAATACGTTACGAAAGAGCTTAAGAGGAACGCTATATTTAGTCCACCAGCATTTTCTACAAGTTTTTTTTGTTTTTAAATATTTTATTGTCTAGCAGATAACACGTAATAGAGCTGGACAGTGAGGTAAATTGTAGAAAGACAATTTACCAAGTTAGTCTCATTAATACCTTACTCGACTACTATGTTTGATCCTTGCTGGGGATCTTATTAATGTGCTCTCTGTCCAGGTGACATTCAGTAAATCTTTGGTAGATACGAATGATAAGTATTAAACAAATTGTGTATATATATGTTTAATACTTATCTTTCGGATCTACCTAAGATTTACTGAATATCTCCTGGACAAAGGGCACATTATTATTTATATAGATTTACTCGTACTTTGGAAAAATTTAAGCTCAAGTATTGTAGCTGTTCCATGAATTAGGCAGTATCCTTGTTTAAGAATAACGTTTCGAACGATGGTGCTCTCCTACCCTCTTCAGGTAAGCCTTTGAATTTCAATTCATTGTTTTAAGTTCATATATAGGTGCCTTGGAGTAGCGATAGTGGCTCGGATTGAGGAATCGGAGAGATTTTGAATTCCAGTCGAATCCATTACATTCACTTACGTGCTAATATTACCCTTCGGAAAGGTATTAATCATCTTCTCCCTCCATGTAAGGGTAAATAGCAGGACAGATTGAGTTCTATAGCTTTGGATGGCAACTGGTCAAGACCTGCGGAGAGTCATTTGTGGATCCTGTGTCACGCAGTGCACTAGGTCTCAGTATTCGGCCCTTACAAAAAGTGTGGTTGGTTCTGCACAAAGCCTTCACCACTAAAATCAAATCATATGTGTTGGTGTCAGGGCTGTCGGTTCCTAGGACCTGAGCTGCTTGACCTTCATACGTCGAATACGGCGGGAGAGTCCACTACTATATATATATATATATATATATATTATAAATTAATTGATTTAAAATATGGGTTTTTCGCTACACAGTGATAACCATGTTTCAGAAATGGAAGACAAAGCTTTCGAATTTAATTTTGTTATTAAACCTAAGAAATTAGTTCCATTTCCTCGTCAAGCGAATTTTGGAGTAACTTATTTTTAAAAATTTACGGTTATTAAAGGCACGGCAAAGATTCCTAATTGAGGGTTTCCAAGGATACCGAGAAATCCATTCATCTAGACAAGCGGTGGTAGGGGGTTCAATTTTTTAATTTTCCTTGTATCAGTTAATAGTTACAGTCGAAAGCGGGGTTATGTTTAGGGATGGGTAGGGATGTATTTTTCAACAAAATCTGACATCCGCTAAATGCAGGTCGTCTATTTTTTTTAACGGCAAAAATTACTTTATATCTTACTGTTCTTTCTTTTTATTTATATATACATACATACATATATATATATATATATATATATATATATATATATATATATATACACACACACACATACATACACCCTTGTGCAAATTAATTGAAACAACCGCTTTAGTTTCCTTTCTTTCACCATACGTTAAGTTTTAGACCCACTGGTTTGACAGGGTGTAATCAATTTCTGTTTTTTCCTCAGATTAGGTCATTTTTAGTGGTTTACAGTAATATGAATGTATTTACGGGGTGTATGAAGAAAATTGTTTGGCCTTGAAAAATATTACGTCATCTGTGATTTCATCAGATTTTTATCACGCCCAGACACTATTGTCACGCATGTCGATGAGTTGTCCTACGGCCATTGTCTGCAATGAACGTTACTCCCAAGAAGCGTACGAAAATTGTAACACTACACAAAGATACTGGCAAACCTTAACAGTGAGCAAATCAAAGTACTGTCGACTTGCCTGGAAACTATCCTTATTTAAATCCAATTGAGAATGTGTGGTCAATCTGCAAGGAAAGACTTCGTGGAATGGACATACGAAGCACTAATGTATACACTGGGTAATGTTTCATTGGAAAAATACAAAAAAAAAGTAAATAATAACGGAATTATTCGTCTTGTTTCAATTAATTTGCACAAGGGTGGATATATATATATATTTAAGACTATATTTCTTCATATATATATATATATATATATATATATATATATATATATATATATATATATATATATATATATATATTTCAAACATATATTGTTAAATATAACAGACAACGAATGTCTATTATGTTTCATCATGAGCCGTTCTAAATTTCATATATTTGCTATAATTTTGAGACAAAATAAAGATAAACATTGTCCAACATTTGGATATTTTATTAATATGCTGTTCCTTGATTTAAGCTTTCGGCTCAGATGAGCCATCTTCAGAGTGGTTATATGGACATTTAAACAAAGATATTCACCATCACAGATGATATTCTGTTGACATAGAAGATTGCTTTGCAACGATAACGGTCGCGGAATAGCAGACGCAGGTCGTAAATTCATCATGCGGTTCTATGACGTCGCACCACGCGAGAGACCGAAATATTAACAACAGAACCATATGTCTAGATGCATTGTAACGTGTTGTAAATGCATTCTGTAGATATTGAAACTTTCCCGAACGGATTGAGCAAATGTTTCAATCGGGTGCGTTTGTTTACGACAGAATTTAGTAATAGAGAATGGTTATAGAATGGTATACGCTATTGAATCAGTTCCAATAATATAGCAGCTTAGATGCATTAGCCGAGTTATTCAAAGTTAGTGATTCTGTGAGGTTTTAATCAATAATTGATCGAATTTTATGCATTCATTTTTAGAAATGATTAAAGCAGAAGTTATGATGTGGAATTGAAATGAAAGCTGTGACGGCACGTATCCTCGATCAATCTTAAAAATTCCGTTTTGTGAATAATAAAAAAAACCCAATTCAAACAGGACGTGGAATAAGGGAAAACCAATATTTGAAATAGTTCAAATACCTCGGTGTATGGATCAGTTATAATAAATTTAGTATAGTGGATAATGAAAGTGAACATAGAATAGGCTGTATGAGGGATAGTTTCACACAATACCGCAAGTTGCTACAAAACAAAAAGATTAGCCGAAAAAGTCGAATGGGGTTCATAAATAGCTTCGTCATATGGAGACTTTTTTTTGCGGATGTCATGCATGGTGCCAAAAGCATTCAGAAAAATCTAAGCTGTCAGCTGTATACTACTGCAATCGTTAAAAATGTCTTTCAGCGAAGGAAGCCTGTATGTCTTAGCAAGAAACACGCCCACGACTTCGAACCTTATGAAGTGGCGCTACAGAATCACAAACGAAGAACTATACCAAATCAAATAAACCACGTCACTTGAGGAGTTTCAACAGCGGCAACAACTAAAACGGATAGCACGCGTAACTTGAAGATAATATAATGACTTATTCAAGATGCTGATATTTCGCGCAACGTCAAAGAAAATATTCGGAAGGAAACCCCCCTTAATACCGAAAGGAGCGATAACAGTCGATTTAAGCAACTTATTGTTGTAACCTAGGGAAGGTTACTGAATAGAATAATCACACAAAGTTTGGTAATGAACGATAATACTTAGGACAAGAACAACACATATAAGATTCGCCAGCGGCACGTAGAAGAAGTAGTCAACTGCTAGAAGTGAGTCAAGTGAATTCCACAATGAATCTCCAACAGCAGGATATCTACCAACCGCTCCACGCGGTCAGATGTGGCACAAGGTCGAATTTAATGTGGGATATCCGCGCCCGTAGGCTCGGCTAAAACTTCCCCGTAGACAGTGTATAAACCGGGATCAAGTAGCTGTTTCTCTAGACGAGACTGCCCTTAGACATAGCCTCATCTGGGGATCCTCTCTGCTCCGAGGCAGAGAGTTTGACCAGCACAGCTGGAGACGAATCTCCAACTGCAGGATATTTGCCAACCGCCCCACGCGGACAGATGTGGCAGAAGGCCGAATTTAACGTGGGGTATCCTCGAAGACCCCATCAAAAAACGGGGTCGGGTAGCTGTCTACCACCCCAGACGAGACTCTGCCCTTCGGCATAGCCTCGTCTGGGTTCCTCTAAGCCTTCGGGCAGAGAATTCATCTAGCTTAGCTGGAGAAGAACGTCCAGCTGCAGGCCAACATAGAGTATTTACTACTGTATTTATGTGAATAGGGATACGCCCATTATCGTCCGTCGGTATGCTACAAGAATTATTTTATTGAAAAAACGTTATAATAGAAAGAATTTGTACATTTTAACCGAATGTAGCATTGGCTTTTTGGTGAATGATTTCAGAAAGATTCCTCATAAGATGTCTAATACTTCCATTTCCATAGGTAAAAACATCTGGCATATAGCTTTGTTATAACCGCATCCAATACATAATAATTAACTTGAATTTAAATCACGTCAAATCTACTTTAAGAATGTTAAAATGTATTTTTATTCCCGCGAATGGAAAATACAAGAGAGATTTGATATAATTCAGACATCGGTGCAGAGCTCCTGATTATTCAAGAACATACGCACGAGTAATGAAACGGTTGGCGTTTCCGAAAATAGATATCAGCGATGCGAGTTCGAATTGCGGTCGAGACCGCTATGTTCCCTTTCGCATAACTCCTCTCGAGAATGTACGAATCCATTTCTTCTAAATAAAGAGCTATGGATTAAAAAGTAGTGTTCCCTTGCCTTGACCAGGGAGCCATTGTAGGAAAAGAAATCCCTCAATTCAAATCCTGAAGATGGATGAAACACCCTCATTGCTTCCGTGTTCCAAATGTAAGAAGAAACTTTCGTTCAGATAGCTTCCAGCCACTACTACTATGTGAAAGAGACTCCTATGTTGATGCTTTCTTGTCCACTACAATCTTAAATTTTTCAAGTCATGGGTAAATCCATATGTATCATCCCTTTTTTCTCATAATCTTCACTTTCTACCACATTCATATCACACCTCATTTAGGGCACCTCGGCGTGTGGCAATGTTTAGCAAGCTTGTCTCGCTAGATCAGTTACGACTGAAAAGTGAGTTCGATCCCCACTAGATGCCCATACTTTCGGCCTTGTGCTTGGAAAAAAGGGCACCTCGAGGCAGTATAATGGGTAGCAAGTTTGTCTCGTTAGAACACTTACTACTGAGTAGGGAATTCGATCCTCACTGGGTGCCCCTATTCGATCCTCACTTGTGCCACATCCAAGCTGCGCTTGGAAAAAAGGGCACCACGAGGCGGTGTAATGGTTAGGAAGCTTGTCTCGTTAGAACAATTACTACTGAGTAGGGAATTCGATCCTCACTGGGTGCCCCTACTTTCGGCCTTGTGCCACATCTAAGCTGCGCTTAGAAAAAGGGGCACCTCGAAGCGGTGTAATGGTTAGCAAGCTTGTCTCACTAGAACAATTGCGACTGAGTAGTGAGTTCGTTCCACACTGGGTGCCGCATACTTTCGGCTTTCTGACACATCTGAGCTACGCTTCGGAAATCACTATCACACCTCATTTATTGTAACCATTTTATCAGTAATCCTCGAGTGGCTCTCAGATTTTGTAGTGAGCGAATTTTAACATATAAAATAACCTCTATCACATCTCATCATTTGTGTTCCTGTCTCATCCACTCTACCTCTCGATGAGGCTTTTCACTTACTTCTCTAATGGATAAAATAAAACATTATGCTACAGATTTTGTTGGGTTTGTTTTTACGGCATATCAATCTCAATGTGTCATTTAATGCCGACAAAATTTTTATTGTTGGTAATATTATTTTTCCTAAATCCATTTCTGGTAAAATTTATCCTTCCAAAAATGTTATTTCTGGTAATGATTCTCTTTCAAATATGTATCAATAGTAATATTATTCTTTTTCTGAAAAATGTTTACCTGGGAATATATATATATATATATATATATTTTTTTTTTTTTCAAAAATATATTGCTTATTTTTCCAAAAAACGTATAGCTGGTAATATTATTTTTTTTTAAAAACGTATAGCTGGTAATACTTTTTTTAAACGTATAGCTTGTAATATTATTTTTTCAAAAACGTATAGCTGGTAATATCATTTTTTCAAAAACGCACTGCTGGCAACATTATTCTTTCGAAAACGTATAGTTGGTAATACTATTTTCCCAAAAAGGTATAGCCGGAAACATTATCTTTTCAAAAACGGCCTTTCTGTTGGACGTAGTTTATCGGCATACCCATAGACGCGGATGTAGTTTATCGTCATACCCATGGACGTGGACGTAGTCTGTGAGTTCACTATTTTCCCATAGCTGAGACCCTAACAGGTCAGAGGCCTTGCTGTTGGATGCAGTTTAACGTCACACCCAGGACGTGTGCTACAGAGATATCGCATCTGTTTAAATATCAGACACTGTTGATTTTCAAATGCCGCTGGAAACAAATGCTACATTATTTTTGACTAGTGCATCAATTCTTATTTTAATTTTTCATTAGTAGGTTATCAATCAATATATAACACTTATTACTTTAGTCGAGAAACGTGAACACCGGGCACAGAGAAGCCATTAGAATGGGTAGGTATATTTCTGCCGTCAGCTTGAACGATATTCTGTGATATTAATATATAAAAAAAGTAGTTTCTGCTTGGATTTTTGGAATGAGTAGTTATTTATATTTACATTATTTACATTCGGACTAATTTCCTCATCTTATGACATTAGTCCGAATATAAATAATGCAAATAATAATGAATAACGTTTGCAAAAGTTTTTAACGAGTGATACAATTCAAGTGATGCTTGCAAACCACAGCGGCTGGAAGAAGAAAAAATGTAAATCTCTGTTTTATATAAACATCACGCATGCTGTGCGTTTGTCCCACACAACAAAAGACACACACACACACACACACACACACACACACACACACATATATATATATATATATATATATATGTATGTGTGTGTGTGTGTGTGTGTGTGTGTGTGTGTGTGTGTGTGTGTCTTCAGTAAAATGAATGGAGCACTTTGGCTGATTGGCATTTTTTACATTTGTCAAAACAATACGCTAGATTTAGTTGTGTAACTTTACCGAGTGAAGATAGCTCTGGCTGACACCAAATTAGTTGTGTTTCAATCCTGGCTTGAGGCATTCGGAAGTCTAGTCGCACTGAGGAGCTGTGATACAGCGAAACAGTACTGTCTGTGAATGACATATATATATATATATATATATATATATATATATATATATATATATAGTGTATTTAGGCAGCATTTTTTAATTGATGCATGTATCATTAAATAATATAGACAAGTGTTGTCTATTTATTTTATGTAAATTCTTTTCATATCGTCTGATAAGCTTAATAACATTATCATTAATCGAAGAAAGAAAATCACAATATTGATACATATTCTTTAATCCTATCTACATTATACAAAGGTACTATCACTAAACATGAAAACAATAAACAAAAACTAAACATTCTTGAAGCTATATGCATAAAACAGCTGAAACCTAACATGAACAAAATAAACTATGAAATCTCCACAAATATTCTTAAATGCCTATAATTGGTAACAGAAGCCATTGATTTATACCAACGGCTTCCTATACTTAATAATTCTCGTTTTCACTCTCGCGTGGTCATGTGTGACGTCATGAGCTGCGGTGCGATTTTCGCTTCCAGCGTCTTTATATGCACGAGTTTGTCGTTGCTTTGAAATCTTCCATGTAAACAGAAACAGTCTATCATCACTATTTTGTCCGTGAATTGCTTAATATATTGCAATGTAATTGTCATCTTTGATAATGGCTTATGTAAGCCGAAAGCTTAGATAGGATTAAAAAATATGTATCAATATTGTGAGTTTCTTTCTTCGTTTAATGATAATGTTATTAAGCTTATCAGACGATATGAAAAGAATTTAGATAAAATAAATAGACAACACTTTTCTATATTATTTAATGAAACATGCATCAATATATATATATATATATATATATATATATATATATATATATATATATAAGTTTTTTGTAGTACAAAATTTAAGGATAGCTAGGAATAAGCATGATTTATATGGCATTTTAATGTATATTTTGAAAGTTAAAAAAACAACCGGAGAGACTTTAGCTCGGCGAATTTCGCGTGCGATTAATAGCTGTTATTTTTCGGCTATTGTTCGGGTAATATTTGTTACCCGTCCTATTTTCTCTTCCATTCGTAAGGGTGTCCTTCCCCGCCATCATGATAATTCAGTGATTGATAAATATAAGTGTAGTTGTGGATTCGACTACATAGGGAGGACGTTTCAACGTTTGGATCTGAGAATAAAGCAACACTTACCCCCCAGGATTTTGAATCCGGATGCCAGGAAAAGTCAACTAATTAATACTTCTGGCGCTTCTATTGCAGAGCATGTTATAAATAGTAGGAATTGTGTCTTTGATTTTAGGGTGGACCGTTTTTCGATTTTATCGAGGTCCCACTCCTCATTTCACCTCAAGGTTCTAGAGTCCTTGTATATCAGATCCCGTGGGCCCTCCCTCTCTAAACAGAGGGAATGCTTATTGGGTATGAATGTTATTGGACTCTAGTCTTCTTAAAATTCATATTTTTTCCATCCATTGGTTATCATTAATATCAATTAAATTTACACGTTTATTGTTTTATATCCCAGAAATAAACTTGATAAGGCTGGGACGAAACCGTTTGTTTTTTAGCTTTTAAAATATACATAAAAATGCCATATAAATCATGCTTATATATATATATATATATATATATATATATATATATATATATATATATATATATAGACAAGTAGATACTTCCATCTTATATTTCGAGCTATCACAACTGTACAGGGGTGATGGGGATTTGGATCTTGATAAAAATAATGTAATGTCAGGTTGGGAAAGCAATTTGTCGTTAAGGCATTAGTAGGGTAAATATATATGTATGCCCTAAAAAAAGAAAAGCAAAAAACAAAAAAACAAATTGAGGTAAAGGAGAAAAACGAGGAAAATGAGAACGAGCTGTATTAGAGACACGGTCTGATACTTCCCAACATCGATGTGCATTATTCATTCATTTACTGTTGACAACAAATCCGTTGCAATAATGTTTACATTCTGTCTTTAAACATATCAGCTGCTGTTTGTTTTTGCTGATGTTACTGTCAGATCAGGTCAAATTTTTGTCTCTTGTAAGCAACACACGTCCACTTTGTACTTTTCCATGTCTATCACTAACTGCTCTTACTACTTCCTCCAGATCAAGACATTGTAAGTTCCAATTGAAAAGATCATGAAAGTTCAATAGCATTTGAACTTCAATTTCCAATTGAAAAGATCATTGAAAGTTCAATAACATTTTCCGAATATTGTCTTTCTCATTACGCAACGTCTTAAATAATAGTGTAAATGCTGGTTGTCTTGAAAAGGTTGATGTGGCTGCGTGTTGAATAGCATTTAACAATTATACATTTTTGTATCAAGGAAAAACAATGGAAACCCGATTTTTGTTTCAACGATAAAATATATATAAAAATCAACAAATACAAAACATTTTCTGTAATGTGTGAAACAATAAGATAGGAGAAGTAGTTTCCCTTTATCTGTTAGATGAAGGATTAAATGTAATAAAACGAGTTTTCTGAAAGAATGTTCAAAGTTCTGTATTAGATAGAATGATGTTTTCAGAAGAACATGTAATAAATCAGTTGTGGATTAGATATAACTAACAGAGCTGTAGCATCTTGGCTTGTTACATAGAACTGATGGTGAATGATATTTAAGTTCTGTGTGCGTCCGTGCGTGCAGTGAGTAGAATGAATATTCTGTGTAGACGCGTGTGAGTTGCTGAGTTCTACTGAGTTCTGCTTCTAATGTCTATTTTTGGAACGAATTCCGGTTTATATAACCATGGGTAGGCTCCCAGGACAATGGCGGGAGAAATTTCGAGAGCACACAAAAAATATCTGATTGGATGAAAAATTACCCAATCGGTGATTTTGTAACAAAAGCATGTTTGCGAATTAACAGTAGGAAAAATCCAGTGAGGTGAATGCTATCAGTAAATTGTCCTGTGATAGTTAGTATTTATTATTTGACCAATCACAGTTGAGAAAAATGTGGACGTGTCAAACATAGTAGTAATCGCTACAATAGCATTTAAAGATTTTTAAAAATAATGAATGCTTATTTATCTAAGCGTTGTTTTTCTACTTTAAATGGCTGATAGACATTTATCTAGAATCAGTATACAACGTCTTAAATAATAGCATTTAAAGATTTTTTTAAACATAATGAACGCTTATTTATCTAAGCGTTGTTTTTCTACTTTAAATGGCGGATAGACATTTATTTAGAATCAGTATACAACGTCCTAAATAATAGCATTAGCATTTAATGATATTGAAAAAATAATGAACGCTTATTTATCTAAGCGTTGTTTTTCTACTTTATATGGCGGATAGAAATTTATCTAGATTCAGTATACAACGTCTTAAATAATAGCATTTATTTAAAAATAAAAATGAACGCTAATTTATCTAAGCCTTCTTTTTCTACTTTAAATGTCGGATAGCCATTTATCTAGACTTATCAACACGTAAAGTAGAATTGGGACGACAAGCGCAACTGCCTATGTAAACTGCCGAGCTCGCTTTTCAGGAATGCCCTTTGTAAAGGTATGAATCCATTTCTTATCGCCACCAGATCTGGATTAATTATCAGAAAATACTGGGATCTCGTTGGTTAGCAGCAAGTTCAGAAGAAACATTTTGAATTCAAAACTGCGTAGACAGTCATGAAAAGCCCTACACAATCTTTCTCATGAAGCCATGAGGTCCAGGTCATTTATTATTATTTTATTTCTTTTGATTTCTGATGCGTATTCATTTCTTTCGAGGTCCCGCTCGGAGATCTAAGGTAAGAAATGGCATCATGATATTTTCCACTGAGCAATTAAAAAACAAAAAAGAAAAACACATATTTTACATAGACAAAGCCCTCCGTAAGCTGTGGGCTGTACTCGTGAGAACAATTTTTTTGTATTTCTTTAAGGCATGTGCTTCCAGGAATCCCTTCTAGGGGTCTACTGGAATCTTTTCCAACTAATCCGAGGGCTTCAACTACAATGGGGATTGTTGATGTTCCCATGTGTCACATTTTTGAGATTTAGACTTCGAGGTCCTTTTATTTTGATAACATTTTGAAGATGTTCGAAGATACGTTGCAATCTGCAGGGAATGCCAATATCAATAAGGAGGCACTTTCTTTGTTTGCGGTCTATGATAATAATGTCTGGGCAATTAGCTTATTATTATTATTTATTATTATTATTGTTATTTCTGGGAGCTTTAAACGGAGATAAGGACCGCAAATCAATTCAATACAATTTTACAGTCCTCGGTATTTTTATTTTGTAGGAAAGTGTTTTAACAGAAGACGGAAAAGGTGACACCGAAGTCCGAAGGCGCATTGGAATATGCCTTCCAAAAGCTAAGCAAAGTATTATTTTAATCGTTTCACCCCAAGCAAGGCGACAATGATAATAAGACGCAGGCGTTTACACGGAGTGAAAGTGAAAAAAGAATGAGAAGAGGGAAAATAGGTAGGATTGAGGAAATGGAAAGAATACGAAAGATGGCGATTGACATTGCATTTAAATTTTTGAAGATTGTAGTTATCAGGGAAGCAAAAAATCAGAACTGAGTTCCGCAAGTGGGAAGCGCAAGAATAAAGACCGTTAGAGTAGAAGTGGCGTTTGCATCGAGCTAGTTCAATAGTAAAACGGTAAGACCTAGTTGCCAATCGCTTAAATTCATGTAGTCTGGGCACAGGGAAAAAAAGAAGTATTTACCATGAAGATATTTGTAGAACAGAGAAAGATAAGCCACGTTACGTCGGTGAGAAAGTCAGGTATTGTTCCTTTCGGTATTGATGGGGGTTTCCTTCCGAATATTTTCTTTGAAGTTGCGCGAAATATCAGCATCTTGAATAAGTCATTATATTCTCTTCAAGTTACGCGTGCTATCCGTTTTAGTTGTTGCCGCTGTTGAAACTCCTCAAGTGACGTGGTTTATTTGATTTGGTATAGTTCTTCGTTTGTGATTCTATAGCGCCACTTCATAAGGTTCGAAGTCGTGGGCGTGTTTCTTGCTAAGACATACAGCATTCCTTCTCTGATGACATTTTTAACGATTGCAGTAGTATACAGTTGACAGTTTAGATTTTTCTGATAGTGGTCGGTAACGTGCATGACATCCACAAAAAAGTCTTCATATGACGAAGCTATTTATGAATCTCATTCGACTTTTTCGGCTAATCTTTTGGTTTCGTAGCAGCTTGCAGTATTGCGTGAAACTACACCTCACACAGACTATTATATGTTAAATTTCATTATACCCTATACTAAATTTGTTATAACTGATCCATACATCCAGGTTGCTTGGTCAGGATTGATAGTATTGTAGACTTCTCTGAATTCTGTCGAGAATCTCGAGATGCACAGCAGGAAAACCAGACCAACAGGAAATTCTTATTAGAAAGAAAGGAAAGGTTGCTAAACTGATATACATCATGTCATAATATATGGCAGAGACAAGTCACCAAGATATAGATATAGCCTTTGATGTGAACACCAAAGTAAAATCTTCAAAGTTTTTCTGATTCCATATCTGTATTAATATCTATCAAATACAAAAAGTTGGAAAACATTTTGATAGCTAAAATGATTGAAAGAAATCCGTGCCATCTCTACTCTTAAAAAAACTCTGTTTATTTGGATTCCTAGCCATGTAGGAATGAAGAGCAGTGATAGAGGAGACAAGAGTGCTAAACAGGCATTAAGACAAGTTCCTGAAAATTACCAAATCCCACATACTAAACCATTAATTTAGAAATACATGTAAAATCAGTGGCAGGAAACAATGGAGCAGAAGAAAAAAAACGCAAAATAAAATAATCTTACCAATCTTCAGGAAAGACTGCCATTATGGAAAATTCTCACCGGAAGTGGTTACTATAATATGACTACAAATAGGTCACACTAAAATTACGCATTCATTCTTACTGAAACAATAAGAACCATTATGGTGTCCTACATGCCAAACCCAATATACGGTAAAATATTTTTAATTGAATGCATTGAGCTCGACTCCAAAAGCCTAAAAGAACCATTCGAAAATATTCAAATAAACGGAATTATACCATTCCTGAAATCAGTTGGATTATATCTGAAAATCTAAAAAAAGATTGTCCATTTTTCCTTAAATATAAACCAAAATGAATCAGTTTTGGCATAAAATAACGCTAAAGACTTCATATGCCGTTAAAAATCTACTTAAACTTAAAAGTGGTGATAGGTCTAACTGGCCAACCTGTTGACCTTCGTTTTCTCTATTTCACTCTCTCCTCGCCTAAGAAATTACGCTTACTAATATATCCAATATTCATGTAATGAAGCCAAAAACCCGAAGAAAATAGTCGGTTCTTCACTCAATCTGGGATGTGGCGGTGGGGTCCCTACTAAGGAATTGCCGATAGACCACTGGAAACCCGAGACGACTCGCAATGTTACAAGAGCCACGATCGCTTACATCCTGTAGGGACATGCAATCATGGGATTAAAATAAATAAATAAACTCATTAATCCTTTTTTGACAATTTCATTATCAAACTACTGACCACATGTCGAATTTTATTTTTTAAAAAAAAAGACGCCAGGACATTAGGTTGTTAATAGCTGACGAAATGTCATGTAAAAATTTGATTCCTCCGAGAGCGCCAAACAAGGACTTTTTTTTTAATGCCATGTCAAACACTGACTTTTCTTTGAATACCATGTTTCCTCATGACGTAAATAGTTATAGTTCTTTTTATCTTTATTATTTGTGAGTTGACATTTCTAATTGGGAACGACGGTGGAATCGTACCCCGTTGCTTTCCCCGATCTTTGAAATGTAGAGTTCTTCTTTGACTGGATTGAGAAGGAAAACTGCATTTCAGCAAGGCTCAATACAAACGATCTCAGGTGAATCAATAAAATATGTCGAATCATTTACATACCCAGGTTGGTTGATTTTTTTAGTGGCGTATCAACCTCTACGAATTATTTAATGCTGAAATCTAAATATTTTGAACACAATTGTATGCCTTCAACTAAATATATTTGGATTGCAATTGTATGCCTTCAACTAAATATATTTGGAATGCAATTGTATGCCTTCAACTAAATATATTTTGAACACAATTTCATGGCTTCAGCTAAATATATCTTAAACGCAGGTGTATGTCTTCAACTATAGGCAAAATGTATTGTTGGTAATTTTACTCTAAATAGGTATTGTTGGTAATTTTTATATATAAAAACATATATTTTTATACTTTCATAGTGTTTTTTTTATTTGGAAGTTCACCATTTTCTAATAGCTTGGACCCTAACAGGTGCTACCACCCCGGGAAAGTGTGGACCTGGTAACAACGGCAGTTAAGAGGTAGTTCTGTGTTTCTTCAAAACCTTTAATCTCCCGATCAAAGAACTTGCTATTGGGTGTAGTTTATCGTCAAACCAAAGACTTACATATCTCGGAAGCGAAATACATTCTACCGAGAAGGATGTGAAAATTTGCATAGCTAAAACCACCTTGAATTTGCATAGCTAAAACTACCTTGAATTTGCATAGCTAAAACTACCTTCTTTCGCGACACTGTAAAGGCAGCGTTAATGTATGGTGCTACTGTTGGGACATTAACTAAAACCCTTGAGTCTAAACTTGATGGAAGCTACACCCGGATACTGGGAGCTAGGATTAACATCTTTTGAAAACACCATCGAACTAAATCACAGGTCTATGGATCATTCCGTGATAGTTCTACAATCTTATGTAAATAAGAAATGCACTTTGCAGGTCACGGCTGGCGAGCAAAACAAGAACTTGCAAATAATCTACTGCTCCGGAAACCAAGCTATGATGCAAGATGGGCTGGTCGCCCAGCAATCATCTTTTTTATAGCGAGATTCACCCTTTAAAAGGCCCGGGGCCACTCGACGTAGAGGGCTACATTTCAGAGTCATTTGAAGAGTGGAAGATAACACTTAACCCTAGCCCTGAACAAGATTGTAGTGATCGGGGAAACATCCTCTTGGGAGTCAGTTCCACAGGACAGTTCGAGTGGAACTTACTTTTCACCGATGGGATACGGAGTGAATGTGGGTGGTTTGCTACTATGTAAATGGCATGGCCTGTTCTTGCTGTGAAGGTTTACCTCAGTGAGACCAGGGAATGTAGTCCGTCCGAGCATTTTGCGTGGAAGTAGCGGTAGAGCAGAGAAAGGCTTGCCACATCTCGCCTGTGGTTGAGCAGTGGAAGGGTGGGGAATAGTTCCTCACCCACAAGGCTTTGGAGACTCTTTTCAACTCTATCAGGGAATGAGGTCTGGGCATCTCCCACCCAAATATGACAACAGTGCTCCATTTTTAGCTTAATCTGGCTCTTGTAAAAGTAGGGGGCATCAGGAGGAGTCAGGTACTTACTGGAGTGGTACAGGGAGCCGACCATTTTACCTGCATCTTTAGCAATGAACCGTATGTACGAGTTCCACTTCGGGTCGAGTGTGAGTTTGAGGACCATCAGTCTTTTAAGGCATGGCGCTTCTTCGAGAGGACCTCCGTTCATCGGGATGAGTGGTAGTTCGGGGTCATATGATGGAATGTAACTAACTTGGTCTTCGAGGCATTGAATGGGTAGTTTGTGCAAAATCGGATGAGAGTTCAGTCCCCAATCTCTGAACACCGAGAGTTTTAGAGGTGCGCCCTTATATAATCATATCATCGGCATAGATTCTTACAAATGATCTGAGTATATTCTTAGGCAGATCGTTTATGTAGATCAAAAAGATGGTGGTCTGAGAAGTGACCTCTTGGGGACGCTTGCGTTGACCTTTAGGGCATCCGTAGGACTGGCCACTGATAAATACCACCAGAGACATACCTGTTAGGAATGATTTTATTATCGAGAAAGCCCTTCCAGTGATTCCATAATTGGAGACCTAGTGTAGTAAGCCTTTGTTCCTCAGCTTGACGATGGCCTTTGAAATATTTAGAGCTATGGTCCTCGAAGTGTGTTTGTCGTCAAGAGCCTCACTGATGCTGTGAGTGATGGTAGTTGGAATGTCGGTAGTGTTAAGCTTATGCCCGGTTTTCAAGAACGTGGTCGTCGATCTTCCCACCTCCCTGTAAAGACCCATCAGTCGCTTTAGTATTATCAGCAAGCTCTTTAAGGCCACAATCAATAAGAAAATCGTCGAGCACATATAAAAAGAACATGCTCTTCCACGACGAGGGAGGTGGGAAGATCGACGACCACGTTCTTGAAAAACAGGCATAAGCTTAAAACTTTCCACAGATTAGGAAAAAAATTTCCTTCAAGCAGCGGTCTCGGGTTTATGTTTTTTAGGTGACCCCCGGAATTTTGTCCGCACCAGTAGCTTTCTTAGGGTTAGAGATCTCACGTGCTGTGACGGCAATATTACTCAGATTGTGCCCTGTGAAGACGTGGGAACTTGGGGAGGGTTATGATTTTTGTCATCTAACTTTGAGGTACAGGAAAAGATGGAAGTGAAGAGGTTCGCCTTAACAGTCGCGGAAGCCACTCATGATTGTGGGCACAGCCGTTTGACCTCTGTTCATGATTTGGTTGGTGATCTTTCGAAATTCGCTGGATCAAATTTGTTTCTTTTCAACCTTGGTCTTGACCGCTCGTGCGGAGCTGCACTTGGCGTTTTCTAGAAGTCTTTTTCCAGTTCTGAATGCAGTGAGGGCCGAACTATGCTCCTTGCGATAGATATTGAATTAGTCATTTTGGTCAGTTATGGCTGTGTCACATTTAGTGGTGAACCACTGTTTGGTTTCTGCTGGAATTTCTTTTGGGGTATAAAACGCTCCATTCTAGAAAGAATCCAATAAGAGACAAAGGCAGCGGTCATTGAGACAGCATGCTTGAAAAAGGTTGAGATGTATTGAAATCTGCCCCAGTCTTCCTTCGCAATGTGAAAAATCGTTCTATGGAACGATACATCAGGGGATGCCTTAGGTTTGGCATCAATCTCAAAATTGATTAGGGAATGATCTGACGTTCCTGGTGGAGGTAAAACTTTTGATAGGCATTTATCAGGACAGGAGGTTAGGAAACGGTCAAGGAATTTTGCCTGATATCCCATCGTGTCCCGGACGCGTGTAGTTTCTCCGGTGATCTGGGTCGGTTCATAAGCAATAGAGAAGTATCTGCAATATCTGTCTCCCACATTGGTTTTGTTGGAGTGGACTAGCCATTCTTTATGATGGTTAGTGAAGCCTCTATTTTGTTTTGTTTTACGGCATATCAACCTCAGTGGCTTTTGTCGACAAAATTTCTATTGCTGGTAATAACTTTTTTTTCAAAAATATATTGCTGGTTATTGTTTTCCAAAAATATATTGCTGCTATTTAAAATTATTTTTACACTTTCATAGTGTTTTGAGCCCAGTTTGGTGGTTATCTATTTGCCCATATCTGGGACCCTAACAGGTGCTACCACCGCGAGTCAGGATAAATCTGGGAATACCAGCAAGTAAGAGGTGATTTCATGCTCTTCAGAAACTCAGGATCAGAGACCTGGCTGTTGGACATAGTTTATCGTCATACTCAAAACGCAGGTTTAGTTTATCGTCATACCCAGGACGTGATATTCTAGTCACCACAGATATGAAAGCTGTCCGAGGGGAAATGAGTGAGGATATTGTAAATCTTCTCAGATATTCGGTCAAAGATTACCGTCAATTTGTCCTGAGGAGGGTATAGAGCTAAGACACACGGAAGTGCATATAAAGGAGGTTGGGTTATTCGTTTTTACGTTGCTGCCGCAGGGAAACTCGTCTTTGATGTAGCCTCTGAGCCTGTGATCGTGGCGATTTAGGTGATGTTTGCCTATGAGAGGTGAGTAGCCTGGGAGTGAGAACTCCCCTAGTGGACATGATGCCGGTTAGGCATGATACCGGTGTTGAAACCGGTTTCAGAAAGTAGAAGGAAGTTTGTTTTAGATTGGAAAATATGGTGTCCCACTCTGGTTAGTTGGAACATAGACCCCTCATGTTGGTTTATGACACAGAACGCTACTCTAATGACCTTCAGTGATGAATGGCCGTGATAGTTGGCGTGATAGACTTATGGATATTCGAACTAGCACGACCGAATAAATAAATAGACTCGTTTATAGCAAAGGCTAAGGAGCGCTACCTACCTAACCGTAGCCGGGAGTAGAAAAGAGGTGCTATTGTTTTTTTGCAAGGCCGTTAGGAACGAAAGGGAACAAGTTTTATAATTCTGGCGTCTATAGCCGTTACACTATCTGCCTATAGTGCACAGAAAATATTTCAGAGTAAGCATGAGCAACACTTTTCAATAAAAGTAAAAAGAAACAAGTAAAAAAAGAAAAAAAACTCAACTGAAAACAAATGCACTAATGTTATCAGTGACATCCATAGAACTGGATTTTCTAGTTAACGTCTAATTGTACATTCATTACGAAAGGCGCTTAAAAATAATGGCTTCAAATTATATGCACGGAAGCGACAACAGATACAAGGAGTATTAGAGTCATCAAGAAAATACAAAACAAAAACTCCAAGCGTAGAAAAGTAACCCTAAGAATTGAAGATTATGATGATAAGAAGGATATATCGGGTGTAACAGCAAAATTGTCCAAATCGTCTAACAGCAAAACTGTCCAATTTTTATATTAAGCTTTGAACCGTTGTATCTTAGAAATGATTAAAGATATCTTACTGTAATTCTCCGGGTTTTTTTTTTTTTTATAAAACTATGGAACTCTATTTTGAACTATAAGATATATTTCTAATTGATCTCTTAAGCTCTAAGTTGAAATGATGAACCACTTGCTGTTATGACCTCCTGATCCAGTTTCCTCTCTCCTGTTCCCTCGTTTTTAAAAATCTATTCACCGATCTCTTGATGGTTCTTGAATGAACTTTGAAGATGGAAGCCAGAATATGAATGTTGGTACCATTACTGAAGCCCCGAACGATATTTTCCTCTCACCATTGCTCAGTTGGGAAGACAGTGGGTCTGAAACAATGTTTTCTTTCTAGTTGAATAACTCAAAGGGTATTGCAGTGATTCTTACGACAAATGTTTTCAAGATGGCCAAACTCCTAACCTGAAAACCTGGAAAAAAGAAACTCAATTAGTTTAGTGTGTGTGTGTGTGTGTGTGTGTGTGTGTGTGTGTGTGTGTGTGTTTTAGATATTGAAAATTTTGTGGGATGGACAATTTTGCTGTTACACCCGGTGTAAGAATTGAACACTGGATGCCTTCCTGAACATTTTAAAATTGGCATATTAATAAATATCTCAATATTAAAGTGTTCGAGAAAGCATCAACGTGGCAATCTGCCCGACAAAGTGGTAGTCGTTGGGAAAATGCCGTTTTCTTACTTTTGGGTCCGCACTGGGTGCTTCACCCCTTTTTGCCTTGTACCACATCTAAACTACGCTTAGAAAATCCTTATGGCCCTAGGATATTGTGTAATGGTTAGCAAGCTTGTCTCGCTAGATCATTTACGACTGAATAGTGAGTTCGATCCTCACTAGGTGCCCCATACATCCGGCTTTGTACCACATCTAAGCTATCCTTAAGAAATCATTTGAGGACTTCGACGTTGTGTAATGCTTTGGAATCTTGCCTTGCTAGATCAATTAGGATTGAATAGTGAGTTCGATCCTCACTAGGTGCCCTATACTTTCGGCTTTGTGCTACATCTAAGCTATGCTTAGAAAATCACCACACTCAGTAACCCCTTGTGTCTTAACAGCTTTATTGCATTGCTTGGGATAAAATGATTAAAAAGATTTCTTGGGACGATACAGTCGGCTGGTCATTTTTTTCATACCTGAATGAGATAAACTTCGTAAATATCAATCTGCTTCGTCCTTCGGTAAGTATCTGTGAACACACCCAACTGACTTGACCATGAAAAATCAATATCCAACTGGAAACAATGGTAGTAGCAGTATGCGTATTTGTCGAAGACAAGAACCAAATGCATTATAATAACCGGGCTGATCATAGCTACGAAATTTATCACGCTTTGATACGATCTCCAAAGATACCGCAATGCGGTTGAATTAATTGATTGCTCTCGTCCATCTGTAAATATTTTTAGAAAAAGAAACTTAGAGATAAGTGAAAAAAAATCTACGTCATTTTAATTGCATGAAAATTATGCCTGGCAGGTGTGAATAAAGACTATATTTTCAATGAATCAACTGACACCAGCGTCATCATAACTTAAAGTCTAACAATAGAGACATTGTGGCAGCATGGACACTTATAGAATATTGATTAAAAGCGACCATGTGTTATTGGGTAGCGGCCAAAAATCAAAGGCCGGAGTCAGTTTGTCTGAAAATTCTAAAGATTGCAAAGCAAATAATATGAATTTAAAACAATTTCCAATATCTAGACTTTGCCAGTTATGCACTGTAGAAATAAAGGGGTCATATAGAACCAGATAGTCTACCTGTCTATATTTCTGAGATGAGGTATTATGTACACTATTTACATTATTCAGACTATCATCCTCATCTTTGTTGCCATATTTATCACAACGTATCTGTCTATATTTCTGAGATGAGGTATTATATACACTATTTACATTATTAAGACTATCATCCTCATCTTTGTTGTCATATTTATCACTACGTTTCGGCCGTTGTATGCTCCGGCCTTCTTCAGGTGATTGGAATGTCGAACTGAACCCTTTATTTCGCTCGCTAGGGTAGACTGTTTTAGTTCCACGTGCTATGTCTAATGGATGTCAGTTATCAGTTATCTCCTGTTAATTACCTTCTCCAAGTTCTCCATCGGCTTAACCAGGTATTCAAGAACACATGGCACAGTGGATAAAGGCCTTAGTTAGATCCATTGACAGGTGTGTGAGTTCAATACTGTTGCATTAAATTATGAGGTAAGTTCAGTACTATTAAAAATGAAGAAAAACGAAGCATCAGGACCAGATGGGATTGTAATAGAGATGCTGCCAGACAATTTCAGAACTGAGAATTTTAGAGAAATAAATGTAATATATGACAGCGGTGAAATGCTAGAAGACCACGATAGATCGATGTCAAGGACCTGGTGCAAAAAGAATGCGAAGAGCATCGGAAAATCAGTAGGTGAGCCACATAACTAAACCTATCCTTGCAATTCTAATGAAAAGAATTCGTAGTAGAATTAGACAGGCTATGGGGCAAGAATAGTGTAGGTTTGTTGAAAATACTGAAACAAGAAATGCTATTTTCGTAATCAAAAGGAAAAGTGTGATACAAATCTGAAGACATACAGGAATATTGAAAGTTACCTTTCAAAAACTAAGCAAAGTAGTTTCTGAAAACTTTCTTTTTCTATCCTTATGCGCCTTCGGATTTCTGGACTCCATTATCTGTCGTCTGTTACTACCCTACCCCAATAAGCAAATCTTTGTCTCTGCTTAATTTTGACGGTCCTAAATAGAAAACTCACATCTTGGGGTGTCTTTTTCCAACAGCCATGCATTTTGTCTTACATTGTTCACTTAGTATTTTCTTCTTGTTTTTTTTTTTTGTACTACATTGTGTAGGAGAACTTTCAGTTTTCTTTCCGCGCCTGCCGTCAGCACTGCCTGTGTATCATATATTAAGATTATGTGCGCCTGTAATAAATCCTAGATTGTCACCGTGGAGTGAACTTGAAATGTGAGTAGCAGCTAATCTAAATATTAATACAGAGTCTAAGTAGAAACCTAATTCTTAAAAGATTTCAGCAAATTGTTATGTTGTATTATCTTTGCTACGAAGGCCTTTAAAAACAGTAACGGAAAATGAAAAGACGAAAATGGTTAAAAAACAAAACAAAACAAAAGACAATGAGTCAAGTGTTTAAAGAGTTTAGCAAAGTGACTTATTTAAAACATTGACACAGAACATTATACTATAGAATAAACAATGAGAAGATATCTAGGTCAAATATGTTATTAAAGTTGGGAATAACATCTAGGAGCGGCATGATGAGAGGATTTTCCTTTTCTTCTTTCTTTCTTTTCTTTTATTACAATGATTTTCACCCTGTATAAGGCCCGGGAAACGCTGAAGGTATAGGGTTACGGAGTAAGAGGCACTGCTTATGCGGATATATGTTGAAGATAACGGTTAACCCTAGACTTGTACAGGTCGGGGAAGCAAGCTCTTGGGAGTTGGTTCCACACAACAATTGTTCGTGGGAAAAATCTGCTTGAGTAGAACTTACCATGGAAATATGATGACTGTGATTCACTCCAATGGGCGTGGTATGGCGGCTCTTAGTCGGGAAGATTAAGAATAGGAGAACTAAAGCGTGTAGATTATCTGAACACTCTCCATGAAATAGCCCTAGAGCAGCGAGAAAAATGGGGATTCAGAGTGGAAAATAATTGTTTTGCTTACGGTAATTATACTGATTACTTTTCCTGAGATGTCCTTTCGCTTCTGGACATAGATCATGACTCTCCATGCACTCCTTTTCTTTATTTTCTGTGAATTGCCATGCCTTCTTGGGAATTATAGGGAACTAGTTCACCATTGCCTTCTCCATGATTTTTCAATTCAGAGTAATTAGTTTTTCTCACAAGGCGAGACCAGGAAAACTCCACTGTTATTTTTAACCTATACGTGGAAAAAAAGTAGGCGTGTCATATATGCAAAAAGTGAACCTTACAGCCTCGTCCAGAATTTGAACACGGTCCATCGATTCCTTTTTCCACATAGAAAACTATTGCGCTACCCACACAGAAATAATTGGGCACTGTGTTTTTAGTATCTCAGTATAACCTTCCCCAAATCAGCATACTGCCTCCACAGGATTGTCACATTCCTAAGATAGATCCTATTACTATCACCTTGTCTTGATAACGACACACAGGCGGCCTTCTTCCATTGATACAAACTCCAGTTCTAACGCTGACGCGTCAAACGTACTCACTTTAGAATGGGCACTGACACGTCGAGGCCGTCAAATACTCGACAAGGACTGGTACACTGTGCAATAGAATATATCTCTTTCTTCACCGGGATTTAAAAAATATCTGAATTTGTTTCACGGCAGCCATTTTGTCTATTAATACTTGACAGGAAAGCCTGGCTTCTATTTTTATATTGTTAAGCCTTTTTTTCGTCCGGTTGATTTTCCCTCCTTATGCTATTTCCTATAGATACTCACTGCAACCGGACATGAGCATCTGACGGTTTGCATCATTTCCAAATTGACCAGACCCAGCCTTCTAACTATAAAAAAATTTGGACTTTATCGACGTTTCTAAAATATTTCTTCTTGCTCATAACTTCAACATTGGCCCCATAAATAAAATCATGGAAACCGGTCTACCTACGATTCATAATCATTTTATGCATAGTTGTTACGAGACAGTAGCTATTATTCTTACCAGCGTCCAGCGATGTTGGACACCGGTTCCCGTACGATCATTGCAGTTAAGCAACGTCGAGCCAGGTCAGTACCTAGATGGGGGACCGCTAGAGAACATCAGGTTCCGTAAGCTTGGATGTGTGACTGGTGTAATGAATGGGTTGTTAATCAGTGAGCCAAGTTCTAATTCCCGTTGGGTTCGTTATGTCCACTTACGCGTAAATACACTTTGGAAAGGTATGAATCTACCTCTTATCCTACCCGCTATGGGTATCAGACGGGTATCATTAAACTATTATTATCTTTAAAAAATTCTAACGATTTAAATACATTTTGTGGTTTTATATAACCTGCATAGGGTTGATAAGCCGTAAAAACAAATCAATGAATCAATTCTATTATTAACCGTTATCTTTTACATATATCAACATAAAATGCATCCCTTACTCTTACCGCACACACAACAACCGTTTTTAGTAATCCTCTTCCTTGAGTGGCCCTTGGGCCTTGTATAGTGTGAATATAAATAAAAAATGCCTAAGCATTAATAAAAAGAGCGTAGATTGAATATAGGATTCAGTTAAAAATTCCCTAGTGATAACCCGGATCGAGAGAGATGAGGGGCACAGCAACGGAAACGTTATGATAATAACAACAAAGATGAGGATATTAATTTGAATATAAATAATTATCAAGTTCAGTCATAGAGTATCAGACAGATTCTTGTAGCGTCACCCCTTAGAAGAGCACCTGGTTGGATTTTAATGATTTTGTAAGCGCGGCTTAGATGTGGCACAAGGCCGAAAATATGGGGTACCCAGTAAGGATCGAACTCACTACTCAGTCGTAATTGATATAGAAAGTCAATCTTTCTAACCATTACACCACGTCGAGGTGCCCAAAATTATATAATGTATGGGTGACAAGCCTTTCTTACCAACGAGTATATAGTGATTTTCCAAGCGTATCTTAGATGTGGCCGAAAGTAGAGGCGTCCAGTGAGGCTCGAACTCACTACTCAGTCGTAATTGTTCTAGCAAACAAGCTTGCTAACCATTACACCGTCTCGAGGCGCCCATCTGTTTGGGTTTTAGACGCCGCCTTTTGAATAACTGCGGCCTCTGATTGCAGAAAAAGTAACGGAATCGAAAAGGGACCCTGTTGTCGGAAGAATCATAGACGGCAAAAAACATTTTAAGAATTCATTCTGTTATAATCATGTACTTCAACATAAGAGCAGGACGACTGGTACTTGACTCTAAAAATGAAGAAAGCGACGATTTTTCTTTTTTTTATTGATTGGTTTGATTTGTTTGTTTTTTACGACTTATCAACCATTCACATATTATTTATTCACATTAATATTTTCAAGTTTTTAATGATTTACTGATACAAGTCCTACTATTTAACTCATAGCTGGGGGGAAGACGTGGATTCTGATATGTCCTGGAAAGTGGTATATTTGTTCGAAGTAGCTAAGTGGTTTTGGCTACTGTAACCGGGTAGGACAATCTAGCAGGTAGCCGTAATGGACTGGTACTCGTCGTAGTCATAGGCAATAGGCGTAGGCAGTTGGCGTAGGCGATGTACCTCCACACCACTCTGTATTTATGGCTGACACCAGCCAATCATATTTCTGTGAGCGGGAACCCAGATGTATGCATATTCATTACATCAGATTCATACCTCTCCCGTAAGTGAATATAACGAACCCAACTGAAAATGGAACCCGGCTCTCCGATTTCCAATTTCCAGCTGTTATCCATTACACCACACGCGCATCCAAGCTTACAGCGAATGGTATTCCCAAACGGTTACCTATCTAGGTTCTGACCAGAAACGACATTGCTTAACTGCGGTGATCATACGAGAACCGATGTTTTAAGGTGATTTGGCTGTAAGCCGGAAAGTGACGCGGGTTAGTTAGGGTTCGTTCATCGTAGCGCTGACCCGGACGGATTGCCGCAAATTGAAGAAACGGAACCTCATTTATAGAGCTGGAATTTTGCCCTCCTGTCAGCTTAAATAGGACAGTTATATATCACTGTTCTCAGCTCACACACGTGTTAGGCCGAAATATTTGGGTCGAGATACGTGATCGGTGTTACGAGTGTTGCGCCCAATTGCTTTCAGCTGTCATACCCAACTAAAGGATTATTTTCTAGTTCTCAGCTCGGTTAATGAGTAAAATGATATATTGCTACATTCTCGTTTTTGTTTTCAGTTGTCTTATGTAACAAAACATTTGGAATTACTGTATCCTCAAGGCGTGCTAAAAAAGTTACCTCAACATTGAGTAAACTTATTTTTATGGTGATTTTGATCAACACTGTGTTAGATAAAATTGTTTGTTTTGTTTTGTTTTACGGCATATCAACTCCAATGGGTTATGTAATGCCGGCAAGATTTTTAGGATAGATTCGTATGCATAGAGTATGTATTCTTTGTATGAAATCACTTTGTAGATCAGGTTTGGTTTATTTTGTTTTACAGCATATCAACCGCAATGAGTTATTTAATGCCGACAAGATTATTACAACAGATTCATATGAATAGAATATATATTCTTATTAGAAATCAGTTTGCAGATCAGGTTTGGTTTATTTTGTTTCACAGCATTTCATCCTCAATGGGTTATTTAATGCCGACAAGATTTTTACAAAATATCCTTATGAATAGAATATGTACTCTTTGTAAAAAATCAGTTTGGAGATCAGGTTTCATTGACGTTTTTTTGTAAAGAGTTTTTGGTCAAGTGTCAAATGTATTGCTCGGAAGAATTTATTTAAAAATGAATTGCTGATATTAAAACATATATTTACACTTTCATAGTGTTTTGACCCCAGTTTGGGGGTTAAATATTTTCTCATAGCTGGGGCCCCAATAGGTGCTACCACCCCGGGCCAGGGTGGACCAGGGAACACCAGCAATTAAAAGCTGGTTGCACGCACCTCAAAACACCCTGATCAGAGGCCTTGCTGCCGGATGTAGTTTATCGTCATACTCAGGACAAGATAAAATTGTAACATTGTGACAGTAAACTAAGTAAATCCCTGAGGTAGCCACATTATTAAACAGACGTAGATGATATTCTTTCAAAGCTGGAAAAATGTCTTGTAACTCGCTTTCTCGTGGAGACAGTATTAGAGCCTGGAATTAACAAGTTATTTGAAATTTACACTATTTACATTGTTCGGACTGTTGTCCTCATCTTTATTGTCATATTCACGACGTTTCGACCGTTGCACGCCGGGTCCTTCTTCAGGTGATATAAGTTGGAATTTTAAAGCGAACCTTTTATATAGTCCACGGGGAAAGATTGTTCTACTTCCACGTGCCATGCATTTTCTAGATATTTCTGTTTCAGTTAATTCACTATATTAACTCAAATGTCCATGTTTTTGATCACCCCTGCTGTGGCCAGGTATTGAAATCACAACTCCGAACAATGTAAATAGTGTAAATAGTTACAATACCTAATCTCAGAAAGATAGATGTTATTTGATATTGGACTCAAAAAACGTAACATATCCTGTGTTGATTCTCCATCCAGACGATGTAACCGGAAGGGGTAGGCCAAAGATATATTTTATTCTGGGGAAGAGGTACAGATGAGACATCAAAGGTGACGCAATTTAAATATTTTGTGGTAAAAATGCGTGGATGGGACGACATATCTGTGTTACCAATTGATGAATGTTTGAACAAATTCAGAGAAAGATAATTACGACATAGCGCAATGAGGCCGAATTATTTTATCCGTTGTTCGTAATTGCGATTATTAGAATTATAATATTTGCAAACGGTTGACCTTGCTATTAATTTTAACTCGTAGTTATTTTCAGTTTTTTTAATACCGTATAAGGCGACCTTTACATAAAACGATGTCAAAATTATAGAAAATTTTCATGAATTCATCCAATACTTGTAGTATAAGATGATTGATTATTGATTATATAAAAATGATGTAATTGGAAATTAGAATTTAAGGTTTCTTTTTTAGAACTGTAGTATAAGACGACGCTTAAATTTAAATGTTATTTTTGTGATTTAAAGGCCGTCTTATACGCGGAACTATAAGGTAGGTGATTTTATTGGAAGTTAAACTCAAGCCGAACGCTGATTGAAAAGTTAGGGTCACAGAAGGTTTTTTTAGCACGTTGACTTTTCTATTAACTTTAGTCATAAATAATTTTTGTTTTGGTTTGTCAATTTCATTCTATATTAAATTTGAATTATTTCCTTCCATTTAATACAGCTAAAATCAAATTAGTAACATTACACCATCACCGAGAAGACCTTCAACTGTCAGCTATCATGATGGCGTCTCCTTGTCTTGAACGTCTTTTGAGACTTAGGTTCTCCTCAGGCATCAAGTGGAACCCATATATACGATCTAAAGATGCTGGGGAAATGGTCCGTTCATTGTACTGCCCAAGTAAGGATCTGACTTTCCTTGGTATTCTCAATCTTTACAGGAGCCAAAAAAATGGAATATTTCTACCATATCTGGGCTGGAACTGCCCAGTCCTCATTTGCCCGTCTTGATAGAGTCCAAACCCGTACGTCGCCTTGTGGTTGATGAATTATTTTCTATGTACTATAACAAGTTTATTTTCAACATATTTTGTGCCAAAGAAAGCTGTTTCTTTTTATTTTGAGCGCCCTATTTTAAAATACTTTTAAAACAGATTTTTAATACACTTAAGAAACATAGTTTCTAGATACACCGCCCAAAATCTGGATGCCCAGGCCTGGCAGCTGATCTTTCCTCTGGCTTAACCCTGGTGGCTCTATGGGGGAAGGACTGGGTTGTAAAATTCTAAAACCAAGCAAGTAAAGTTCTACCTCACTGAGCAGACTCTGAACTTTCACCTGTCGTGATGGATGGGTTTTCATGCAAGGCGGACCCTTGTCTTGAACGTCTATTAGGACTCAAGCTTACCCCAGACCTCAAGTTGTACTAGTATATATGATATTCTGTTAAAGATGCTGGAAAAAATGGTTGGTTCATTGTACTTAGAAAAAGAAATAGAGGAAAACCAAAATAGTGGTGGAAGGGCAACATAATTATGTCATCACCAACTAATCAGTTGAAGAAACTAGATATACTTGCTCGAGACCCAAGAGCAACTCAAGGCAGAGGTGTTGTATGAAAATTCAGGAAATGTACTATTGCAGTAAATATCTGCCACCTCGTGGTACACTCTCTCTTTACAGCAGTCAGATCAGACCAAAAATAGAGTATCTATATGTGTAGGCTTAAGCTGCCCCTTCTTATTTGCCAGACTTGATAGAGTTCAAAATTGTCTAGGCAGACTTGTGGGCGATGAATATTTTCCCACACTATTACCTCTTTTCCACAGACGAAACACCAGGGGCTTCTGACTGCTCTGTCGTTATTTCCATGGCAAGTGTTCTGCTGCTTTGTGGAACAGACGCCTGGCAAGGTTTTTTTTTTTTTACCAATCACTACAATCGTGATATCTTCAAATCAAGGGTTAACGGCTATCTTTCCGACATAACCTCATGAACTGCACTTCTTACCTTTTCTTACTTTCATACAGCACCATACTCTGCCTTGAGTGGCTCTTTGGCCTTGTATTTGGTGAACATTAGTATAAAAATATTCCAATCTTGACCAATCATATTTAGTGCCTCCTACTCATTAGGCAGTGGCAACCAAATTATATTACCCTTAAAAGTCTATTTTGGCTTTCCTGTACTATCAAGGCAAAAGAGACTGGATCATTTATAGTGTCCAAAAACTTTCAAGGCCTTGTCACTTATGGTATCAAAGAGTGAAGGCAAAGCGCTTACCTTCTTAAAAGTGGTTACTTTTACTTTGTCCATCAGTTTGGGATCTGTGTTAATGCGCCTTGCGTCGAAAGTCTTTGCGTCCAGATTTGATAAATAGAACTTTATAATTGTTCAATGTTGTCCCCCCCTCATGTCCGTTTTTCATGTCTACTTCTTTTTCCAGGACTCATACCCTCAAGACCCAACTTAGTGAGCTCTGCTTTTGATATTTTAATGCGTCCAAATAGTTCCACTTCCTCAGCTTCACATTTTTCAAATCTCAGTTGAATGTTTGCAGCAGTTTTTCCTTGTTTTTTTTCCGCCTGCGACAGATTGCGAAGTTATTTCCCGCCATTTCTACCGATCTTAAACGAGTTTTTTTAGTGTCTATCGGTCATTTGTTTGTGAACACAGAATTATGTTTTTCCTCTACCTCTATTTTGGTTTTCCTCTATTTCTTTAGGGGGAGGCACGGTGGAGTTAAAGAGGAGACACGGTGGAGTAATGGATAGCGGCTTGGATTGAGGAATCGGAAAGCCGATTTCGAATTTCAGTCGAATCCATTACATTCAATTACGTGCTAATAAGCTTGGGAAAGGTATGAATCCTCTTCTTCTCCCCCGCCTGCTATAGGTAAATATCGCGACAGACCGGGTTCTATAGGCTTGAATGGCAACTGGTCTACCGCAGAAGGAAATGGCAACCTACTGCGAGAAAGAAAAATCTGTCTCGTCAGTCATGTATCGAAAGACACATGATCGCCTAAATGTGTATCACGCATGGCACATAACTGACTGACTATTTCTTTATCCTGGCACCATACCCACAAAAGAAAATTTAGTGAATTCTGCATTAGATCTTTTAATGTGTCTATATCTTTTCAAAGATTTGCTACGGATGGTATTGAGTGAGGGGGCAGGCGTTGTCATCTTCACTTTGTCTATCAACTTCTGATCTCTAATAATAATAATCATACCTTTGATAATGTTTCAATTTGATTGATTTATTGATTGATTTTGGTTTTTACGGCTGATGAAATATTTGCGAGTTATTTGAAGCGGAAAATATTTTTTGTATTGCAAGAATTTTTTGGATATATAATATTAAATTCTGCTACAAATTATACTAATTAACCCTTTGCCGGAGAAGAAGATGTAGATTTATACCTTTCCTAGGGATATTTGTGCGTAAGTAAGGATTGGGTTTCCGGTTCCTTCTTTAATTTATTTTAAATCTATACTTCTAACCTCTCTGCCCCAAATTCCGATCTTTTATTAAATATTTATTTACATTATTCTTCGATAGGAGTAGATTGGTTTGCCTATCGTCTAGTTCGCAAATCTCCCCGTTCTTCTGAACAGGAATAGAGGTTTATTCCTTGTTTCCTTGGTCGGGTTTTCGATTCCCTCTTAAGTCTTTTCTTTCTCTTTCACATCCAATGGCTCCTTGCTTCTTGGTGACATTATCACCTTTACTTGGGGTGGTGCCTCTTACTCTGTAATCCTCTACCTCGAGTGGCCCTTGAGCCTTGTACAGGATGAAATGAAAACAAAAACAAAAAACAAAACAAAAAAAACAACAAAAGTTTCGGCTCCCCGATTAAGAATTCCGAGACGTTATCCATTAGACCAATGGTTCTCAACAGATTTTAGGCCATGCCCCACTTTGGTATTTCTAAAATTCTGGTGCCCCCGTGTAATATTTAATTCTTGCATATTCAAAATTTTACTGCAATTCACATGAAGGAAGCTTAAAATGCCATTAACTTGATCTCTAAACAAGCCTCCAAAGACCATGACGTCTATGAAAGAGAAAAATTAAAAAAAAACTAAAAGACAGTTGAATATATATAGTTTCAAAACTTTTAACAGAGAACTGAACGGCTGAAATATAAAATATTACAATGAAAGCTTATTCTGTAATATAATTTGATCATTTTAATCATGAAATTATAATACAAAATGAAATTTGAGCACACATCAACTTGATAACCATTTTTATCACCTTCGAATGTGTTTAGAGGCACTATTCTATGGTGCGGGGCAACTCAACACCGCCGACTGACGGCACAACTCACGACCGAGACAACACAGCACCAGAAAAAACATAACGTTTTTATAACCGAATAAAAGTAATATATTAAGGATTAAAACATTAATTAGTGAATATTTTTAATTTATTAAAAAATAAATTTCTTTACCATTTACTTTATTAAAAATAATTTTAAAAAATATTCACTTATTAAGCTTTTAATCCTTAATTAATTAATTTTATTCGGTTATAAAAAAAAGTTATGCTTTTCTGGTGCTGAGATGTCTTAATCCAAAGTTGACCTGGCGCTCAGTCGGCGGTGTTGAGTTGTTCCTTCCTGAATATTTCTAATTACTGCCCGAATAACGACTCAGAATTTTCACAGATTATCGCCAATTATATGCACATCGATTCTTCGACGGCATCAACTTTATTTCAAATATCAGGCTTACAAAATGTTGTCTAAATCACATTTACAAGCGGTAGTCAAAAATCGACATTATTGCAATTTGGCCTATTCTACAGCTACGCACTACTCCTAAAAATATAATGGTTTGTTTTTATTCGTAAGCACTCCAGATCACGAATATACATATATATTTTTCAATCTTATGAAAGTTAATATGGGGGCACAGTTTGCTATGTGACTTCCTTATAAATTAATACCCTAGGACAAATAAAAAACAAACAAACAAAAAAGACATAGGATCACACCACTCCCAGTCACGGTTTTAAAAAAAAAAAACACGAAAGAGGAAATTAAAGCTTCTTCCTGCTTACATATTTGACCAATAAACTCGGGTGTGTGGGTAGTGTAGTGGATAATGGCTCGGGGCCGTTATATTCATTTATAATCAAATATTCTTTGGAAAGACATGAACCCACTTTTCTCACCAGCTATAACTTAATTAGTAGAACTTGTATCAGTGAAAATTATCATTATCTACAAAACATTCTTACAGTATAAAAATATTTTCTGGCTATAAATAACCTGAAAAAGGTTGATAAGCCGTAAAAAATAAAATAAAAACAACTCATACTTACCTATTTCCAGAGTTTAAAATAACGTTTACGTACAAAGCTTCAAATAAACTGGAAACATCATCGAAATATGAACTTAAAGCATCATGACTCGAAAACGGGAGTAGAAATGTATCATATACTCTGAACACTCTTTGAATTGCGTAAGGGAATTAATTGACAATGAATTTGAATAGCAAGCTGTATCCTCACCTCTTAAAATTAAAAAGATTGATATTTTCGATCGTGAATAATCGTAAGAAATGTTTAAAAAACTGAAATAAAATGGTTATTACTTGGAGGGGTGAGATTCTGTGAAAATGCAGAAATTCATCCTGAAAAACTATCAGATTACACATCATGTAAACAAAAAAAAAAAAAAAATAGAGACAGTTTTGTTTTCTCAATCTGAAGTGTAATGACAAAGCATAACAAAAAATAAATATATACAGATAAACAAAGGAAGTCTATTCAATCGGCACTCCTTCAGAAATTTAATGAAAAGAAAGTCACGTTCGAAACAATCCCAATGAGTAATTGTTAGTTAATTCTGGCCAAAAGTTAATAAACAGGCTGCTGGGAGAAACAGCTTATCTCGATTAAAAGGACATGTTTAAATAAATAAAATATCCTGACGATATTGAGCAAGTTCGGCTGTTCAGTTTATAATAACAATAAGCTACATCTTCACCGAGGTTTCCACCCAGAAGGACGCAGGTTCGAATCATGTCAGAGAACGTAAATTCTTCTCAAATAAAATTTCTCGAACATTCAGGCCGGTATACGACAATAAATAAAATATACTGTTTAATAAATAAACAGAGCGTCTCCTCGAATACGAATATCCACTAAAAATAACGTTTAAACTGATACAAATCCATCGGACTAATGCAAAAAAATCCATTCTCAAAAATATATACTTATATATTTCTCTTCATGATTGTCTTGTTAGATGTACTTGTGTGATGTCATTTGAACGATAGGGGCGTTTATTCCGAGTCACACGAAAGGGACGTGGCTGGAATTCGAGTTGGCGTCACTTTACTTTAAAAGAATCTTTTAGTACATTACTTCCATTATTAAATAAAGTGAGATTAATACTGTGCCAGATGTTTTATGTAGAGTACTTCTCTCACAACGATATGTTTTCGGTTACAGGATTTAAGAATTTTCCTTATGGATGAATGAGCAATGAGGGTGGCTAAATGACTTGTTATGACACTTTGATCAGATAAGTGACACGTGAGGCGTCTACTCATGAGGTAGTGGTGTGACTGATATAGCTAACTTATGACAAGAAACAGTCTTGTACTGGGCAGTTAAATTGATACGCTACATGGGCCATAGCTTAGATTTAATAGGGTTGTTTTGATTAGTGACAACGAAGTTGGCAGCTTTCCATTTTCGAATTTCATATTAGAAGTTAAAAGTTTTTTTTTAAACATAGGAAGAGGCCAACTCGAATTTTAGCCAGGTTACTTTCGCGGGGATTGGAATAAACGCTACTACTATTCAATCGACATAACACAACCAGGCAAAGAAATTAACAATAACCTCCTTGAATATGACTAAAGAAGCGGCAAAAAGCGTTTGGAGTAAGAGACACTACTGACAATTTTTACACTACCCATCAAAGAAAAAGAATTAAGAATACCGAAAAAACTTTTCCTTATCAGTCAGTCATATTCAACGAAGCATGTTTAAAAGAAAGGTTGCTAGCCATATATATATATATATATATATATATATATATATATATATATATATATATATATATATATATATATACTGCATAAATTTACTACTTCTCTGTATAGGAAATCCACTACCATCAAGTTGTGTCTTCTTAATTATAATAGTGAATGCCACCAACGATATAAGTTAGCCGTTATAAAAAATAAAAAAAACTTAATCTAACACACACAAATGATCTTCTTTCGAAACTATATTCTATAAAAAATTACATAACACTAAACACTTGTTAATAATGGATTTCCGAATTCCATCATAGAGCAACAAATGAAAATGTATCTCAATAAACTTAATAATACCTCAAACAAAATTGATAATAATAATCATAATAATAATAATAATAATAATAATAATAATGACAGGTATGATAATAAAAATAATAGTAATAATAATAATAATGACAGTTATGATAATAATAATGACAGGTATGATAAAAATAATAATAGTAATAATAATAATAATAATGACAATTATGATAATAATAATGACAGGTATGATAATAATAATAATAATAATAATAATAATAATAATAATAATAATAATAATAATAATAATTGATCGCCTGTATGTGCCCAGATCCGAAGGAGGCAGAGGACTAGTTCAACTAGAACTAGCCTACAAAAGTACAACAATTGGCCTCCAAAGATACTTGGAAAATACAGAAGACTGGATGATGGTATGTGTCAAAGAACATGAAAGTAGTAAGTGTCTCTACTCTGTAGTAAAGGAAGCCGAAAAATTCAAAAAAGAGCTTCAAATGGGCACAGAAATTCAAATACATCACTGTACACCGGCTGAAGCTGCAAAAAACTTAAAAAAGAATGCAAAGAGAAATGCGACCGACCAGATAAAGAAACAATGGCAAAATAAACCGCTCCATGGCCAATACTCTGCCCGTACCAAACAAGCAGACGTAGACAAAAACCGCACCCATCAGTGGCTACGTAGTGCAGTGTTGAAAGGTGAAACTGAGGGTTTTATCATTGCTGCACAAGACCAATGCTTGTTAACTAGGAATTATCAAGCACATATACTAAAATACTGTGTTAGCCCAAGATGCAGATTCTGTGACAAATATCCAGAAACCATTGATCATCTTATATCAGGTTGCACGATATTGGCACCCACTGAATATAAAACCCGGCATGACAGAGTGGGCCAATATCTGCACTGGAAAATTTGCAACTCCTATGGGAAGAAAACTGGAAGAAATTGGTACGAACACTACCCTGACCCGGTTACGGTGATAGGACCTGTTACAATTCTATGGGACTACACAATACACACTGACAGAACAATCAAAGCCAACCGTCCAGACATTGTTATTAAAGACCACAAACAAAATAAGTGCCTCCTTATTGATATGGCAGTCCCTGCAGACTGCAATGTGTCTTTGAAGATATTCGAAAAACTGTCAAAATACAAGGACCTTGAAATAGAAATCTCAAAAATGTGGCACATGGGAACATCAACAATTCCTGTTGTAGTTGGAGCCCTTGGACTGGTTGGAAAAGATTCCAGTAGGCTGGTTGAAGGGATCCCTGGAAGTCCATGCCTCAAAGAGATACAAAAAATTGTTCTGACAAGTACAGCCCACACTTTACGAAGGGCTTTATCTATGTAATTATTTTTTATTTTTTTGCAGTGGAAAGTGTCATGATGCCATTTCTAACCTTAGGTCCCTGGGCGGGACCCGGAAAGAAATGTGTAAACGCCAGATATCAAAGGAAATAAAAATAATAATAATAATAATAATAGTGCACGTCAAAATAAACCCAACACTATTAACTTATACCATTGTAACAATAATTACAAACATGATGAAACAACACTCAAAAACATAATAGGTAGAAATATTAAACCCATTACTATTAAAACAAGTTAAACTCATCATATATTATAAAAAATAAAACTATTAACCTCATAGTCTTCAATTACCCTACAACCACACAACTAAATCCTCTACAAAAAAAAATAAAAACACAATGCAGTTTATCAATTTACATGCCCGTTCAGAGATTGTATCTCTGATACTAAGAATAAACCCACGGTATATATTGGTTTTACTACAACCACGTTCTGCCATAGACTTACCTATCATCGTTCTGATCTTAGATCTATTAAACAACAAAAAAATATAGCCCTGTATATAATATTAGACAGATATTAGTTGATAATACAACAATACGTATGTATGTATTGTTGTACATTTTTTTATAAGAATGTATTTTTTTCAGCATTACACTTATAGTCATTTTGCTATAAAAATGTATTCTTGGGCAATTTACTATAAAAATGACCTGTTGATTTTTGTTTGGGGGGGTTACTATTTCCCATAGCTGGGAACCTAACAGGTGCTACCACTCCCGGTTATAGTGGACCTGGGAACAACAGCAATTAAAAGGTGGTTCCACGCTCCTCAGATATCCAGATCAGAGGCGTTGCTGCCAGATGTAGTTTGTAGTCATACCTTGGATGTTCAAATTTTGTCTTATCACTATATGTATTTGTTAGAGTGAAAGAATTTTCTTACGTGTTATAATGTTTAGGCTATAGACATATACGACAGCGACGAAATCCTACGCTTCCTGGGTAAGGCGATAAACTACATCCAACTGCAAGGCCGCTGATCAGGAGGTTTTGAGGAGCATGGCACTACCTCTTAATTGTGGATGTTCCCAGGTTCACTCAGGATCCAGGCTGGTAACACCTATCAGAGTCCCAACTATGGGCAAATAGTTAACCCCCCAAAAGTGGTCAAAATACTATGAAAGTATGAAAATAGGTTTTAATACCAGCAATACTTTTTTTTTAAATTATTTCCAGCAGTACATTTTTGAAAAAGAAAATATTATTAACAATACATTTTTGGAAAAAAATATTACCAGCGATAAAAATCTTGTTGGTATTAAATAACCCATTGCAGTTGGTATGACGTAAAACAAAACAAATTAAACAAAAACTAAATCTTACGACAGTCCTTGTGAAATAACCTTGCAAACAGTCTCAATGATCCGGTCTTTGATATCACAGGATACTTACACAGCCATTTTATAGAGTCTAACCAATTTCAGCCTCTAAGGGTGAAAGGACAAGAACAAAAAACAGATTTAAACATTACACGATATTTATGAAAAGTTCTCAGCTCAGCCAACTTCTCAAATTCAGAATTTCAATGACCAATCGTTAGAATGTCAGTTTTTTAAAAAAGAGTTTATTCTGTCCGAAGAGAAAAAACTGAAAATTCTGTACAAATTACGATTTGATAAAATGAACAAATCAAATTCAAACTTTAATGGGCAAAGTATTAGAACATAATCTATTAATTAATCCATTTTAGATAAAATAATAAAAACTTTTTATCGAAAATTGTAAAGAAACGACATTTCTACTGAGGGGATATGAAATTATAATAGAATTTAACATTATGGAAAAAGATAAAATTGACACAACGTTTAGACCGTATATCGCATATATAATAGTCAACGATGGGCACCTCGGAGTGGTGTCAATGGTTAGCAGGCTTGTCTCGTTAAAACAGTTACGACTGAATAGTGAGTTTGATCCTCACTGAGTGTCCCATACTTTTGGCCTTGTGCCACATCTAAGCTATGCTTAGAAAATAAATATATAATAGTCAACGTTTCAGCTTTGAAGCCTGTATAGTAATAAAGTTATTAGAAATGGTAGACACTTTGAAGTAACATACTATAGAATAGCGTCGAGCATTTTCCTGTGAAATAGCTGCACGTATTCTTACGTTTACTAATACGTCCGCGCGCTATGTATAAATAAAATACCGCGTATCAAGTAACCAGTCAGAGTAAAATTCAGTCTTTTCGGCTTGACGGTCGAACTCTCTGCCTCTGAGCAGAGAGGAACCCGGACGAGGCTCAGCCGAAGGGCAGAGTCTCGTTCGGGGAGGTTGACCAACCCGATCTCGTTTATACGGATTGTACGGGCATTTTTTGGCCGAGCTTACGGGCTCGGAAAACCCACGTTAAACCCGGCATTGTCCCACATGCAAACCTCGTCAGAGTAAAATTCAGAGAAGTCATAGAGAACTGTTCCAGTGTCTTGTCTATTTTCTGACGTACGAAATCGCTTAAAAACAACAACAACAAAAAACGTTAAAAACAAAAAAAATGTAAAACGCACCAACAATTTCTTGAACATAAAAATTTGGATTTACATTTTATCTGTTTTCTTCTTTTCCTCACCTTTCTTTGTGGATGATTTGAATATTTACAAGGCTAAATTTTCGCCCACTCAAACTTCCACAGGTTAAAAAAAAATAAAAACTTGATGAATGATATGCCAAGCTTGTTAAACTGGGAGGTAAATATACGGAATAGCATGTATCGTTCTAGATCTTCTTGTTTGGGCCTAAAACTTTTCAGCACACACTTGTATGATTGCCAGAAATCTTCGTAGGCTTCTTGGCCTGCATAGAAGAAACCGGATAGGTGCGTGAATCTATAGGCAATACAAGCACTCATTTATTAAAACACTAAAATTCACCCAATCAGGTTAGGCTGCATTTATTGAATGAATTTCGAACTAAAATGATCTTTGTTACTCGAATGTGACACAAAATGGAATCTTTTGCTTAACAGACAAAATAAGTGAGAACATCAGACAAGCTCTGAGGATCTCAAATAGCGTGAAACCTAGTACCAAAACTCACATTAATTCAACTAAATATGTTAGCTCTATCACTGATATTGAGCGCTTTCCAATAAGTAGCGCGTATATATATTATATAAAAAATATATACGAATAGCATATATATATATATATATAAACATACATGCAGTTTTTATATATATATATATATATATATATATATATATATATATATATATATATATATATATATATATATAGCGTCACTCTTCGGCAAAAAGCGAATTGAGTCCTGTCGGTCACTGTGTGTTTATCTAAAAATAAATACGCTAAAATTCATCCCTGCCCTGCGCCGACGGCTTAGTGATAGAATTTCCGACTGACGACAATTCAGTCGGGTTTCAATCCTAGCTAAAGGCAACCGGACGTCTAGCCACACTGAAGAGCTGTGAAACAGCGAAACAGTCTGTCTGTGAATGACAATAATATATATATATATATATATATATATATATATATGTATATATATATATATATATACACACACTCACGTTTTATATATATATTGAGAGCTTAGTCCAGTCACTCCCGACGTTTTTTTCCTTCTTTAGGATGCATGTGCAGAATAGCAAAAGCTTTGTGGCACAATATAAATCTTAATAAAGAAAAATTTGCCATGAAATTTTAAAATAAACGAAGAAATCTGAAAGAAGCATTTATTTTTAAGACATTACATTTTATATTTAAGTATGCTTGTGCGAAACCAGTGCTTGATGTGCTTTGGCAAAATATTTTTAATATCACGCCTTATAATGTCTCGCCGTATAATGTCACTCCTTGAGGAAGGCAAAATGGAAAGGATTATCCACTCCTCTTTAAAAGATAAAGGAATTTAGCATCCAGTTTGAAATTTCGAATTTTGGTTTCTAACTTTTAAAAAATAAAATTACATCTAGGTCAGGGGGTTCGTAATAATAACAACACTGTTTTCGTCTGGTGATTTCTCTGTCTGCAGAAATGATACTCTTGCTTTTTATTCACACATAAACAATATGGCCGATACTGTACTTCCGTATCTGAACAATGGCTGAAACGGTCCTTCCGTTTCCTTAGTTCCCGGTTACAACACAGTTCCCGGTTACAACACAGATAGTTTTAAATATAAAAATAATTCATCAATTAAACTTCTGTTAACTTAGGGCGCATTACCTACATTTCAGGGCGTATTAGTACACCTGGGCGCACTGGTTGAGAAACGATATCCTAGTCTAAGCTGCTATTTAGCCTATAGCATATGTTGGTAGGGGTAGGAGTAAAAAATTAATAGATTTAGTTTTTTTTCCTGAGTAATAGTGCGGATGTGAACGCAACAGACGAGGCCGGAATTTGAACTCGGATCGCCGATTCCTCTTTGCGCGTCGATAACCGATACGCTACTTTCAGATACGCCTCCTGTCCTAAATGAGCTAGTCATATTCACTGATAATAACTATATATTATTTCTTTAATCAGTCAGTTATGTACCACGCTTGATACACGCTTAGGCGATCATGTATGTTTCGATACATGACTGACGAGGCAGATTTTTTCCCATTTCTTTCTGCGGTAGACCAGTTGCAATCCAAGCACCTGATCTGTCTTGATATTTACCCAGAGAAGAAGAGGATTCATACTTGTGCCAATTAGCACGTAAGTGAATGGAACTCAGCTCTCCGATTCCTCAATCTGAGCCACTAACTTAATCCAACGTGCCTGCTCTTTAATCTCAAAATCATATTTATACTGAATACGATCGAGTTACACCAACAGTCACGCATTTCTGCTTGCCTGGATATTACGAAATAGTTTAATTGTAAGACAAATTACGAATATTACATATGTAAATGTAATTTTTTAATGCAGATAAAAAGCGAAACATAAAAAAAGTATTTTCAAGGAGATGTGTAAGTTGGACAGCGGGTATCGTTTAAGAGAGTTCAAATGGAAAGCGCTAATCAAAGATGGAATCATGCAAACATATTCCAATTTAAACAATAAGAAAGATCGACAAAAAGTGTGTGTAGGTGGGGGACTTTGCCAGTTTTACCTTTGTACAAATTAATTGAAACAAGACCAATAATTCGGTTATTATTTACTCATTTTTCATATTTTTCCAATGAATCATGACCAAGTGCACATGTTACTACTTCGTATGTCCATTCCACGAAGTCGTTCCTTGCAGATTGACCACAGATTCTCCAATGGATTGAAATCAAGAGAGTTTTCGAGCCATTCTATAATACTTTGATTTGCTCGCTGGTAAGACTTGCCAATGTGTTCGTGCAGCATTACAATTTTCTTACGCTACCTTGGAGAAACGTCCACCGTAGAAAATGGCCGTAGGACAACTAATCGACAGTCGAGACAATAGTGTCTGGGCGGGACAAAAATCTGATGCAATCACGGATGACGCACTATTTTTTAAAGCCAAATAAATTTTATCATACACCCCCAAAATCGATTCATATTTCTGCACACTACTGCAAATGACGTAATCTAAGGAAAAAATAAAAATCGATTACACGCTGTCAATCCAGTGGATCTAAAACTGACTGTATGGTGAAAGAATGGAATCGAAATCGGTTGTTTAAATTAATTTGCAGAAGGGTGTATATGTATCTGTAACATTAGCTACTTCTTCTATATGCTATGGCTCTCCACAATTTCCTCTCCCTTGCAGCTCTTAATAAATTTTATCTTTTTGTTATTTTTCCTAACCTTCTCCCGCCATCCATTTACTCAAGCTCCCTAAGTATGTTATTCGTTGTTTTCCTTTGTCCCTGTCTTGTGAGTATCAGATTTTCCAAGCCCTTTTTACTCATTATGTCTCCTAGAAATTTCAACAGTCTCTTCCTGATGTTAAGTATAAGTTTCCTTTTTGTTTCCATTTTCTCTAAAACTTCGTCGTTGATCACTTGTTCGGTTCATGGTATCCTCAGCATCCTGCTGTAGAACCAAATTGCTATTTCTTCATAGCTTTTCTTCCACTTTGTGGAAATTGTTCAGCATTCACTGCCATAAAGGAAGAGTGATATCACGTAATATTTCAGTATTATTTTCTTTGTTTCTAACGGATTTTTTTTCTGTTTTTTAATACTTTGCTTAGCTTTTGGAAGGCATCTTTCGTTATTCCAATGCGTCTTCGAATTTCAATGTCGCACTTTCCGGCGTCTGTTAAGACACTTCTCCGTTTATTTCAAATTTTGTAGTTCTTTGATTTTGGTATATCCCGGTTGTAACATCAAGACCAGGAGCAAATTCATTTTGGTAATATTTATGTATGTGGGTACCTCATTTCGATATTGCAATAAAAACAAATATTAACACCAATTCGATAAGGGATCAAAGAGAATGGGAAAAAAATTCTAATCAGGAGGTAATTATGTAAAAAAATAAAACTTACAAAAATAGTGAGCACAATTACCGTAATTCCCCATGTATAATACGCCTTCATCCAATATACGAACATCTAAAATTGTGCTGAAAGTGTGGGGAAATGCTTCTACTCACGCATAATACGCACCTCTTGTTTGGTAATCAAACCCTATAAATTGTACCTCTCCAATTTCATTACGGTCAGCGTTTCTTAATCTTGTTTTTAAAAAAATGGTTTTTAACAGAATAATATTATTCTAATTTTGTTTTATGATGATTCTTTTTTTATTTTACGGCAATTTTTTAAAGATTTTTTGTAGCTATGCATAATACATACCCATGATTTTGCTTATTATTATTTAGAAAAAAATGCGTATTATACATGGGGAATTACGGTATTAAAATACGGCAGAATTATCAAACATTTCTGTTTGTATTTTCAATTTCTTAGGTATATAAGAGTAATATACAGGGTGTCCCCGCAAAAAACTGACATCATCTAAAATGTGAATATCGAACTAACTGTATATTCCAGGCAAACAAATTTAAATAGGCTTCATTTATTTATCAAATTCGAAGATGCTCAAAGGGATTTTATAAACGAATTCTGAAAGCTTCCCAAATCCGCAATATATGTAAGACAGTGACACGGCACCCTTTAAGACGGTAATCCAGCTCCTGTCAAACACGTTGTAGCATGTCTTGCATAACATTCTCCAGCGCCTCACCGTTGAAGTTCCTCTAGATTTGTAGGAAAAGGGGGATATAGATTTGTCTTTTCACATAGCCCCATAGAAAAAAATCACAAAGTGTCTTGTCAGGTGAACGTTGTGGCCATTTCAACACCACATTGTCATCATCACTGGCACCCACGACCCTTCTTCCTGGTAGATTCTCATTGAGATAAGTCCGCATTGAGGCGCTAGAGAATGATACGCAATTATATTTGGCATTTAAAATAAACGGGATATATATATATATATATATATATATATATATATATATATAGTTAAACCTAGAGAGCCAGACAAACCTACCACGGTTTCACCTAAACGGTTCGTCAGGGAAGGCCGGCTAACAAGGTAAAAAAGAACGGAAACTTATAGTCAATAAACAAAAAAACCATAACCCCGTGACCCCCCCCCCAAACAAACAACGGGGAGGGTTGGGGAAATCCATTTATTCTAAAAATTGAGAAAAGAGAGAGCGGGGGTTAAAGAAAAACACAGGCAAATAGGGGTAGTAACTATTTATTCAATCGAAGTAAAAAAAAAATTATTATACTTATAAGACTTCTACAAATATATATATATATATATGTTATCCACATACAGCCCCTTTTCACTGTATCACAGTTTATCAGTGCGGCTAGACATCCGATTGCTTCAAGCCGGGATCGAAACCCGACCGATAAGTCGGAATTTCTACCCCCTGAGCTATGAGCGCTCGGAAAGGGGAAGGGGGAATTCTAGCGTATTATTTGTTATGAATATAATCAAATAGAGAGAGAGAAAGAGAGAGATATAATATCAATCTATCTATCTGTGAGTTGAAGATATGATTTAAATTCCACATAAATGATAAAAGGAACAAGTAGGAAAGCCTTTATAAATTTGGCATGATTTAATATCTTTTTTAGCATTGTAAGAATTGGTGTTTATCCCTGTAAAGTCCAATAATAGACAGTTGTACGAATTTCAAATTGTGTAATGTTTTGTTGAAATTGCCTGTGCACATGCCACGTGTTCATTTTATGGTGTTTGTATATATCAATTTTGTCGTGTGGCTATCATAAGTATACTTCATAGGGCCTCTGTGTATTCAATTCTTGAAATGTGGGTATTGAAAATTAAGTATTTTTGTGCGTTTGAAATGGAACACTGAATGCGCCTTACTCAAAATCGAAAATATAACTTTGCGTATTGGACGATATACACGTAGGATCACTTAAGAAGTATTCAGCTATAGCAGACCCGGATGTATTGACGTACATCTGCAAATTTTAACATTGTCCTTTGATTACATGCTGCAGTATTCTTACTTACAACGTACTACTAATAATGTCTACCAGTTGTACTAAACATGTATAAAAAGAGGATATATTTCTTTGCTTAACATCTGAAAAACACAAGTATATCTTTAACATAAATCAGATATTGTTTTCTTTAACTAGAACCGATGCCTCAAACTCGGTAAAACAGAGTTAAATTTTGTTTTGGGTCCAGTGCAGAGCAACCCGATGAACTATACGTCCATGTTTTGTTTTGTTTTTTTTTGGCGGAGATTAGGAGGTTACTTTATGCTTGAATAGTTTCGATGTTAAGTATTAGAAATTAAGTGTAATGTGCCATTAGGTTACAACATTCCAGAAACAGGATCCACCACGTCACGGCAGACAAGAGCCACTGCTGGTTACGCCAGGTCACAGCAAATATGTTAGCACTACTTTGTCAGTTACGCTTGCATTGAATCCCGACTATAAACAATCGATTTTTCCAATGTGCAATGTATTTATACAAAAAAAATTTCTACAGTGAAACAAAAAATTGTGATGCATTTCTACACTTGAAACAAAAAAACCACTATGTGTTTCCACAGCTGAACAAAAAACACTGTGCACTTCTACAGTTAAACAAAAACCACTATGCATTTCTGCAGCTGACCAAAAACAACTATGGATTTCTACAGCTGAACAAAAACCACTATGCATTTCTGCAGCTGACCAAAAACCACTATGGATTTCTGCCGCTGACCAAAAACCACTATGCATTTCTGCAGCTGAACAAAAACCACTATGGATTTCTGCAGCTGACCAAAAACCACTATGGATTTCTGCCGTTGACCAAAAACCACTATGCATTTCTGCAGCTGAACAAAAACCACTATGGATATCTGCAGCTGACCAAAAACCACTATGCATTTCTGCAGCTGAACAAAAACCACTATGGATATCTGCCGCTGACCAAAAACCACTATGCATTTCTGCAGCTGAACAAAAACCACTATGGATTTCTGCCGCTGACCAAAAACAACTATGCATTTCTGCAGCTGAACAAAAACCACTATGGATTTCTGCAGCTGACCAAAAACCACTATGGATTTCTGCAGCTGAGCAAAAATCACTATGCATTTCTGCAGCTGAACAAAAACCACTATGCATTTCTGCAGCTGAACAAAAACCACTATGCATTTCTGCCGCTGACCAAAAATCACTATGCATTTCTGCAGCTGAACAAAAACCACTATGGATTTCTGCAGCTGAGCAAAAACCACTATGCATTTCTGCAGCTAAACAAAAACCACTATGGATTTCTGCAGCTGACCAAAAACCACTATGCATTTCTGCAAATGAACAAACATCACTATGCATTTCTGCAGCTGAACAAAAACCACTATGGATTTCTGCAGCTGAACAAAAACCACTATGGATATCTGCAGCTGAACAAAAACCACCATGGATTTCTGCAAATGAACAAACATCACTATGCATTTCTGCAGCTGAACAAAAACCACTATGGATTTCTGCCGCTGACCAAAAATCACTCTGCATTTCTGCAGCTGAACAAAAACCACTATGGATTTCTGCCGCTGACCAAAAACCACTATGGATTTCTGCAAATGAACAAACATCACTATGCATTTCTGCAGCTGAACAAAAACCACTATGGATTTCTGCAGCTGAACAAAAACCACTATGGATTTCTGCAGCTGAACAAAAACCACCATGGATTTCTGCAAATGAACAAACATCACTATGCATTTCTGCAGCTGAACAAAAACCACTATGGATTTCTGCAGCTGAACAAAAACCACCATGGATTTCTGCAAATGAACAAACATCACTATGCATTTCTGCAGCTGAACAAAAACCACTATGGATATCTGCAGCTGAACAAAAACCACCATGGATTTCTGCAAATGAACAAACATCACTATGCATTTCTGCCGCTGACCAAAAACCACTATGCATTTCTGCAGCTGAACCAAAACCACTATGGATTTCTGCAGCTGAACAAAAACCACTATGGATTTCTGCCGCTGACCAAAAATCACTATGCATTTCTGCAGCTGAACAAAAACCACTATGGATTTCTGCAGCTGACCAAAAACCACTATGGATTTCTGCAAATGAACAAACGTCACAATGCATTTCTGCAGCTGAACAAAAACCACTATGGATTTCTGCAGCTGAACAAAAACCACTATGGATATCTGCAGCTGAACAAAAACCACCATGGATTTCTGCAAATGAACAAACATCACTATGCATTTCTGCAGCTGAACAAAAACCACTATGGATTTCTGCAGCTGAACAAAAACCACTATGGATATCTGCAGCTGAACGAAAACCACCATGGATTTCTGCAAATGAACAAACATCGCTATGCATTTCTGCAGCTGAACAAAAACCGAAGTGCATTTCTGCAGCTGAACCAAAACCACTATGGATTTCTGCAGCTGAACAAAAACCACTATGGATTTCTGCCGCTGACCAAAAACCACTATGGATTTCTGCAGCTGACCAAAAACCACTATGGATATCTGCAGCTGAACAAAAACCACCATGCATTTCTGCAGCTGAACAAAAACCACTATGGATTTCTGCAGCTGAACAAAAACCACTATGGAATTCTGCAGCTGAACAAAAACCACTATGGATATCTGCAGCTGAACAAAAACCACCATGGATTTCTGCAAATGAACAAACATCACTATGCATTTCTGCAGCTGAACAAAAACCACTATGGATTTCTGCAGCTGAACAAAAACCACTATGGATTTCTGCAGCTGAACAAAAACCACCATGGATTTATGCAAATGAACAAACATCACTATGCATTTCTGCAGCTGAACAAAAACCACTATGGATTTCTGCAAATGAACAAACATGACAATGCATTTCTGCAGCTGAACAAAAACCACTATGCATTTCTGCAGCTGAACAAAAACCACTATGGATATCTGCAGCTGAACAAAAACCCCCATGGATTTCTGCAAATGAACAAACATCACTATGCATTTCTGCAGCTGAACAAAAACCACTATGGATTTCTGCAGCTGAACAAAAACCACTATGGATTTCTGTAGCTGAACAAAAACCACTATGGATATCTGCAGCTGAACAAAAACCACCATTGATTTCTGCAAATGAACAAACATCACTATGCATTTCTGCAGCTGAACAAAAACCACTATGGATTTCTGCAAATGAACAAACATCACTATGCATTTCTGCAGCTGAACAAAAACCACTATGGATTTCTGCAGCTGAACAAACATCACTATGGATTTCTGCAGCTGAACAAAAACCACTATGGATTTCTGCAGCTGAACAAAAACCACTATGGATTTCTGCAAATGAACAAACATCACTATGCATTTCTGCAGCTGAACAAAAACCACCATGGATTTCTGCAAATGAACAAACATCACTATGCATTTCTGCAGCTGAACAAAAACCACTATGGATTTCTGCAGCTGAACAAAAACCACTATGGATTTCTGCAGCTGAACAAAAACCACTATGGATATCTGCAGCTGAACAAAAACCACTATGGATTTCTGCAAATGAACAAACATCACTATGCATTTCTGCAGCTGAACAAAAACCACTATGGATTTCTGCAGCTGAACAAAAACCACTATGGATATCTGCAGCTGAACAAAAACCACCATGGATTTCTGCAAATGAACAAACATCACTATGCATTTCTACAGCTGAACAAAAACCACTATGGATTTCTGCAGCTGAACAAAAACCACCATGGATTTCTGCAAATGAACAAACATCACTATGCATTTCTGCAGCTGAACAAAAACCACTATGGATATCTGCAGCTGAACAAAAACCACCATGGATTTCTGCAAATGAACAAACATCACTATGCATTTCTGCCGCTGACCAAAAACCACTATGCATTTCTGCAGCTGAACCAAAACCACTATGGATTTCTGCAGCTGAACAAAAACCACTATGGATTTCTGCCGCTGACCAAAAATCACTATGCATTTCTGCAGCTGAACAAAAACCACTATGGATTTCTGCAGCTGACCAAAAACCACTATGGATTTCTGCAAATGAACAAACGTCACAATGCATTTCTGCAGCTGAACAAAAACCACTATGGATTTCTGCAGCTGAACAAAAACCACTATGGATATCTGCAGCTGAACAAAAACCACCATGGATTTCTGCAAATGAACAAACATCACTATGCATTTCTGCAGCTGAACAAAAACCACTATGGATTTCTGCAGCTGAACAAAAACCACTATGGATATCTGCAGCTGAACGAAAACCACCATGGATTTCTGCAAATGAACAAACATCGCTATGCATTTCTGCAGCTGAACAAAAACCGAAGTGCATTTCTGCAGCTGAACCAAAACCACTATGGATTTCTGCAGCTGAACAAAAACCACTATGGATTTCTGCCGCTGACCAAAAACCACTATGGATTTCTGCAGCTGACCAAAAACCACTATGGATATCTGCAGCTGAACAAAAACCACCATGCATTTCTGCAGCTGAACAAAAACCACTATGGATTTCTGCAGCTGAACAAAAACCACTATGGAATTCTGCAGCTGAACAAAAACCACTATGGATATCTGCAGCTGAACAAAAACCACCATGGATTTCTGCAAATGAACAAACATCACTATGCATTTCTGCAGCTGAACAAAAACCACTATGGATTTCTGCAGCTGAACAAAAACCACTATGGATTTCTGCAGCTGAACAAAAACCACCATGGATTTATGCAAATGAACAAACATCACTATGCATTTCTGCAGCTGAACAAAAACCACTATGGATTTCTGCAAATGAACAAACATGACAATGCATTTCTGCAGCTGAACAAAAACCACTATGCATTTCTGCAGCTGAACAAAAACCACTATGGATATCTGCAGCTGAACAAAAACCCCCATGGATTTCTGCAAATGAACAAACATCACTATGCATTTCTGCAGCTGAACAAAAACCACTATGGATTTCTGCAGCTGAACAAAAACCACTATGGATTTCTGTAGCTGAACAAAAACCACTATGGATATCTGCAGCTGAACAAAAACCACCATTGATTTCTGCAAATGAACAAACATCACTATGCATTTCTGCAGCTGAACAAAAACCACTATGGATTTCTGCAAATGAACAAACATCACTATGCATTTCTGCAGCTGAACAAAAACCACTATGGATTTCTGCAGCTGAACAAACATCACTATGGATTTCTGCAGCTGAACAAAAACCACTATGGATTTCTGCAGCTGAACAAAAACCACTATGGATTTCTGCAAATGAACAAACATCACTATGCATTTCTGCAGCTGAACAAAAACCACCATGGATTTCTGCAAATGAACAAACATCACTATGCATTTCTGCAGCTGAACAAAAACCACTATGGATTTCTGCAGCTGAACAAAAACCACTATGGATTTCTGCAGCTGAACAAAAACCACTATGGATATCTGCAGCTGAACAAAAACCACTATGGATTTCTGCAAATGAACAAACATCACTATGCATTTCTGCAGCTGAACAAAAACCACTATGGATTTCTGCAGCTGAACAAAAACCACTATGGATATCTGCAGCTGAACAAAAACCACCATGGATTTCTGCAAATGAACAAACATCACTATGCATTTCTACAGCTGAACAAAAACCACTATGGATTACTGCAGCTGAACAAAAACCACTATGGATATCTGCAGTAGAACAAAAACCACCATGGATTTCTGCAAATGAACAAACATCACTATGCATTTCTGCAGCTGAACAAAAACCACTATGGATTTCTGCAGCTGAACAAAAACCACTATGGATTTCTGCAGCTGAACAAAAACCACTATGGATATCTGCAGCTGAACAAAAACCACCATTGATTTCTGCAAATGAACAAACATCACTATGCATTTCTGCAGCTGAACAAAAACCGAAGTGCATTTCTGCAACTGAACCAAAACCACTATGGATTTCTGCAGCTGAACAAAAACCACTATGGATTTCTGCCGCTGACCAAAAATCACTATGCATTTCTGCAGCTGAACAAAAACCACTATGGATTTCTGCAGCTGACCAAAAACCACTATGGATTTCTGCAAATGAACAAACATCACTATGCATTTCTGCATTTGAACAAAAACCGAAGTGCATTTCTGCAGCTGAACCAAAACCACTATGGATTTCTGCAGCTGAACAAAAACCACTATGGATTTCTGCCGCTGACCAAAAACCACTATGCATTTCTGCAGCTGAACAAAAACCACTATGGATTTCTGCAGCTGACCAAAAACCACTATGGATTTCTGCAGCTGAGCAAAAAACACTATGCATTTCTGCAGCTGAACAAAAACCACTATGGATTTCTGCAGATGAACAAACATCACTATGCATTTCTGCAGCTGAACAAAAATCGCTATGGATTTCTACAGCTGGACCAAAACCACTGTGGATTTCTGCAGCTGAACAAAAACTACTATGGATTTCTGCAGCTGAACAAAAACCACTATGCATTTCTGTAGCTGAACAAAAATCGCTATGGGTTTCTACAGCTGAACCAAAACCACTATGGATTTCTGCAGCTTAACAAAAATCGCTATGGATTTCTACAGCTGAACCAAAACCACTATGCATTTCTGCAGCTGAACAAAAAACCTCTATGGATTTCAGCAGCTGAACAAAAATTGCTATGCATTTCTGCAGATGAGCAAAAATCACAATGCATTTCTGCAGATGAGCAAAAATCACAATGCATTTCTGCAGCTGAACAACAAACGCTATGGATTTCTCCAGGTGAACAAAAACCACTATGCATTTCTGCAGCTGAACAAGAACCACTATGCACTTCTGCAGCTGAACAAAAACCGCTATAGATTTCTGCAGCTGAACAAACATCATTGTGCATTTCTACAGCTCAACAAAAAACAAAGTTTAATTTCTATAGCTAAACTAAAAAACATCACGATATATCCCTACAATTAAAAAGAAAGAAATCTTTTACGATGCGTTTCTTCAACGAAAAAATCACAATCGTGTAGAAACTTAATTCTAAAACATCCCTTCTTTGTAAGAAAAAACAAAACAAGGCAAAAAATAGCTGGCTCCACGACCTGACTGACAATTACTATACCAATTTACTGACTGGATAAGTAAGATAGTTACTATAAATCTAACTGCAAATGATAAACAAAAAAGAAAACAATATACAACTACGACCCCTTTTCTCAATTATCATTGTCAATGATTTTTCAGTGACTCCTCGCATTAAACTTCTTGATATTAAGTCAACTTTTCAACTTTTGCAAGTATACTGACTACTCTAAAAGGAAGCAGACTGCATTGTACTTTCAAGTAGAGATATGACTGCTAGTTGTAAAAAATCAGAAACCAGAAGTTCTAAATCTTTTTTAATCTGCACTTCAAGTGTACAACCGTATTACTAAATTAATCAGTCATGAATACAAATGGACAAAATCATAATACACCGATTCACGTTTACCGAGTTTTCAGCTACCCATGGGTGACCTCAGAAATAAAAAAAAAATCATAACTTTTACTTTATAGTCCCAAAGCGTAATTTCGGCAAAGCCATAGGGAAGTTGTAAATGGCACCTTTAATTGAAAAGATGAAAGTTCTCGATTCAGGAAGAAAACATATTGTTTGCTAAGCTTGCTAAGATCTACAGTAAGAACGAATTAATTTTCTATCGTTCACATACATTTCTACAGCCTAATATCATTATTATTCTTTTTAATACCAGTTACCATTCTTATTATGTCAACCAGCACCCAGTATTGTGTATAGACATATCTAAATATTACACAGATATGCATGTTCTTTGAGATTGTTTTTCTAATAATAATGACAATTCAAACATCACATACATCGGTTTCACAAACACAACATTATCTGGCCAGTTAACTTGCATTCATCCAATAATAGCTCAATTCGCATATCAGCAACCGACGTAACAACCAAAATAATAAGAAATAAGTAAATATTCATCAATAATACAAAAATGTTACACCTACATAAACAGTAAAAAAATCAGACACTAAAGATCTTAGCCACAAAAATAAAAAAAAACAACCCATCATCAATTGTAGTCAGTTTAGTAACAAACATTAAATATTTCAGAAAAAAAGGAACTGACGCGTGAAGACGCATTACTTAATTAAAAGAATCACAATGACATGCACTGATGCGTGTATTAAAGATAACAATGCATACGCATAGATACAACTCTATAAAGACAAAAATAAAACTTTGATAATGGACTATGAAAACCAAAATCTATCAGATGACATTGGCGAAGTTTTGTTCAAATTAGCGCATTAACTGAAATCTGTGTATGGAGTTCAATTTCTGGCCGATTCCTTGAAAAGGAGCATGATTTCTCCTTTCTCCAACTATGGGTTAAATAGCAGGACAAACTAGACAATTTGACCTTGATTGGCGGTCACTCCAAGAGAAAGAAAACCGAATTCAAAATCAGCCTAAAAAGAGATAGCCTGGAGATGACTAGCTTACTCTTTTCTTTTAATGTCCTTTCCCTTTACTAAATATCTTCCAGTTCATTATTATTGTATTTTATTATCCTTTCCCCTCACTAAATATCTTCCCGTAACCCCCTTTCATCTTAGTGGCATTATCGCCTTGCTTGAAGTGAAATGATTAAAAAGAAACTTAACAAATTTCTCAAAATTAATGGATAAAGAAAAATGAAAAACAGAAGCAGTAAAGGGGGCAAAATTTGCTCAGAGCAATAACACACAAAACGTTTGGGAGAGTTATGATCGTTCCCATTATGAAACGATATAGCAATTAAAAGAGGACGCATTCTTGATAGCAATTAGAATGCACGCATGCGCATCTTTCAAACATTAACAGATGACGCGCATTAAGAAAAATAGCTAGGCGTTTTATTCTTATTCGACCGGACACTAGTCATTACTATTTTGTTTAAAGCGATTAGCATTTAACTTATTCATTTATTCTTTCACTCTGATTTAAAAAAAAAACTGTCTGAAATATCGCCGTTTTTGTTCTCTCTTTAATTTTGGCATTTCTACAATGAAAGGTTTTAGTTTAAAAATCCAGTAATAAAGAAAAATCAGTAAATGTCATGACTGCATGTTTAAATGCTTTTGCCGACATTTGGCTCGTCGGAGCATGGACATTTCCACCAGATCCGCCATATTACTCATCCATAAGCACATCTTTGTTGATATTTGCTTAAAATTAGATTTTTAGGGTACCTTGAGTTATCTCTGCATTGTTATCCTCCCAGGGCCTCAACTGCTCCTTTGATTCCGTTATGATGAAATTTGTTTCTTTAGCCTGTATGATGTTCTTTAAACAGCCATTTTATTATATAAAAAACTGCAATCACGACCGAATAGAGAGTTTGATCTTCACTGGGTGCTCCACACCTTCCGCCTTATTCCACATTTAACCTACGCTTAGGAAATCACATTATTATATAAAAACTGATTGCTCTTTGTTGGTTGATTTGTCTCTTTTAAAGTAATATATATATATATATATATGTGTGTGTGTGTGTGTGTGTGTGTGTGTGTGTGTGTATACAGGGTGATTGAAAAGTAACATGCTATTTTAAAATACGTGTAATTTATTTTTTAACTATAATTTTTACACGAAATCGATATGAGAGGAAAACGTTTATCATGAGGTCTTATTTAAAATTCGATATGGCCACCAGATGTCGCTACTAGCTTTTCGAGACCCCCCCCCCCCACCAACCAGAAATCGTGTCAATTGATTTCACCAAAAACTCTTTTAGTATGGAAGACATACCAATCATGCATAAAATAGAGCTGACTTTTCAATCACCCCATATATATATATATATATATATATATATATATATATATATATATATATAATAATAGTAATAATATAAATAGTTATACTCACTTGGAAAAACCTTAGGTATTTCGGCTTGTAACTGAACAAACCAATACCCTAGGAAAAATAAGGGATAAAAAAAAGAAAGAACTAAGAACATGAAATTCAGGCGAAAACAATCGTCCAGAAAAAAAAACCCTCCAAAACGAGTAAAGCAAAAGTAACTAAGTAAAGTGCTCAATACACTAAGTAGAGCAAACCTAAATATGAACTTAAAGATCCGTGTAGGTGAAACCAAGGTAGGTTTACCTGGTTCTTTAGGTCCATAGTTACATACACACACACACACACATATATATATATATATATATATATATATATATATATATATATATACAGTAGAACCTCGGTTCACGAATTTAATTCGTTCCTGAAGTCAGTTCGTAAGCCGAAATATTTGTAAACTGAAATTATTTTTCCAATAGGAATCAATGTACAGAAAAAAGTCACAGTACCATAAAATTGGAAAGAAAAGCACAACACAACACACGAATGTATACAATACGGTTGTCGCCTCAGAAATTATTCCGTTCGGATTAACTCGGTTCGGCAATGTTGTTCCAGAACCGAGGCATTTTCATCTCAAATGTTCTGTTTCACACAAACATAAAAACCTGAATGTGGTTGTCGGATGCTCATACGTCGAAATCGATGGGAGAGTCAATCATGTGTGTATGTATGTGTATGCGTGTGTGTGTGAAAAGGGTATATAATTTTTTTACATCATGAACAATTTGTGGAAAAAAGGTTTCGTGTGACGCGTTTTGTCCTTTAGGACTTCATTGGACGAAAGTGATGTTTCCGTTGATGCGACAACGTATGTGCACGAAGGAGAAAAGACGCTGAGAATTTTAAATTTAAATTTTTCTTTTTTTGAAAATATATTTATAGTCTACCCGATATCATTTCGTTTCTTTTTCTTTTAGTCCATACTTCCATCACTTTTGTTATCAAATATCCTACACTGTGATAATAAATCTCTTTTTAATACATTTCACCCCAAGCAATGCGGGAATGCCACTAATACGCAGGGAGTTACAGAAAGTGAAATTGAGAGAAAAGACTGAGAACAGGATTGAGGAAAATACAAAAGATGTACGAGATTCAAGAAGATAAACGATGGCAATTGACGTTGGGTTTAAATTTTTGAAGTTTGAAGTTATCAGGGAAGCAAGTAAACGGAAGGGAGTTCCACAGGCGGGAAGTGCAAGAAATGAAACTGTTGCAGTAGAAGTGGCAGTTTCATTTAATTATTTCAACAGTAAGAGAGTGGGGCCTAGATGCCAATCTAATAGCATGCTTAAATTAATGTAGTCGGAGAGTCAAGGGAAAACAAAGCTCGCCAGAATATATGCCAAGAAAATTGAAATGTTGTAAAAAGCTGGACGTTAATTCACTGTAGATAATCTAGGGATTAAAGAAATTTCTATATATTATCGCCTTAGTAAATAGTTTTCTTTTTTTTAAGTAAAGTAACATTTTAAAAATCGAAAGTATGTCCAGATTGATTAGAGTGAGAAACTAATGCATTTAGTATGTTGTTTTGTAAAAGATCCCTTTTATGTTCATACAATCTTGTAGTCATTTAATCTTTAATGCTTGAGGTCTTCTTCAGGTGGATGGAATGTCGAACTGAACCCTTTATTTCGCTCACTGGGGTAGACTGTTCTAGTTCCACGTGCCATGTTTAATGGATGTCAGTTATCAGTTATCTCCTGTCTCCAATCTCCTCTCCAAGTTCTCCACTGCCTTAACCAGGTATCGAAGTCACTCTCTTTGGGTCTTGTCACTGGATCTAACCAATGCCTTTATCCACTGTGCCATCTGTCTGTGTATGAATGTCTGGTTATTATAAACCTAATGTCTTCAGCAACCATTTTTACCAGTGCTCATATTGCAATTTTTGCTGTTATCATTGTATGATTTTACCGTTTTTTATCAGTACTCATATTCCATTTTTTTTATTATCGGTTTTCTCTGGCACTTATTATTACTGGTATCCATATTGTATTCATTTTTATGCTTGGTCGGCTCAGGAGATTTTTGTGGCCTAGCATATGTGCTGATTCCTTAAGTTTACGAATATTCCAATGGTGTTCTTTGTCTATGATCTCAACCTGATCCCACAGAGGGCGGTAATCTCCCTTTTCTCAGCCACGCCTGATTTTTCCACTTCCCTTCGTGTTACAGCTTTCTGGTGTTCTTGAAGGCTTACCTTAAGGGGGCGGCCTGTCTCCCCTTTATATTTCTCCAGTGAGTGAAATAAAGGGTTTAGTTCGACATTTCAACCACCTGAAGAGAGCCGGATCGTACAACGGCCGAAACGTTGTGATAAATATGGCGACAGAGATGAGGACAATAGTCCGAATAACGTAAATAGTGTACATAATACATCATCTCAGAAATATAGACCGATACCAAGATTGTAGTTCTCAGGGAAGCATTCACTCGGGAGCTTGTTCCACAAAGTAAGAATTCCGAAGAAGTTGCCCGAGTAGAACTTGCTGGTTTGATACCGTTGGACACGGCATGGCAGGTCCTTGCAGAGAAGGTTCGAGCTGGTGGCACTAAAGAATGCACCTTGCCCGAACATCTACCATAGTAAAAGCGATATAGTTGTGAAAGGTTGGCGACGTTTCGACTGTAGGGATAAGGGTTGTAGGATGGAGAATAATTCATTACCCACAAGGACGCGTAAGAGCTTTTTGAATCCTATCGAAGCTGGACAGTTAGAATTGGGCATCACCAGCCCAGATATGGCAGTAATGCTCCATTCTTGGTTTGATCTGACTCTTGTAAAGACAGAACACGGCAGAAGAAAATAGGTATATTCTGGGACGATACAAGGAACTGACCATTCTTCCAACATCTTGCGATGGCACCGAATATACGTGTTCCATTTCAGATCGGGGGTGATATCTAGACCCAATAAACGCCAGAGGCAAGGAGCCTCTTTGAGGATATACCTCTCAACATGATTGGTGAAGGTTTAGGGTCTGTCCGGTGGTGATGAAATGTTACTAGTTTTGTTTTTGAGGTACTGAATGATACCAACCATTCTCCCCCTTCTCACACTTTGAGCTGTGAGAGTTAGATCAGAGGGGAGATCAGCTGACAGACACTGGCTGTCAAGATATTTGGATGTTCACCCATACACTGAGGTATCATCCGCACATATATTTACTGTGGAGTGTTCTTGGGCAGAGCGTTGATATAAATCAGAATAAGGGTACGGCCAAAGAGAGAGCCTTGGGTATGGAACAGCATGGATATCATGTGCCTTAGAGGACTGACCATTAACATTACCATCATCGACCTACCGGACAGGAAAGACTTGACAACCGAGAGGACTCTCCCAGCGAATACATAGCTGGTCAGTTTGCGTAGCAATCCCCTGGGCCAAACCCACCTTATCAAAAGGCTTCGAGATATCTGCAGCGATCACTACCGAGCGATTTTTATTTTCAAGAGCTTCACTGATTCTATGCATGACAGTAATTAACACATCAGCAGTGGACCTAGAAGAGTGAAAACCGTACTGACTGTCAAGAGTTTGTTTTTGTTAAGATGTCCAACGACTTTCTTATTTATGATAGTTTCATTAGACTTTTTGAAGCTAAGTGGAGCTTAAGGAGCGATATTGTGACGGGGACGAAGGCCCATGTGCATTCTTGAGCACGGGGTATGCACGCCACACGTTCCATGCATTTGTGAAACATTTATTCTCAAGGCAGCGGTTTAACAGTTTCGTCAAGATTGGAGGAAGTTCTATATCATGTTTTTTGAGGGGAGGGGAAGTCGGGTAAGGGATGTTCTTTGTCGTTTAATGCAAAGTTCATGGCAAAGAGTTTAAGCTCATTCGACGTGGGCAGAAGAATCTCAGGGTCATTTATAATGGAGTACACTAACTGAACTCACTCCTCAGTTGTAAGTGATCTGTGATCTGTGAGACAAGCTTGTTAACCATTAACACACGTCGAAGTGCACTTAAAAAGCTTCATTCAACTAAACTCGACAAACACGTGCGACTGTTAAAAAATGTAAATACATTATAAGGAGTGGTTTGTACAAGAAATAAAATCTTTATGGACGATTCTATTACAATTTCTCCCACCCGAAAAAAAAAACACAAAGGAAGCACAGTAATTAGTTAACAAAAGGAAATACATACGGGTTTAGTTGTTTAATCGTTTAGTCAGATTTTCTTTTAGTTTTTAAGGGAGACAATTCTCTGAGTTAACGAATCTGTTGTGAATTCTCTCAGAGCGTCAAGGCAACACCCAATCAAGCGAAAAACAAAAGGGGTTTTGGTGAAGGTGAGGGTGAGTGGCACTTTCAGGTTTAGGAGATTTTGAAAGCGAGATGTGAGGTAAAGCGCCTATAGACCATCCTGAGGTAATCATAAAATTGGGAGTTATGGGTTTTTTCCTTCAGAAACTAGAGTACATTCCTTTAGGTTTCCAGCAGGAGTAAGATTCCTTAAATGGTTGGAAAACTTGGTAACGGGTTTCGCCGATGAAACATCATAATCATCACAAAAAATTTCATTTAAAAAAAAAGTACGTAAATGAAAGAAAATGTGAATCACGTTAAGCGGCGAAACAGGGTAAAGTTTTCTAAATTGTTTTGTATATTTACTCATCTAAATTTATATATATATATAAAAGTGAACATAGAAGTCAATACTTAGAGGCGACAGTCTGTTTCATGCTAGATGCAATCGTCAGGCAACGATTGCCTGACGATTGCATCTAGCATGAAACAGACTGTCGCCTCTAAGTATTGACTTCTATGTTCACTTTTATATTTACACACGCCCTATCTCTGATATTGAGCACTTTATACCATAAATATAGCACACTTTAAACTATATTTCTTCATATATATATATATATATATATATATATATATATATATATATATATATATATAATATAAAAAGCTCAAACACTAATATTCCATGGTTATAATTTATTACATTGGAATCGTAATCACGATCCAATTCATCAGACCTAGAAATTCAAAAAGAAATCGGAAAATATAACCCCGGGTATAAAAAACAAAATTTTAGTGAGAATGTATGTGTGCGAGTAGGAAACAAGTGTGAGAGCGAAATGTGTGAAAGCGTTAGAGAGAGGTGTAACAGAAGAAAGAAAACAGGGAAGGCTAACATTTTTTTTTATTGTGCGTAGTCTCATCACAAATGTATCCACACGTTTCCGGTGTCTGTTTTTTAATTTTAGGTCAGCGAATCGGTATTGATTTATGCATCTGAAAATAATTCATATTTATCTGTATCTCACTCATTTAAGCCGTTATTTAACTCCTCTCTTTAAAACTTCTGTTAAATTTTAATTCCCACCTTCACATTTAGGCCTTCCTGTTCTTCTTCGTTCGTGATAACGATTCCAATGTAATAAATTATAACCATGTAATATTAGTGTTTGAACCATATATATATATATATATATATATATATATATATATATATATATATATATATATATATATATATATATTACAATGAATCATTCATACAAAAAGTAGATTAGTAAAGTTGATGATATAAAATGGCGAAATCCCTTCGCTAACAAAATTTTAAAGGTGCATTAACCTACAAATCACTTGATGAATGTTATGATCCTTGTTTTTAAAAATTATACGTTGCATAAGGTTTTTCTTTAATACGCAAGTACTTTCAACTGTACATTCAGTCATCTTCAGGCATAGAAATTATTTTGTTTTTGGTAAAATTCAGGTAGCATCCGAGATGATAAATATAATGCGAATCGAAATGTTTTTTTCTTTTAATCTGTTATTGATAACGGATACAAACTTTTGGAGCGTGCAGTCGCAACGCCAAGGTTTAATTTTGTTTAAATTTTAGAGAGTGCGTTTTTTTACTAATATGGCAATTTGAGAATTTTTGTTGTTATAGGAGTTTATCAGTCAACGTGGCATGAACTAAATTGTTCAATAAGTAATGTCTCAGTTGTTATCTCGAAAATTTGCACGTCGGATCAGTTTTTTTAAATCAAATATGTGGTGCACCACATATTTGATATATATATATATATATATATTTCTTCTATTTTAGTAGACACACGTGTTGACATCCCTGATGTTAAAATTATTATCAAACAGCTCAGACCGAGGGTTACTAAAGAAAATTCGAAACTTTATTCCATTTTTCGATCAAAGAAGCCACTTGCTATAGACGAAAGGATGTCCGTACCAATTAGGTCACGCGAGACCGTCAGGATAAGGCCAGACTCAATTACCTACTTAAGCAATGCACACACGCCCTTGGAAATTTTTAAAAATCTATATCTGCAAGCTTTATTTTCGTATCCGAAATGTAAGCACAGTAATTTGTTTTTATTTAAATGGATATCTTATTCAATATTATTTTTATCAGTATAGCGATTTACTAAGCGTAGCTTAGATGTGGTATAAGGACGAATGTAAGGAGTATACAGTAAGGACGTAACTCACTACTCAGTCTTAAATGAGTTAGTGAAACAAGCTTGTTACCAATTCCACCACCTTGAAGTGACCAATTTCTTGTTATTATAAACGTTATTTTAAATTGGTACACATGTTTAAATTGTTAAACTTGTACTTTTAAATTTTATAAAGCATTGAAACTGATCTATGTGAAATCCATCGACTATTTTATCATACCTTTTTCGAAACAAGAATATTTCAATATGTGATGCGTCGACGCTTCTATCAGTAATAGCATTTGTATATTTCAGTTGTGTATACGAGATTCAGAGAACTGGAACTTAACTCGTGAGTAACAATCTCGAACCATTACAACAACGACACATCCAAGATTGCAAGATTAGTATTCCCGAGAGGTCAACTATCTAATTACTGACAAGATTCGAGGTTGCTTAATTTCGGTGACCGTAAGGGAATCGGTGCTTCAACGTGATGTGTCCATAAGTCCAAAGCAATATACTTTACTTATGTATTTTAGCGGATAAACATCTTTCAGTTGTCATCCGTGAAATTATTTTCAACTGGCCTAGATTGAGAAGACGTACCAAAGAAAATGTGCCTCTAGCCTGTATTTCCTTTTTTTCCATCAAAGAAGCCACTTGCTTTTGCCGAAAGCGTGTCCGTAGCAATTTGGCTACGGGAGACTGTCATGAGAAGGCCAGGCTCAATTACATACATTACATAATGAAAGCACACTTTGGGACTTTTTCGAATCTTTATCCACCAGCTTCAATTTTGAGTTCGAAATGTAAGCACAGTAATTTGTTTTTATTTAAATGGATTCTTTATTTTTTTGACTGTAAGATTTTTTATTGAAACAAATAATGATTTGATGATACAAATCGTAATAATTAAGACACAGCTCGTGTAAAAAGTGGTAGATTTGCGCGTAATTTAATATAACAAACCCAACGGGAATTGGAACTCGACTCTCCGATTAAGAATTTCGAACCATTATCCATTACAACACCGAAACATCCAAGCTTGCAAGATTGGTATTCTCGAATGGTCGACCATCTAATTACTGACAAGATTCGAGGTTGCTTAACTCCGGTGATCGTAAGGAAATCGGTGTTTCAACGTGATGTCGCCATAAGCCCAAAGTAATATACTTTATGTATGTCTTTTAGCGGATACACATCTTTTAGTTGTCATCCGTTTTCTTTGACTTAATGAAATTATTATCAACTGGCCTAGATCGAGAAGATGTACTAAAGAAAATGTGCCTCTAGCCTGTATTCTCTTTTTTTCCATCAAAGAAGCCACTTACTATAGCCGAAAGCGTGCCAGTAGCAATTTGGCTACGGGAGACTGTCAGGTTAAAGCCAGGCTCAATTACCTACTTAAGGAATGTACACCTCGTCGCTTTGGGAATTTTTCGAATATACAGTGTGGTCCAAATGTCTTGTCGCCTCTTTTCCAAAGTGTATGAACACGTGACAGCTTACCGAAATAGAAAATTATATTATTTAGGGGTGGGATAAGTCTTTTGGAATACACTGTATATCCTCTAGTTTCATTTTCGAGTCAAAAATATAACCTTAGTGACCTTGGCTTATTTTTTTTTTTAGAAAGAATATCATAAAAAATCACTTAAAATGATTGGGTTTACGTTTCAGTTACGAACATAGATGTCTTATATTTATTAGTTCAAACATTATATATTAGTGGATACACGTGTTTGAGAACACGCCATGTTATTTATTTATTTATTTTATTTAAAAATGTTACTTGCATCTACCGGCCTGTGCAATCGGGAGTTACAATTAAAAAAAGTATCCCTCTCCTGGAAGCATTCGGACTTGCGTTTCACATTATAAGGTCAACGACCGTCTGATTCGCCCATTGCAAAGGAGGAATCAAGCTCGAACTCTGCCGAAGATCATGTTTTCTTCATTGCGACACTTAAAGGAACAGGCAAGTAGATATAATCCATACTGTTAAAAAGTAAAAGAAAATCCAGGGTATTTATTCAAACATATAACATTTAAAATAATAAGAAATAATGTCGGATAAAAATCAATTAATTCCTTTGAAATATATATATATATATATATATATATATATATATATATATATATATATATATATATATATATATATATGCACCAGGTTTAATGCAGCAGGTGAAAAAATTTAGTATTTCATTTGATTGCAGATGAATCGCCTGCGTTAACCTGGTAGTTTCCAGTAATGCGCGTTCGACTCCTGGCAACAGCTTTCGGCAGCAGTAACTCGAAGGGAGCGAGCTTTTTAAAAGTGTTCAAGCGAACAGTTAACCATAAATTTGGCCCATCTTAAGAATCCATGTGAATTCACAGCATGTTCACGTCTGTGGCGATGGTCTCGAGACCACCATGAGTTATCTCATGTCAGTCGATATAAAAAAAAATATATAGTTTTAAGCTATACAATTTTTAAAGGTTAAATTTCTCAATATCAGGGATAGAGCTTATGTAAATATAAAAGTGGACATTGAAGTTCACACCCAGCGGCGACAGTCTGTTCCATGCTTAAATGCAACCGTCGGGTCATCATCGCCTGGCGAGAAGTTTGCGTTTAAGCAGTGAAAATGTTTTCACTTTTTTATATAAGAGTGACACCCTTCCATCCAAAAAAATGAAAAAGAGCTCTTAGAGTCATTGCAAAAGAATGGAATCAATTATCAAACTTATACTATGAGAAACTTTTGCAAGCAATGCTAAAAATTTGTACTGTAGTAATCAAGACTAAAGTAGGATATTTTGACGAGAGCAAAATTTAATTATAAAATGCTTCCTTTTTTTGTCATAATAAAATTTCTAGTAATAAATAATATCTTTTTCGTATTTAAAGTACAAGGTAACTACATTTTGGGTTAATTAAAAAGATAATTTGGGTTTCCTCAAATCTTTTAATTGTAGTGTATTATATAATAAACACGAAAACAATTTTTTAATACGTTACTTAAAAGTTGAAAACTAAAAACGAATATCTTGGAAAATACCACCAGGAAAAATGCAAATATGGCATACAATGCAGATAATGTAACATAGTTTAGAGAAAGCCGATAGTTTAAACTAAACAAATAAGACAGTCAAGCCCACGAGAAAATAAAAAAAACAAAAATCTAAATAAATAAATAAACAAATTAAATAAATAATGAACAAATTAGCACACGAGGAATTAACATATAAACGCAATACGTGTAATAATAATAGTAGTAATAAAATAACAACAAATAACTAAGTAATTAATAATAAATAATGGGTATAATGTTAACAAATAGCAATTTAAAAAAGCTACAAATAACCACATTCAGATTCACAAATCTTTCTTCTCAAAAGCCTCTAGAACAATGATAGCCAACGTAGGGCTGTTAATAACTCATTCTCGAATTTCCCCCATATTCTGTTAGTATGGGAAGCCACAAGACAGGACAAGCGAGGTGAAGCTGACGACCCAGTTAGCTGTAGAAGTATTAATTGAAATAATAATAATGTCTCAGTAATATTGAAGATTTTCCAAATGCAGCCAGACACGCATATCTCTATTGCCTCGATTTAAGAAAATGGAGCCAGAAACTAAATTTTGTTTAACTGAATCAAACGAAGAAACGAAACAGGGAAAATAGAATACCATAGAGCCATAACTCTTGCGTACTATTCGACATATACACCAGCTTTGATATTCCTGTTCACTTTTAAGCTTGCCTTAAGAGTTGAAAACCTCCACAACAAAAGGTGAAAAAGTTAACAAAAGTTTGACGTCATGTATCCATGACAATCATGTTTTTTTTTAAATACACAAGTAAGCTATTCTCTCGTGAATCAAAACATGTTAGTGCTTGCATTGCATTGAAAGTTTCAAATTCAAGAGAAATTATTCAGTGTTTAAATCGAGTGCAAAATAATTTTCAGAGATTTATTTTTGGGACAATATATTTTACTTATCTAAATTCACAGCCTTATTATTGTAATGGGGGGTGTGGCTTTTCGTTGTTTCTGCATGTTTAAATCACGTCGGGGAGTCAACCAATTGTACGGATTTTATCAATCTCAAAATAATGGAATTGAGCAGATATTGATTTAATATAACTAAGGTATAACATGACTCAGAAGAAAAACAAACTTCCACTGTGAGTGAGAAAGTGACTGACAGTGTTTCTTTGGAAAATGAAAAATATAATGGCATTAGGTTACCGGTTTGAAATAGGAGTCCAGTTCGTAGCGACATTGTCTAGTTTGTTGAACTGGGATATTTTATTGTGCTTTGAGAAAGATATACAGTGTGTCTACCCAAACAAACTGACATGATTTACAAGGTGAATATCTGAGTAACTACATATCCCATTGTATAAGAAATTCAATAGGATTCGTGTAGAACATGGTGTTTTATTTATAAAAATTTGAACAAGATATTCAACGGGATGTGGATTTTATAACCGATTTCACAAAACTTGAAAAATGTTCAATATACGCACCACTTGTGACACGACACTCGTCAAGACAGTAGTCCAGCTTCTGCCAAACACGTTGTAGCATGTCTTACGTAACATTCTCCAAACGCTTCAGTGATTCTCTGCTTAAGTTCCTCTAGACTTGTAGGAAGTGTGGAGATATAGTCCTGTCCTTTCACATAGCCCGATAGAAAGGCGGCAAGTCAGATGAAGGTGGTCGCCATTTCAACAGCACATTGACATTATCACTGGCACACCCGATCCATCTTCCTGGTAGATTCTCAGTAAGATAAGCCTACACAGTCAACTTAGGTATTTTTAAAATATTTTGTTAAAATTTGAGGTCATTTGAACGAGAATTGTCTATGTCAGTTTTTGTGATGCCAACCAATACTCGTTGTCACTTTCGTAATGCTCGTTGTAGTAGAGACTTTGTAATCGCAGATACAACTATAGTACGCCGTTGAACAATGCTGGTGTTAGACGCCTTCGAATAACACTCGCACTAATAGTACTTGCTCGATAATACTCGCTCAAATAGTAATCCATAAAGTGATCCGAATAGAGGACTAGTATAGTGAATAGAGTAGAGAATAGCGTTCCTTATAGTAATAGAGGATAGACTAGAAATACAGATCCTTTAGACGTTACACGACTTCTTATATATGCGTTTCCGAAATGGTTACATGATCCACTTAATTTAATAATGGGATCGCCTGTGTTTGCTCACTGGCGATTTATGTTCAAACTCAAGTGTCGGCAGTGACACTTTATATAACACCAGTATACCACAAAATTATGTCGATTTTGGACTGACACCCTGTATATTTATATGAGTTTCTTGCGAAAATATTATTGTGGGAGTATGAGATATTTTTTCTTTCAAATAGAAGATAGTGTGGTCTTTTGAATGCTTTACATGGGAGCTAAGAAGCACTTCCGGAAGTGGAAATGAGACAAGTCATCCTACTACGGCATCTTGCGATTGAAGGAAGAAAAAAAAAGAGAAAAACGTAATTGACGAATAGATTTAAAATTCTGACTGAATCAATTCGCGGATAATTCATACTAATGCCCTTGGAAAAGGCATGCGCCTAATTCTCCCTCACCCAGTTTTTGGTAAATATCATGATTATTGGCGTCCTATAAGGAGATTCATATTGGTACAGTTTAGGGATTATTTCACGCTGGTGGCAGCACGTAACTCTGGTGCATGTTACTTGGAGAGGAGATGGGCAGCGCTAATTAATCTCAATTGCGAGATATCAGAGTGGAATTAATCGACATACCACCACAGTGATCTAATGGGGCAAAAGAATGCTGGTAAGTTTCATCACAGAGGCTGGAAGAAATATTAAAATGGTTTCTATAAAAAAAATAGTGAGATACCATGGCCCGGTTATTTGAGAAATGTGGAAATTTTGAGAAGAAAAAGTACAAATCAACCGATTCTAACAAACAGAAATTGAAAGCTGAAAATTCTGGGACTCAAAAAAAAAGAGAAAAGAATGCTTGGAGAATTCAATACTGACAGGATATATCGAAGGCAAAACAGGCAAAAATGGAAGTGACACAAAAATAAGGTATCACTGAAAGCAACAAAAGACGGGAAGGTGTGGAGGACCATAATAGCACATATCCTGAAGGGACATGACAAGAGAGACAAAGAACACTATTTGACAAGTTTGAATAAACTGATGGAGAACCAAGTACTACAAAAAGCAAGTATTACTGAGAGCAACGGAAAACGGGAAGGTGTGGAGGGCAATGATCATTCATTTCCCGAAGGAACATGAAACATAGAGAGAAAACCTAGTTGATACGTTTCAGTAAGTGGGGGGGGGAATAAGTATCACAAAGGGAAAGGAGAAAATTATTACTGAACAAAAGGCATGAAGATGTGGAGGGCACTAACTACTTGCATCTTTAACTTGTTTGGCATATGAAGACTGATTTTGAATAACCCGCCTTCATTATTAATAATGCATTTTGAATCCATTGTGTACATTTGTGCTATATCCGTTCAGGACGTACACGATCATAGCTCCCCACATCTTCCTATTTTTTATACCTCTCAGCAATGTTTCTCCCTTTGCCATTCCTCCCAATCCCCGTTCGAACAAACTCGTCAGATAGTTACTGGTGCTTTCTCTTCGATATTTCCTACGAGTGTTAAATTCTCCAAACTCTCCTTCCTCATCATGTGCCCTAGAAATTTCTACTGTTTCTTTTTGATTCTGAGTATAAGTGTCTTTTTTCTTACCATTTTTCTTAAGACTCCCTCGTTGCTTACTCGCTTCATCCATTGACTATAAAGCATCCTTCAATAGAAACAAGTTTTTGTTGCCTCCACTTACCCTCCATCAGTGAAGCGGATTGTTAAGTATTCAGTGCCATACCAAAAAATTGTATTACATAGCAGTTCAACATTCTTTTTCCTTTGTTTCTAATTACTGTAATTACCCATGTATAATACGCATTTTTTCTAGAAATAATAAGCAAAATTATGGATGCGTATTATACGCAGCTACAAAATAGCCTTCAAAAAAATTTTCTTTCCCAGGTCGATTTCAGTTGCGAAATGATTACTCACCAGAGGCATACAATTTGAAACTAACATTCGGCGATTGCGACCCCCTAAGGATGTCAAATACAATCATATATACATAGCAATACAAATGTAAGATAAAATAAGAATTATCATAAAACTAAATTAGAATAATATTATTCTGTGTTTAAAACCATTTTCTGCGAAAAACTACATACAGATCCGATAGATTGCACATTTTGTCGAACAAAAACAGGTTAATGAGTCTGCGCAGTTGGCACAATATAGGTATTTCCGTTTCCTTTTAGAATCGTGATGATCGGAAATTTTGATAAATATCTTCAATTATAGTTTGAATAAGAGTGGGAAACGCTGGCCGTAATGAAATTGGAGTAGTACAATTTATATGGTTTGATCACCAAAATGGTGCGTATTATGCGTAAGTAGAAGCATTTTCCCCACATTTTCAGCACAATTTTAGGTGTGCGTATTATGGATGAAGGCTTTATACATGGGGCATTACGGTAAATTTTCCTGTTTATTGATACTTTGCTTAGCTTTTGGAATGTATTTTTTGCTAGTGTTTGAACTTCGGTAACGCATTGTTGGTTGTTCTTTTTTTGGATCAGAATTATTTTGAGCTAAAGAGAAAAAAGAATTAATCAAGCTCTTCTATTTCAGATTTAGGTTCTAAGCGTTCTAACTTATATTTACATGTTTGACATTATATGTTATTTCTAGCTTACGGATGAATTTTATTTCTTTTTTATACTTTAAAAATGTTAGAAAACTACTTGCCCTTACCAGTTAAACAGGTTGCCAATGTTGGGAATTCGGGTCAAAATAGAAAAAGAATTAAAAATGAAAATAACTGAAACAAGCAGGACAGAGAAACAAATCAAAAGTCAGTCTTGTAATGTTTGGTTTGGTTTGTTTTAAGGCATATCGACCTCAATGGGTCATTTAATGCCGAAAAAGAATTTTTATTTCTGGTAATATTTTTCTTCAAGAATGTATAGCTGGTAACGTCCTTTTTCCTAAAAAATGTATAGCTGGTAATATTATTTTTTTCAAAAACGTATAGTTGGTAATATTATTTTTCCAAAACATACAGCTGGTAATATTATTTTCCCAAAACATACAGCTGGTAATATTATTTTCCCAAAACATACAGCTGGTAATATTATTTTTTCCAAAACATACAGCTGGTAATATTATTTTTTCCAAAACATACAGCTGGTAATATTATTTTTTCCAAAACATACAGCTGGTAATATTATTTTCCCAAAACATACAGCTGGTAATATTATTTTTTCCAAAACATACAGCTGGTAATATTATTTTTTCCAAAACATACAGCTGGTAATATTATTTTTTCCAAAACATACAGCTGGTAATATTATTTTTCCAAAACATACAGCTGGTAATATTATTTTTTTCCAAAAATGTATAACTGATAATATTTTTTTTTTTCAAAAATGTATAGCAGGTATTATTTTTTCCAAAAATGTATAGCTGGTAATATTATTTTTTCCAAAAATGTATAGCTGGTAATTTTTTTTCAAATATGTATAGCCGGCAACACTATTCTTTCAAAAAAAATATAGCCGGTAATATGTTTCAAAAATTGTACAGCTGGCAACATTACTTTTCCAAAAATGTATTATCAGAGGCCCTGCTGTTGGACGTAGTTTATCGTCATACCCAGGACGCGGATGTAGTTTATCGTCATACCCAGGACGTGGACATATCTTGGGAGTTAACTATTTGCCCATAGCTGGGACCCTAACAGGTGCTACCACCCCGGGTTAGGGTGGACGTGGGAACACCAGCAATTAAGAGGTGGTTCCACGCTCCTCAAAACCTCCTGATCAGAGGCCTTGCTGTTGGATGTAGTTTAATGTCATACCCAGGATGTCTTGTAATGTTAAATATGCAAAAGCATTCAGGTTGTTCTGCAAAGAACGAATTGAATACATAGGTAGATTTGCGATTTACGAGCTAAGGTATAAAGTGTCGCTGCCGACACTTGAATTTAAACAATGATAATTTTCTATCCAAAATCCATTCACAAAAATGATCTTAAACGTCTACTCACACCATGAAGACAAAATTAAATCTGAAATAACTAGAAGTTTCTACATCGGAGGACTTAAAATCTGTCGCCCTTAATAGTTACTCGATGAAAAAATACTATGAAAATAATTTTAAACTCGTGCATTATCCTAATGATTTAACATATATAGGAATAAAGTGTAGCTGCCGACATTTGAGTTTGAACATAGATCGCCAGTGAGCAAACATAGGCGATCCCGTTATTGAATTAAATAGACCATGTGATCATAGAGGAAACGCTTATATGTAGGAAATAGCTGACGACTAACGATCGTTATTTCTAGTCTATCCTCTATTACTATACAGACCGCTATTCTCTACTCTATTCACAATACTATTTATCTATTCAGATCACTATATGTTGATTACTATTCGAGCCAGTAATATCGAGCAAGTACTATTAGTGAGTGTGATATCCGAAGGCATCTGACACCAGTATTGTTCTACGGCGTTACTATAGCTGTATCTGCGATTACAAAGTCTCTACTACAACGAGCATTACGAAAGTGACAACGAGTATTCGTTGACGTCACAAAAGTGGCAACGAGTGTTCGTTGACATCACAAAACTAGGAATGTCGAAAAGCTCGAGAAATTAGCGAGAGAACGGCTAAGTTTCAAAGATTATAAATACACAGATAAGTATATTATCATACGTATTTTTAAATGTTAGTTCCTTGCAGAACGTAGGCTCATGGTTCTCGATAGTTTCCATTTTTCTTTATTGTTTGTGTACTGATTCGGCCTTTCTCCAGAAGTCTTTCAACCAGCTTTCGAATTGATGCCACGCCAAGGTTCTGCATTTCGCCGGACAAGAGGAGGTGCTAACAGATATTCAGCACCTACCACATATCATTTGACACGTCAGTGTATCCCGCATATCATTTGATACGTCAGTGTATCATTTGACACGTCAGTGTATCATTTGACACGTCAGTGTATCCCGCATATCATTTGACACGTCAGTGTATTATTTGACACATTAGTGTATCCAGCGAGCAAACCTCACTCTATATACATTTATCATTTCATATGCTTATCTTCCCTAAACCAGTTTTTTCATCTCTATCAGTCTGTTCATATATATCGACCATATCTACAGTATATATATATATATATATATATATTATATATCAATCCAATTTATTTCAATCCAGGTCATACCTATGTATTTCAATCTATTCCTATTTATCTATTTCAATCAAATCCTATCCATCTATCTAGGTGACGCTCTTGGGGGTGGGAAAGTGGTCTAAATCTAACCGGGTCAAACATTCGTTTGGACACTCGAGCTGGTCTTGCTAGATCATTTACGACTGAGAAGTGAGTTCGATCTTCACCGGCTACTCTAGACATTCGGCCTTGAGCCACATCTCAGCTACGCTTAGTAAATACCTTTGGGGACATTGATTTGATGCAATGGTTAACAAGCTTGTCTCGCTAGATCAATTACGACTGAACAGTGAGTTTGATCCTCGCCGTGTGTTCCATACGTTCGGTCTTGTGCCACATCTAAGCTACGCTTAGAAAGTCTCCATTACCATCTATGATCTCTCTAGCAATAAAAAATGGGAAGTTGCGGAGGACCATAATCGCACATATCCTGAAGGGACATGTCAAGAGGAAGAGAGAGAGAAAGAACACTATTTGACAAGTTTTAGGAAATTGATGGAGAAACAAGTACCCAAAAAAGTAAGTATTACTGGGAGCAACGGAAAACAGGAAGGTGTGGAGAGCAATGATCATTCATTTCCCGAAGGAACTTGAATCATAGAGAGGAAACCGAGTTGATAGTTTTCAGTAAATGGAGGGTGGAATAAGTATCACAAAGGGAAAGGGGAAAATTATTACTGGACAAAAGGTATGAAGGTGTGGAGGGCCATAAACATATGCATCTTTAACTCGCATGGCTTATGGAGATTCCTATTGATCTATTTCAGCAAAATCCTATCAATCCAGTTACGACTTATAGTGAGTTTGATCCTCGCCATGTGTTCCATATTTTTGGCCTTGTGCCACATGTAAGCTACGCTTAGAAAATGTCCTTTGCCATCTGTCTAGAGTCTTTACCACACATTATGACCACCTGGCGAAAATTAAAGTTGTATATTATTGTAG
>OZ038482.1:112643902-112663902 GCA_964036315.1 Acanthosepion esculentum | reverse complement strand
AGCTTCCTTAGCATAACCACACCCTGTAGAGGCTGAGAAAATCCAGTGAGAAGATACATCCTCTACCTACAGCCATTTTTATTTTTGTGTACCTACCCAATTACATTTCCATCTGTATGCAAGTGTTTTGCTCTAAGTCTAATTTCTGGATTATTCTAACATCCTCCCCAAATAAATTTCTCCTGGCAGTTCAAATAGTTCTTTGTGTCGTACCTTATCAAAGGATTTTGCGTAATCTGTAGTGTAAACGAACATCTTTCTCAAATGTACTGTAATAATTTTGTGCAAATGCAACAAAATTATGTCACTCGTGTGTTGTAAACTTGGATGCGTGGGTGGTGTAATGGATAATCGATCTGTATTGTTAATCAGAGAGGCGAGTTCTAGTTCCCGTTAAAATCGTTATATTCCTTACGCGCAAATACCATTGAGAACGGTATGATCCGACCTATTCTCCTCCCAGCTATGGGTTAATTAGTAAGACTTGTATCACGAAACCAATTTGATCTCTAAAATATCTTACAATCTAAAGATATTTTCTGGCTTTAAATAACCTGCAAAAGGTTGAGAAACTGTAGAAAAACAAAGCAAAAATAATAGCAGATGGAATTATTTAGGGATTGTCTATTAAAATCTGTAAACGGACAACGAGTATGAGCAATAACAGTTTTTTTTAAACGCACCTCCCTTTGGATCTGCGGCAAATTTCAGCTTTGACTTTTGCTGTGGACACGTAGTTGTTCACGTGCTTTATCTGTGGAGGACAAAACAATAGTTTCCAAACGTTCAATTTAAAATGTCATAATGCGAGTTTTAATACGTGGGATCTAAGTATATGGTGTTTTGAATGGGAGGCGAAAAGTATAATAGCGCTTTAAATACTTTAGAGAAAATAAGATATGAAATTATTGGATTACGCATGATGGGCGGCCATTTTTTTTAAGATCAAAAGAAGAATAAAAAGACTGGAGGAGTAAGGTCAGCGAACTCGAGCTTAAACACATTTGTGTCGAGACAACTTTGATTTTATTACTGCTTTCACTATTTTGGAGCCATGATAAATTGTAAGAAACTTGTCGATGTCAGCTTCTGAGATAAATAGGACATTTGTTGATTGGTTTTCATAATCGAACTCTTTTTTTTTAAACAAAGATATCAAAACAGTTACTAATACAGACCAATGTCCCTTTAATACGCAAGCAGTGTTATTGTCTCGTCTTTACTAAAACGATGTTACACTGGAGTGAGCTACAAACGGTTCTATATTCATTAGAATTAGTTGAATTACTCTGTCAAAAAAGGTGACGTTTATGAAGTTGAATCTTTCTGAAGTCAATATTGTTATTATGTTTTTGCGAGTTTTTAAATATATAAATATGTCCCGGCTAATTGTATTTATATGCAACAATTCTTTGGGTATATTTTTATTAGATTCTTCTTCTTCTATGTGCCTTCGGGACGTTGGCGATCATGACTCTCCACAAATCTCTGTCCTTTGTAGCTCTTAATAACTTTTGTATTTTTGACTTTTCTTCCAATCACTGGCCTGCAATCCATTCACTCAAACACGTGAGGCTTACGGTCACCTCAGGTTGAGACTCTGAAGATAAGCAACATCGAGCCTGTCAGTAACTCGATGTGAGATACCACATGTAGTAAGCTTGGATAGATAAATTGTTAATCGGAGAACCGTGTTTCATTTCCCCTTGGGTTCGTTATATTCACTTACGCGCAATTATCCTTGGGAAAGGCATGAACCCACATGTTCTCCTTCATCTATGGATTAATTAATGACATTTGTATCACGAAACCATTTTTATCTCCACATAGAAAAATTCTTACAATGTAAAATATTTTCTGGCTTTAAATAACCTGTAAAAGGTTGATAAGCCATAAAAAAATGAATGAATCAATCAATATCGCAGGTTGGTTGTGCGTTACATTTCTCTAGCACTCTTACGTTCTGTCCTGTGAGTATCAAATTTTCCATGCCCTCTTCCGTCATTATGTGCCACCAAAATTTCAGTTATTTTTTCCTGATGTTAAGCACCAGTGACCTCTTTGATGGCATTGTCTCTAGAACTTTGTTGTTGCTCGCATATTCGGACCTTGGTATCCCCAGAATCCTTCTGTAGAAACTCAGTTCTGTTGCGTCAGGTATCTTCATTTTTGAAGAGATTATCCAGCATTCACTTCCATATAGGAGGATTGATATTACGTAACAGTTTAGTATGCTTTATTTTGTTTCAAACATTATTTTTCTGTTTCTTTATACTTTGCTCAGCTTTTAATTCATGCTTAAAATTGAGGTGAGAAAACAGTTTTAATTTCTTTTGTAGTATGACGTCATTACTCCTCCTTCCAATAGAAATGAATTGTAAAATATCAATTAATTAAACCGACTGTTTTTCCTTATTTTTCTATTTTACTTTTATTATATTTTGATTTGTCTTTTTTACAAACATTTTACTGTCCTCTTTGTCAACGATCTATCTCGTCTTCATCCATTTCTAGGGCAAATAATAATAATAATAATAATAATCTGTGATAAATATCCAGAAACCATTGATCATCTTATATCAGGTTGCACGATATTGGCACCCACTGAATATAAAACCCGGCATGACAGAGTGGGCCAATATCTGCACTGGAAAATTTGCAACTCCTATGGGAAGGAAACTGAAAGAAACTGGTATGAACACCACCCAGACCCCGTTACGGAGATAGGACCTGTTACAATTCTATGGGACTACACAATACACACTGACAGAACAATCAAATCCAACCGCCCAGACATTGTTATTAAAGACCACAAACAAAATAAGTGCCTCCTTATTGATATGGCAGTCTCTGCAGACTGCAATGTATCTTTGAAGATATTCGAAAAACTGTCAAAATACAAGGACCTTGAAATAGAAATCTCAAAAATGTGGCACATCAACAATCCCTGTTGTAGTTGGAGCCCTTGGACTGGTTGGAAAAGATTCCAGTAGGTTGATTGAAGGGATCCCTGGAAGTCCATGCCTCAAAGAGATACAAAAAATTGTTCTGACAAGTACAGCCCACACTTTACGAAGGGCTTTATCTATGTAATTATTATTATTATTATTTTTTTTTTGCAGTGGAAAGTGTCATGATGCCATTTCTAACCTTAGGTCCCTGGGCAGGACCTGGAAAGAAATGTGTAAACGCCAGATATCAAAGGAAATAAAAATAATAATAATAATAATTTCAGTACTCTTTTTTTGTTGTTTCTAACAATATTTTCCGTTTCTTATCACCTTAGTTTGTAACCATTGGAATTATATCATTACTAATTTACTCATGTTGCAAAGAAAAAGAAAAGAAAGTACGACATATTTATGTACTTTCTATTTTTTCATATGCGGGTCTTTAAGTATATTTTCAATGATTATTATTTATACTCTGCACTTTCACTACCAAGCTTCGTTGATATCTTCGAACAGTTCGCTGCCATCATAATAAAACCCACTGCCATCTGCCGAGAATAATATCTGTGACATTAGCACCAATACGGCAAAATGTTACCGACAGATAGATTTGAACAGAATGGTATATAGAGAAATGCGATTAAAGATTATCAATTTTATCATCGCTAGTGACGTTACACACAGACACACACACACACTTCATTTCTTTGTAATCTAATCATTAATTCTTTCTTAGGAGTTATGAAAAGACAACAAAAAAATTTAACATCATGAAATCACACACTAAAATTTTCCGTTAACTATTTATTTGTTCTACGTTTTTAACTTTTCGACCACGAGAGTAAACCCCACGAAACCGGAGATAGAGGATTTTTTTTGAAAGCAGCTTGTTTATTATATATACAGGGTACGGTGGATAAATTGTCGTATAATTTACGCAAAAATGAAAATAACACTGACATCTCATTTTAACAGATATATTTACCAAAATTACACAAAAGAGGTGCTCGGACTGTTTCGGAAACACCCGGATTGGTTTGATGTTAGCAACGCCGAAAGCCAGCTACTCGTAGTGCAGATGCACACTTCACTATAAGCATGGATTAATGATGCAAAAAACTCTTCTGTAAAGAAGACTCAGTAACTGAATTGCAAAATTGAGATTTGCCGTTGCATGTAGTCGATGACCTACTATTTCGGACGCAAAGATTGAAGAGTCGTTCAGCGAAAACTAGTCTAGATTAAAAACAAAAAAGTCGCATCATCAAGGTTTGTTTGCAGCCCCATACAATATACATTTGGCTCCCTGTCACTATCGCTGTTAAAATCTTCTGTAACCCCCTTGCCTTGATCGATCCACTGTCTTTCTCCTTCTCCACATCCTCTCCTTTACCACTCCTATCTGCTCTTCCTCCAACCCTTCTATAACCCCTTGCGTGATAGTGGCCTCCAGCCTTGCTTGGGGTGATACGCTTAAAAAAAAAAAAAGAAGATGATATTTCAGACTGTGGACGAGATTAAAGAGGGTATAATGAGATAACTGATGGTGAAACGTAAATAACATATTTCAGAGAATTCTTAACATTGGAAATGGCTGTGTGATATCTCTTCATGTTCTTTTCCTTTTATGAACCGTGTCCCTTCCTCTTATCCCTTATAGCTCTCAATAAGTTTCGTACTTCTGCCACCACCCCCCACCCCCACACCACGTTCTGTCATCCACTTGTTTAAGCCCACCAGGTATATCATACGTTGCTTTCCCTTGGCTCTCTTTCCCTCTATTCAACCTGTGAGTATCAGATTCTCCAGACCGTATTTTCTCATTACGTGTTCCTCAGCATCCTTCTGTAGAACCACATCAACGTCGCCGCGAGTCTCCTCCTCTTCTTTGAGGAGACCGTCCAACATACGCTGCCGTAAAGGAGGACATATGCCACATAGCAGCTCAGTACTCTTTGTCGCCATATTTATGACAACGTCTCGGCCTTTGTACGCTCCGGCCTTCTTCAGGTGGTTAGAATGTCGAAGTGAACCCTTTATTTCGCTCACTGCGGTAGACTGTTCTAATTCCACGTGCCATGTTTAATGGATGTCAGTTATCTCCTGTTAATTCCCCTCTCCCAACGCCTTACCCGGGTATTGAACTCACACTCTTTGGTTCCTGTCCTCAAGGACACATGGCACAGTGGATGAAAGCGTTGGTTAGATCCAGTGATAGGACCCAAACAGTGTGAGTTCAATATCCGGTTAAGGCGTTGGAGAACTTGGAGAGGGGAATTAACAGGAGATAACTGACATCCATTAAACATGGCACGTGGAACTAAAACAGTCTACCCCAGTGAGCGAAATAAAGGGTTCTGTTCGACATTCCAACCAGCCGAAGAAGGCCAAAAGCGTACAACAGCCGAAACGTTGTAATAAATATCGCGACAAAGATGAGGACAATAGTCTGAATAATGTAAATAGTGTAATATATTTACATTTAATGATTTAAGAAGTATATATATATATATATATATATATATATATATATATATATATATATGAAGAACTAAATTATTCCAGCAGGAAATATAAGCAATGCAATTGCAAAATTAATTAAATATGGCCGCACGTTTTGACGGGAGGAGATGTGATGAGGACGAAGAAGAAGAAATAGAAAAAAAACAAGAAAAAAGATGATGAAAATGAAAGAAAAAAAGCGATAACTTGGGTATTTTCTCTTCCGGCTTCTTGCTTTCCTGTCAGATAAAATCTTCAAAAGGTTAAATGCAACATCAATCGTCGTTTTCTATCTTCCTGAATCCTGTTCTTCCCCCCTTTCACTAACGTTTTCTCATTATCTTTCATTCTCTGTAACTCCTTGCGACCCAGTGGAAATACCACCATGCTTCGGAAGAAATGATTAAAAATAGGAAAAAACAAAAAGAAATAATAATTCAGTGTTCAAATTTTCGGCTTTTACGATCTGGTACTGTTAAAAACTTCTTTTTTTCACTCTGAATAAATTTCGAATCTTGATAGTTTGGGGGAAAGGATGAAGGTAATAAAATAATTTAACGAAACCTGTACCTTTCCATTCCACGTGCAATGCTCCTTAACCAAGGAGTGCAAGGAGGGGGCCAGTTGAAGGTGAAGGAAAGGAAAGAGAAATAGAAGAAAAACAAATTGTTTTGATAAACGTGATTTTTAACAAATGGCTACTCGAGCAGTTTGAAATCTGAAATATTTGTGTTGACTGCTAAAATGTTTCTGGTAAATCGGTGCCGATTTTTGGCTATAAAAATCCCTGAAATACGACCATCAAAATGAGTATGTGGCGCAAAGCCCAGAAGTGAGTGGTGCGACGCCTTCCAAAACATCTAAAAACCTAACGAAACGAAGTTTGACAACCAATTTCTTGTTTCCACGAAAGAATCAAGTGTCATTTTTACCCTGAATGTTTTAACAAAATAGTCGTTTCCATAACAAAGAACAAGTACTATTCTCAAAACAATGCTCTACGTTGAAGAATGAATGCAGAAACGGATTCAGTCACGAACTTCGGCAGCTCACATTAAATCACAAGAACTATTAAGAACATTCACTTTTTATACCTTTCAGGTAAATATATGCTTTTAACTCGGTTCAACCTCACTGAAACATTTTCATTGTACCTTCTTCATTGTAATTCGCACCGGTTTATATACGCTGGCATTTTTTTTTGTGATAGTTCTAGTTGATTGATATTTTTTTGTAAACTTGATTTTTTCCCCACAACTACCACTGAGCCTTATTTTAGAAAAAAACTAAGTTACTTGTCCAGGAATTTATTACCCCTTTTCTGGGCACATAAACCACCTAATTTGTGCATCCCTAATATTTAGTAAAATTTTCTTTTATTTTAATAAAAGTGTTTTAGTTTTATATCTGAGTATCACAAGTGATTTTTTACGGTGTGCCTTGTTGTCGCTTGGTCTCCAATCTCTTAATCGAACCCATAAAAACATACGATCATTTTTTTTCTCTCTTCTCATAATACACAGCTATTAGGTTGGTGCAAAAATAATGTCGTTTTCTCACATGAAGTTGAACGTCAAAAAACGACATTATTTTTGCACCAACCTAATATTTAAACATCATTTTAAAGGGTCTAAATCTTCTGTAGAGGGTTTAACAATTGAAAACATTGTCCTGGTAGCCAAGACAGAGTAGGAACTAGCAAATAGTGCAGGCATTCCTTCTTTATAAGTACGGTCGTTGCTTTGCCAATTTGAAACTGAAATTTGGCACAGAGTTTGTTTTTTGTTTTAGTTTTTTTAAAGTCGTACAATAAGCAACAAAACAATTACAAGGTTATTTCAGTACACAGTATCGTAAACAAAATATTTTATTATTAACATTGTTTTAATCCGAGAAGAAGCGCTCTAAGCTTCCCGGCTTGACCCACTTCCAAAAATTTGAACAACTCTCAGATCACATTGTGTATTTTAATTATATTTCTATTTTTAATTTTGAGGGCGTCTTTGTTTATCCAAGAAACTTTCGCCGACCCACAGGCGTGTGATAGAAAGGCGGATAGACAGACAGTAAGACGAAAGAAAACCATCGATTGCGAACGGAACAAGTCCTGTGCCCATCTTCTTCTATGTGCCGTGTTCCTTCAGGACTTTGGCGATCACGTCTCTACACAATTTTCTGTCTTTTGCAGCCCATAATAAATTTTGTTTTTTGCTTTCTCTCCCTGTTTTGCCGACAATTTACTTAGGTTATTCGCCATTTTCTTCTATGGCCTTCGATATATCCTGTGAGTGTCAAGTTTTCTAAGCCCTCTTTCCGTATGTACCTTCAGCTGTTTCTTTCTGCTGTTAAGTAGAAGTATCCATTTTGTTTCAATTTTCTCTAATATATATTAAAACTGGGTATATTCTTCAGGACGTAGGCGATCATGAGTCACGACAACTTCCTGTCCTTTATAGCACTTAATAAATTTTGTCTTTTTGTTATCTGTTTTCACACTCATACACTTCACTATAACTGATAACCCACTATAATGTCAGCCAAGAGAACTGGGTCTATATGATGTCTCGCCTTCGTGCGCAGACAGAGAGTCGAATAACAAAATGACGAATGGGAAAACTAAGTATCAAACAAACAAAGTTTCGAATGGACAAAGTGCTGAAAGAAAAAAAAAAAAGAGTCCAACTGATAAAATGATGAAAGGCCAAAAATGTTAAAATTTTAAAGTAATATAAAAACCTCCGACGAAGAAAAAAATACTTTCTACATAACAGCTAACATTCCTCAACAAGGATCTGCATTCTTGGCAGACATAATTATTTAGATCTGTTAAGTTTCAGAACTTTCAAATTTAGCAGATTATATTTTACATGAGGAGATGTGATGAGGACGAAGAAGCAGAAATAGAAAAAGAAAAAAGATGATGAAAATGAAAAAGAAAAAAAATCGAGATCTCAGGTATTTTCTCTTCCGGCTTCTTGCTTTCCTGTCAGATAAAATCTTCAAAACGTTAAATGCAACATCAATCGTCGTTTTCTAACTTCCTGAATCCTGTTCTTTCCCCCTTTCACTAAGGTTTTCTCATCATTTTTCATTCTCAGTAAATTCTTGCGTATAAGTGGAATTACCACCATGCTCCGGGAGAAACGATTAAAAATAGGAAAAAACAAAAAAGAAATAATAATTCACTGTTCAAATTTTCGGCTTTTACGATCTGGTACTGTTAAAAACTTCTTTTTTTTCACACTGAATAAATTTCGAATCTTGATACTTTGGGAGAAAGGATGAAGGTAATAAAATAATTTAACGAAACCTGTACCTTGCCATTCTATGTGCAAGGCTCCTTAACCAAGGAGTGCAAGGAGGGGGTCAGTTGAAGGTGAACGAACAAAGTTTCAAATGGACAAAGTGCCGAACGGAAAAAAGAGCCCAACTGATTAAATGACGATAGGCCAGAAATGTTTAAATAATATGAAAAACTTCGATGAAAAAAAAAAAACACTTTCTACTTAACAGCTAACATTTCTCAACAAGGATCTGCATTCAAGCTACAGTAAAGAGTTAAAATGTGTATTTATGAGAAATTAAAATTGTGGCAAAAATAAAAAAATATTTTTTATTTATTTATGAGAAAATTACAACTGTAGGAAATATAATTTGTGAGCGATGGTTTCAAGACATTCTAAGTCACTGCTGATGTATTTATCAAAAATACCTTTTAGTCTTTGGTTTACCATTGTATATTTCTTTGTATTTTCTTTCGACATCTCTGCCTTCTTGCATTTGCTCTAAAATCATTTCAGTGCTGGCTTACACCGGGCGACGTTTTCTCCTCAAAAAGCTTATTCTCTGTAGGGTGACAAACCATTAATCTTTCATGAAATGCATTATGCTAGCCTTCAACGCTGTTCGTTTTTGGCTAATCATTTGCAACCGTTTCGTGAACTGACAACAAGTCGATTATATACACTGGTTTCCTTCTTTTTCCTCCCTGAATGAAACCTGAACTTGTTGCTTCAAAATATTGTGAAAATTCTCCTACGTTATTATCTGTTTCTTCACCAAGAAACTCCATTAATTGATTGAAGATATAAAATAATCATTGGGATGAAGAGATGCGAGTGCTTCCAACTGCTTTATAATTAAGGCATTTGTGTCCATTGTACCACGCTTGCAACCCGAGGGATTTAATTTTTCTCCACAAGCATTGCCCAGGGTGAGAGAAACAACCATACATTGCAGCTTCTGGGTATGACAATAAACTACACTCGGTAACAAGGCCTCTGATAGAGAGGTTTTGAGGAGCGTGGAACTACCTCTTATCGATGTTCCCAAGTCCACCCTGACTCGGGGTGGTAGCACCTGGTAGGGTCCCAACTATAAGCAAATAGCTAACCCCTGAAACTGGGGTGAGAACATTATGAAAATATACCAACACATATTTATAGTAAATCTACTAACAATACATTTTTGAAGAAAAACTTACCAGCAATACGATTTTGTAAACGAAAATACTAATGCGCCCAAGAAAATTAAATTTCGGAATTAAATGTTCCATAAAGAGTTGATATGTCGCTGAACAAACAAACCATTCTCAAATTCTGGGAAAGATTTGTTCATTTGATTGATGGCGGAGCTTTCAAAATTAGCGGTGACTGAAACAGGAATTGATACTCGGGCAAAAATTAAAATAGTGAAATAAGTGGAAGGTACGGTGGAGTAATGGATAGCGGCTCGGATTGAGGAATCGGATGGCCGAGTTCGAATTCCAGTCGAATCCATTACATTAACTTACGTGCTAAGAACCTTGGGAAAGGTGAGAATCCTCTTATTCCCCCCCACAGCTATGGGTAAATAGCACGATAGACCGGGTTCTATAATCTTGAATGGTAACTGGTCTACCGGAGAAATAAATACTGCGGGGAAAAAATTTGCCTCGTTAGTCATGTATTGGAAGATACATGATCGCCTACGCGTGTATCACGGATGGAACATAACTAACTAGAAAGGCTATGGAACCCGGTCTCTTCTGCTATTTACTCATACCCTAGAAGAGAATGTATACCTTTCCTAACGTTCTTAGCACTTAAGTGAATGTAAAGGATTCGACTGGAATTTGAATTCGGCTCTCCGATTCCTCAGTCCGAGCCGCTTTCCATTGCCTCTTTAATCCCTTTTATTTATTAAATGATGCCAAAACCAAACAATAAGAAAGGTTTAGAAAAGTGCAATTGATTATTTGAACTGAATTTTTTAAATCCTGACGATATGTTCGTTTTTACCTTGTTTAACATTTTGTCCTTTTGATACTTTTCGACATTTTGTCCATTCTTCATTCTGTTTTTCGACACTCTAACATACTATCTCTCGCCTTAGGGTTAGTGATTTAGTGATCTCGCCGACGATTACTATAACAGCGAAATTTCATTTGGGACGACCAAGGGGTGATGTACTAGACAGGGGGTCGGGGAAAATAACAACCAGATATAACATTTAATCCGACCCGCACATTATATGTATTATACTATTATTTAAAAAAATCTTTTTACACAGTTTATATATATATATATATATATATATATATATATATATATATATATATATATATATATATATATATATATTGGGGAAAACAAATATTCGTACACATACACATTGTATTTCCAACGAATGAAGAAACATACTTTTTATATAATGAAATGTACACAGATGCATAATAACTAAATATGCATAAGACACAAGAAAATATTTAATACAAATAAATCCCATTTATCCATTTTAATGGGTGAATAAAGTATTTGTACAATACAAAAACGAATATATAATCTTTATTTAATACTTGTAGAATAGCCATTATTCACTTCTACAGCAACCAACTTCTTGTAGTTCTCAATGATTTGCAAATTTTAGTTGGTATATTGTTCAATTCTTCTTCACATATGGTCTTCAGATCTGGGATATCTGTGAGAACTCTCGATTGGATTTTAATTTTCAAATAACACCACAGATTCCCGATTGGGTTTAAATCCGGAGCCTGACTTGACATTTCAGAATATTTATATTATTTTCTGCAAGCCATTTCTTCTTGGATTTTATCCGCAAACCATGATGATGCTGCCACTACCCAATTCCATTGTTGGAACTGTATTCTTTGTCTGAGGCCATCGCCATCTTTCCTCCATACATGATTCCTAGAATTACATCCAAACAGCTCAATTTCAGTTTCGTTTCTCTATAATACTCTTTCCCAATACAATTTTCTCTTATCCTTATGTTCACGAACGAATTTCATCCTGTCATTTATGTTTCTTTTCAACAGAAGTGGAGTTTTTGTTTTTAGGGGAAAGTGATTTTAGATTGTTTCTATGAATTTCATTGCTTATTTCTCGTTTAGTGACACAGATTCCTGATGAAAAAAAAATTGCAACTCTTGACGAATAAACGTTAGATGTTTAATTTGACGTATGAATTTCCTCGAAGATCTTGAAGAAATCTTCCGTGAGGCACCAGTTCTTCATTGGTTTTCAACAGTTGTGTTTTATACCTTAAAATGAATGAACTAATGGTAGTAAATGGAATATTCAGATTGTCTGTAATTTTCCTGTAACTTTTACCTTCTTTCTAGAGATTAACAATCCGTTCCTTTTACGATTTTTTTTAATTCTTTACCTCTTGCCATGATGATAACCTCCTTATACGAATATCAATTACAGACTTAAAAATAACTACTGATAACATTATATTCCACATAAATTATTTAGAGTATTAAAGTAATTTAAAAGTCTTACAACCTGAAATTTGCATTGTACGAATTGAAATAGATAAATCGATCAATTGAGAATTTTGTTTGAATTTTGAAAAGTAAGAAATTTGCGAAGTTTTCTTGTTATATGTATTTATCTGTTAAAGTGAAATGGACTCAGTATAATCCAATTAGTATAGTAAAAATGTCTTCGTAGTTTTCCCCAGAATTTAAGATTCTGGTTATTACTGTACTGCGGATCTGATGTCGTAAATATATTAGTGTGCAGCTTATATTTTATATCATAAAGAAACAATTTATGCAAAAAATTAAATACTCACTTGATCGATTTAAACAAGAACTCAAGCGTTGCGACATATATTCAACTATCCATAAATAGCATAATTTTTTAAAAAATCTTTCAGTATACATATATTCCATCTTAGTATCTGCCTATATATAATGAAATTGCGCCCTGAAGATGACAGTTTGAAATTGTCGAAAGCATGGCATGTGTCTTCCACCTGAGAACAACTCGAATATAAGGATCTTATTATTCAGGGAATTGATAGTAATTTAATGCCTCATTAAGTCCTGTTAGAGAAGTGATTTCGCCATTAATCACATTAACATTGCTATTTAATTCTTTGTATAAATTATTTCTTTATGGTATTATATATATATATATATATATATATATATATATATATATATATATATATATATATATATATATATATGCAGGTGTGCAGAAAAATAGGAAAGAACACGTTAGGTAGATAATCCGGTGTTCCTTAGTATTTTGCTTTTAGTTTCCAAAAGACAGTGCTCCATACAGAAGTAGAGCTTATATTATAATATTTTTTGTTTTTAAAAATATGATTCCTTCGCTACATAAGAGTTCTCATGTTTCAAAAGCGAGAGCCGAGACTCCTAACATAATTTTTGAAGTTATGTAGAGTTAAGGTGCCTGGACCCGACATTTTTCGAAGGGGACCGGTCTGTAGATAAAAATTAATTCTTAGCTCTTTAAACCACCTAACCATAATGGCCGACACTAACCGTTTCCATAGCAACTAATGTTGCAATGAGACCGCACTTATAAACACGCGCTAACCAAAAGATAGCTTATTCCCAAATTCTCGCTTGACAAGGAAGCGGGTCCAGGCATCTTAACTCTACATAACTTCAAAAATTATGTTAGGGGTCTCGGCTGTCGCTTTTGAATAATGAGAACTCTTATGTAGCGAAGGAATCATATTTTTAAAAACAAAAAATATTATAATTATATATATATATATATATATTTGAGGGTTTAATATTTAATATAGGTCAAGGTTATTTTAACTGTCTAATTGAATCAGACACTCCAACTTCTACTACCATGAGATTGTTTTTTTTTAACTTTATATCTGCCACTTCCTCTTTACTATCCTGTCCCTCTTGCTTTTTTCCTTTCCTTTTTCTCTTTTCCTTTTCTTTATTCCTTTAATATCTAGATTCTCACTATAATATTGGATGTTTACGTAACTTCTCTTATGTCTAGATCTTTATCTGCTGCTCCCTCATTATTCTTCCCTTTATTTCATTTACTTTCTCCTTTTCTATTTTCCTACTTTTATTCTTTTATTCTTTAAATGTTTAACTTTAAGCTCGCATTTCATTTCCTCACGTTGGCACGCTTTACAAGTAAAATCTTGCGGGTTGAAATAGCTATTCAGAATTAGGTGCTTTTGGATTTCCATTCTATACGTGTGTGTGTGTGTGTGTGTGTGTGTGTGTGTGTGTGTGTGTGTTTCAGTAACAAATATTTACTCAGCTTAGTTTGGTCATATGAACACCTTATGAGGATCAAACATACTGCTCAACTGCAATTGTCTAGAAAATCTAATCCTGCAATTAGCTGCCCGCAATGTGTGAATTATAAAACGATGATTATTGCTTACATAATTTGCCGTCTCCCTGTTCACTCCCTGATTTTAACGTGGGGTGCTTGAACACACAACAGAACGTTTTTCCTTAATATTTAGCAATTGGAAAGTCAAATTTTCATGATTAGTAGCTTTCTGAATAGCTCCAGTTAAGTAACTAGAAGGAGTTTTTACGTTTAGTCATATGTCAATTACATGCAAATGACCGTAAAGTCTGTCCGTAATCATAGTAAAAATATAACCAAAGATCGCAGTAACATTTTCATGGAATTTAAAAAAAAAAGGAAACAGTCGACGTGGAGACAGATTAATCATAAATTGTTTTCAAAGATCACACTGAAAACAGAATTATTATATAGGAATAAAATGTTTCTGTCGGCGCCCGAGTTTGAACATAGATCGCCAGTGAGCAAACCTTTATTGAATTAAGTAGACCACGTGACCATAGAGGAAATTAGCAGGAGTTAGCTTGGCGTCTAATGAATCACCATTTCTAGTCTATCCTCTATTACTATTCGGATCACCAAATTCTGTTTTATCCTCTATTACAATACGGACCGCTATTCTCTACTGTATTCACTATACTATCTCTCTATACTGATCACTATACGAATTACTATTTAGAACACGAAACTGTGGTTCCTTTCGAACGAGAGTTAACGAGCAAGTACTATTAGTGTGAAGCCGTCCGACACCAGTATTGTTCAACGGCATTACTTTAAGTTGTATCTGCAATTACAAAGTCTCTACTACAACAAGCATAACGAAAGTGACAAGAGTATTCGTGGACATCACAAAAAGATTGAATCCCATTTTTGTATATTTTTATTCTGAAACTTAAAAACTGATTTTTTTTTCTAATATTGGACTTTTAATTCGATTTTTTTCAAAATAAAACTTTTTGATTTTATTCATTATGATTTATTCTAGAAAAACTACAAAGAAACACAAGATAATATATAACAAGAAAATTAAGAACTAAATGATATTGTAAATATTTTAAATATGTTTAAACACCCACAATCCTAACGAAATTTGCTAAACCGTTCTCGAGTTATCCTTCAGCGACGCAGAAATGGGGTATTTGCTCAGACTTTTTATTATTTTAATAGAGTTCAAATAGCTTTTATACGCAGGCCTTGTGTGGATTACCCCACCTTGTCTACCAAGATGCCCCCCACTACGTGTCGTTCTATTAAGGACTATAAAAGGAACCTTTTTTTCAGCTCTAGAAATGCAGTAGCAACATGTTGTCTCGTCTTCTCCGGGAAAATTTTTTCACCGGGCAGGTCGACTACCTAAATTTCAACCCTACCACGTGGCATATCACACATGCTACTTTCGCTACTGCTCGTTCTGTAAATGTTTTTATTCCTTTGTTTCAGCTATCTGCATAATTCTAAATGTAATTTTCTCGTTTGCTAGAGATGATATTCTTTATAGAAAATGTATATAAAATCTGTGAGATTGTATAATGCATTTAATTTGAAAGCTTTCCGCTTCATCCGTAAGAAATAGTAGCTTATTTACACTACGGCCTTCATCAGGTGTATATCGATCCGAGTAACCTAGAGGAAACACTTTATCTAATCTACTAAGTTAGACTGATAAACTACAGGACAAGTGAATTCAAGAGTTGGTTCGCGGCATAGTAATTGTGAGGTCAATCTCTGGCCGGGTAATGTGCATTTGGACTAGGTGGAAGCAGAGCGAGTGAACAACAACTGAGTAGTACTAAAAGTAAGAACAAGACCACATACACTTAGATATAGGCAGTGGAGCGAGAACAGTCTACCAAAGTTGATTGAATAAAGAGTTGAGTTCAGAATTTGGCATAATTGTTTTATTAGATTTCCTCTTACGGAACTCGATTTCAGGAATTTAAGCGTAGTACTAGATTGGTAGTTAGGTCTCGTCATTTTACTGTTGAGATTATGCAGTGTAACTGTCAGGTCTATTTTAACAGTTACTAATCTCGAATTGTTCGCTTGTGGAACACTCGCCTAGCTTCGTGATCTGACAAACACGATTTTCAAAACAATTAAAAGCAACTTTTGGGTCATGTTCTTCTACAGCCGTCTCTCAGCAATAACGTTTTCTGTTTCTTTCTCAGCAACCCCATATGTCTTCGTGGCATTATCATCTTGCTTAGTTCGTGGTCGTCAGAACCTCGTACATCGAAATCGATGAGAGAGTCCATTATATATACATATATATATATATATATATATATATATATATATATATATATATATATATATATAATGGACTCTCTAATTTATTTGAAAATACAAAAATATTTTTTTGAAATAATATATTATTTTCAAAAGATATTTGTTTCTAATTTATTCATTTGAAAATACAAAAAATATCTTTTTAAAATAATATATCTATTATATATATATATATATATATATATATATATATATATATATATAATTATTGTTTTAAAAATATATTTTTTGTATTTTCAAATGAATAAATTAGAAACAAATTATTCACAGAAACATGTGTTAATGACAGTGTCATCAGTGATAATATTATACGAAAACTTCAATTTTTAAATTGTGGAAAAATATTTTCTCCAAGTAAAAGATATCATCTTTTCCCCCCATTTACAGGTTGATACGCTTATGATCTTCTGTAGTGAAAATATTCGCTTTATTTTTAATAAAAAATTACCTTGAATTTATTTAATTAGTGCTGCCCGTTTTATGATGACAGTGTCATCAGTGATAATATTATACAAGAAGAAGAATTAAGACAGAAGATAACGATTGACATAACATTTAAATTGTTAGAGGTCATCAAAATTGAATGGAAAAGAAGCCAGAAAATAGTTTCATAAGCGTAAGGAGAAAGCGAAGAAACTGTTACCAAAGAACTTACGGTTACATCTCGCCTACTCAACAATAAAATGATGTGACTTTGTTTCCAATTACTGTGAAACTATCTACAGAAAAGGCACAAGAAAGCGACATTACGGAGGTGTGAAAGTGACTGAATAGTCGAGATGCCAGGCAAGGCCCAATAACAAAGCTGATTATTTGGGAGAAAGTTCCTCAAGCGAGAACTGCGAGAGAATAAACTGTTAGCTTCAGGCTGTAAAATGACGAGACCTTGCCGCCAATCTAGTACTGCGCTTAAATCCGTAAAGTCTCGGTACCGAACAGGAAAGATCATCGGAACAGTTACCATGAAAAAATTTATATATCAGATTTAAGAGAATGTGGAATTGTATTCACAATTTTAAACGCATGAAGAGTTTAAGGACTAGAAAAATATTAAATATTTGCTTTAAAACCAAACACGCGTGCCATATAAAAATATTCCAGGACAAGTTTCATAACGAAAATAATGAATAAATAAGTATTTAAATAAATTACCATGAATAGATAGATACGAATGCACTGGAAACCCAAACAGTAAATGTAAATAAATAGTTTAAATTTCCGTCCCGAGTCAAACTCGGGCAAAAATATGAGCGTGGTGTGGGATGGATAAGAAACACACACACACACATATATATATATATGTGTGTTTGTATGTATGTGTATACTAATATATATATATATATATATATATATATATATAAGTATGTGTATGGATGTATATGTGTGTGTATGTATGTGTATACTAATTCCTTATAATAAGACAGAATGTGTGTGTAGAGAGGTAGTGCGCATGTATATGCGCGTACTGGTATATATATACACATTGACAAAAACAAAACTGCTCACGGACACACACGTGAACTCTACATAACATAGGAAGTGTGTGTATGTGTGTTTGTATATATGAGTGTGTATGTGTGTGTGTGTGTGTGTATGTGTATATGTACATATGTGTATACAAATTCCTTACAATAAGACAGTATGTATATATGGAGAGGGAATATACGTATGTGTACGCATGCTGACAGAAACACAAAAAAAATGGAAACACATCTAAGAACACACAGGGGTCATTAAAAGATAAGAATATAGATATCTTTCTCACCCTTTCTCGGAGCAGTCTTAAATATTTCACACAGAATTCTTTCACTGCCAGTTCAAGAAAGACTTTTGGGTCACTAACACACAAAAAAGAGAATGTCTAATATCGAGAATATTTAACACCGAAAAACAAAAGAAAAATTAATTTCTTTTAATAATATGTGGAAATATCCACTCTGTGCCTGATGAAGGTCACGAAACTGGAAACCCGTGTAGAATAATTGTACAAAATAAAGTATAATATAATTTTTTAAAAATCCACATTACAACCATTTTTATTATACACACTTTTCTCTCGTTGGAACTACTATAGCCTCTTCCATTTATATTATATATATATATATATATATATATATATATATATATATATATGGCGGTACTGGACGTATGAGGGTCAAGCAGCTTCAGTTCCTAGGAACCGACAGCCCAGACCCCAGTACATATGATTTGATTATAGTGGTGAAGGCTCTGTGCAGAACCAACCACACTTGTTGAATGGCCGAATAGAGACACCTATTGCACTACGTGCCACAAGGTCCCCAAACGAACCCCAGCAGGTTCTGAATTCAGAGTTGTCCTTCTCCTAGACCACTTGCCATCAAAGGCTATAGAACACAGTCTTTCCTGCTATTTACCCATAGCTGGAGGGAGAAGAATTGGATTAATACCTTTCCCCAAAGGTATTAGCACGTAAGTGAATGTAATGGATTCGACTGGAATTCGAACTCGGCTCTCCGATTATTCAATTCGAGCTGCTATCCATATATATATATATAAATGTTTTATATATATACACATATATATATAAATTTGCTGAACAAACCACCTGACGAGCCCTCGGCGGTCGAAACCGCGGTAATGTTACGGTTAGCGTTCTTATATTTTTAAGATATTAAAACGCTCTGAAATTTTGCTTCTCCTACTTGAATTGAACACTTTTTAACGTGTACGATTTTAACAAATATTTCAGTGTTTGTTTATTTCGGTATATATATATATATATATATCCCCGGATTAGGTAATATTCTGGAGGAGGCAATGAATGTTAAATCCATGATGTGGTTGTATCTATCGACAGAGACTCCATCCATATTCAAATCAGCTTTCAGTGAAGAAACTGATTGTCAAGGATGTCCTGGGATGTAAATAAGTTTGTTGCTTCTGAATTCCTTTCTGCTTAGTCAGACATTTGACGCAGTAAGTTTCTATAAAACAATAGATTGATTGAATTGTTTTTTACAGCTTATCTATATTTTGTAGGTTATTTGAAGCCCGAAAATATCTCTAGATTGTAAGAAGTGTTTTTTTTTTAATAATAATGTTTTAGTGATACACGTTTTACTAATTAACCCATAGCTGGGGCAGAAGAGGTAGATTCATACCTTTCCCAAGAGTATTTTGATGAAGTGATGAACCCAACTGCAATTGGAATACGGCGCCCCGATTAACAATCATCATCCATTATACCACCAGGAACATTTGAGCATATTGCACTTAGTATTCCTAAGCGACCCCCCCCCCAAAATCGTATAAAGAGACTAAACAACAACATCATTTAAACTATCAGTAGAATTTTATTATTCTCTGAAAAATGATTGATTTGTCTATACGACTTATCAGCCATTTACAGGTTATTTAGAGCGATAAAATGTTTTTTTAGATTTTAAGTATTTTTGGAGAAACTAATGTTTTACTGATATAAGTCCTACTAATTAACCCATAGCTTGGAGGAGAAGAGATGGATTCGTACCTTTCGCAAGTGTATTTGCGCGTGAGTGAATATAACGAACTCGGCTGCTCTTCGATTAAAAATTCCGATTCATCATCCACGACAACATCTCACATTCCTAAACGGTTACCCATCTGGGTACTGACCAAGCTC
>OZ038482.1:112411251-112628751 GCA_964036315.1 Acanthosepion esculentum | reverse complement strand
TGCATTGGGCACAAAAAAGTTGAGAGCCACTGTAATAAGATTTATGAAGTTAGGCATTTCCTGGAATATTTACCTGCAGATAAAACTGGAAGCACAGATCAAAGACAATGAAGATGAATGTATAAAATGCTAACATGATAAGTGGGTGTAAGGAATGCACATCTTCATTTTGAAGAGAATTCTTCAAAGGAATATCATGCTGTTTAAAATATTCAATTCAGGAACATGACATATATATTTTTTTTTATTATTCTCATTTTTCTTTAGTTTATATTATTAAAAAAAAGTTAAAATATCAATTTTTATAGTTTTATTTTAACTAAAGGGAAAATATGTATAAAATATACCCTTTAAAAATGCACCAAATCTTTACTCCTGTGTAGTGAGTTCGAACCTCACTGGGTGAACTAATGGCTCAGTATCAAACCAAGTTTAGCTTAGTAAATATTTTATGAGCGTGGAATGAGTTCGATCGCCATTGGGTTCACCATATTGGCGACTGAGCTAAACCTAAGCAAAGTTTACTAAATAACAACCGGGTTCGGACCTCACCGGGTGACTCAGTCTTATTGCAAAACGAAGCTAACTAACTGTAAATTAAAAGTCAGTATGTTTTTAGACGGTTAGTGGATTTTATATGTCAATGTTATTGAATTTAAAATTTTATCTGGGTCACAATGTAAGGATCGAACTTGCTACTCAGTAGTAATGATTGACCAGACTAACTTCGATAATCAATACTTTATGCCAAAATAAATTACGATGAAGTAAATTTACTATCAAAATGCATTTGAAAATGATTTTTAATATGAAAATGCATTTGAAAATGATTTTTAATATGAAAATGCATTTGAAAATGATTTTTAATATGAAAAACATTTGAAAATGATTTTTAATATGAATATGCATTGGCAAATGATTTTTACTCTGAAAATGCATTGACAAATGATTTTTACTATGAAAATGCATTGACAAATGATTTTTACTATGAAAATGCATTGACAAATGATTTTTACTATGAAAATGCATTGACAAATGATTTTTACTATGAAAATGCATTGACAAATGATTTTTACTATGAAAATGCATTGACAAATGATTTTTACTATGAAAATGCATTGACAAATGATTTTTACTATGAAAATGCATTGCAAAATGATTTTTACTATAAAAATGCATTGCAAAATGATTTTTACTATAAAAATGCATTGCAAAATGATTTTTACTATAAAAATGCACTGCAAAATGATTTTTACTATAAAAATGCACTGCAAAATAATTTTTACTATGAAAATGCATTGACAAATGATTTTTACTGTGAAAATGCATTGGCAAATGATTTTTACTATGAAAATGCATTGGCAAATGATTTTTACTATGAAAATACATTGCAAACTGATTTTTACTATGAAAATACATTGCAAAATGATTTTTACTTTGAAAATACATTGCAAAATGATTTTTACTATGAAAATGCATTGCAAAATGATTTTTACTATGAAAATGCATTGGAAAATGATTTTTACTATGAAAATGCAACGGAAAATGATTTTTACTGTTAAAATGCATTGGAAAATGATTTTTATTATTAAAATGCATTGGAAAATGATTTTTACTTTGAAAATTTATTGGGAAATGATTTTTACTATGAAAATGCATTGGAAAATGAGTTTTACTATGAAAATGCATTGGAAAATGAGTTTTACTATGAAAATGCATTGGAAAATGAGTTTTACTATGAAAATGCATTGGAAAATGAGTTTTACTATGAAAATGCATTGGCAAATGAGCTTTACTCTGAAAATGTATTGGCAAATGAGTTTTACTATGGAAATGCATTGCAAAATGATTTTTACTATGAAAATGCATTGGCAAATGATTTTTACTATAAAAATGCATTGCAAAATGATTTTTACTCTGAAAATGCATTGGCAAATGATTTTTACTATAAAAATGCATTGGAAAATGATTTTTACTCTGAAAATGCATTGCAAAATGATTTTTACTATTAAAATGCATTGCAAAAGGATTTTTACTCTGAAAATGCATTGGCAAATGATTTTTACTATAAAAATGCATTGCAAAATGATTTTTACTCTGAAAATGCATTGGCAAATGATTTTTACTATAAAAATGCATTGGAAAATGATTTTTACTCTGAAAATGCATTGGAAAATGATTTTTACTATTAAAATGCATTGCAAAAGGATTTTTACTATTAAAATGCATTGCAAAATGATTTTTACTCTAAAAATGCATTGGCAAATGATCTTTACTATAAAAATGCATTGCAAAATGATTTTTACTATTAAAATGCATTGCAAAAGGTTTTTTACTATTAAAATGTATTGCAAAAGGATTTTTACTATTAAAATGCATTGCAAAAGGATTTTTACTCTGAAAATGCATTGGCAAATGAGTTTTACTATGAAAATGCATTGGAAAATGAGTTTTACTATGAAAATGCATTGTAAAATGAGTTTTACTATGAAAATGCATTGGAAAATGCGTTTTACTATGAAAATGCATTGGAAAATGAGTTTTACTATGAAAATGTATTGGAAAATGAGTTTTACTATGAAAATGCATTGCAAAATGATTTTTACTATGAAAATGCATTGTAAAATGAGTTTTACTATGAAAATGCATTGGCAAATGATTTTTACTATGTAAATGCATTGGAAAATGATTGTTACTATGAAAATGCATTAGCAAATGATTTTTACCTTGAAAATGCATTGTCAAATGATTTTTACCTTAAAAATGCATTGTTAAATGATTTTTACCTTGAAAATGCATTGTCAAATGATTTTTACCTTGAAAATGCATTAGCAAATGATTTTTACCTTGAAAATGCATTAGCAAATGATTTTTACCTTGAAAATGCATTGTCAAATGATTTTTACCTTGAAAATGCATTGTCAAATGATTTTTACCTTGAAAATGCATTGCAAAATGATTTTTACTATGAAGATGCATTGCAAAATGATTTTTACTATGAAGATGCATTGCAAAATGATTTTTACTCTAAAAATGCATTGCCAAATGATTTTTACTCTGAAAATGCATTGCCAAATGATTTTTACTCTGAAAATGCATTGCCAAATGATTTTTACTCTGAAAATGCATTGCCAAATGATTTTTACTCTGAAAATGCATTGCAAAATGATTTTTACTATGAAAATTCATTGGAAAATAATTTTTACTATGAAAATGCATTGCAAAATAATTTTTACTATGAAAATGCATTGCAAAATGATTTTTACTATGAAAATGCATTGCAAAAGGATTTTTACTATAAAAATGCATTGCAAAAGGATTTTTACTATAAAAATGCATTGCAAAATAATTTTTACTCTGAAAATGCACTGCAAAATGATTTTTTCTCTGAAAATGCACTGCAAAATGATTTTTACTATTAAAATGCATTGCAAAATTATTTTTACTATTAAAATGCATTGACAAATGATTTTTACTCTGAAAATGCATTGGCAAATGATTTTTACTATGAAAATACATTGCAAAATGATTTTTACTATGAAAATTCATTGTAAAATGATTTTTACTATGAAAATGCATTGGAAAATGATTGTTACTATGAAAATGCATTAGCAAATGATTTTTACCTTGAAAATGATTTTTACTATGAAGATGCATTGGCAAATGATTTTTACGTTAGGCTGGTTGATTTTATGACAGGTCTACTCTGGATGAGCATTTAATGTCGGATATTGTATGAGGCACCCAGTGAGGATCGAAACCACTACTCAGACTAGCTGTGACGCCTTTTGTACATCCGAACATTATCAACGGTTTTGTTGAAGAGACAAATGAGTGGAAAATTTACAGGAAGGAGGCATTAGTCGATGCACTAAAACACACGAATCGTGCTCCGGGCGGCAACTAGATCAAACTGGGTTCGTTTATCCTAAACTTGCACTATATTTATGCTGTACTCACGTGAGCATTAACAATGAGATGTTCGTCGCTTTAAATATGAGTGGAAATGAGCGAATCAATTTCTCCCCTATAAAAACAAAAGCCCGCAAAGGCGAAACCAGACAAAACAAAAAAAGAAAATGGGTGTAAATCTCCGGCAAAAATATACATACGCATCGGAATGTTCATTAAGAAGAGTTACTGTTTTATTTTTGGCTCTGTTTCATAAAATATACATACAAATCAGTGGATAGTTACTGGGAAAAAATTTAATGACAATTATTTGCAAATTTCTCAGCCTAATGTGACAATTATAATTTGCTTGTAAAAAGTGTTTGTTCTTTATTAAATTGGAGGGGAAATATTATTAGTAACTTCCAAAACATCCCTGAATATAACGTTGTTCTGAAAGCATTTTTGGTTGTTGTTCACAAGGTACTCACTTTGACTTACTACACAGATATTCATTCATAAGAAATAATATTCTTCTGAAAGTAAAAACTTTGATTTCAGCCATTTAAAACTAGAGTTTTATTTATTTTTATCATATCGGTAGAAGCTTACACAATCGGGTTTGAAAACTAGTATTTAACTTTTGCCTTTTTTCGGGGGAAATGCAAGTAAGATAAAGAAAAATAAAATAAAATAAAAAACTACCGCAAAAAATAAAATAAATAAACTTACTGAGAACATGTTTTTCAGATTTTATTCTGTTCTGACCCTTACAATATAGCCATAATAAATTGAGACATTAAAGCTCGCCAAAATACAGCCTCTTTTAGATTTATTTTTTTTTGTTTGTTGTTTTTTTTTTTTTTACAAATTCAAAGTTGTATTTGCTTAGGTTAATTGAGTGGAAGGGTTTGTAAAAAAGAAATTTGTTTTCTTTTTAAGCGTTTCTTCCTCGCTAGAAATGCGATAAGTATTTTGGGGTGATAAAAACAAAGAAAACAAAATAAAAACGACTGGGACGACTATAATTTAAATTGATAGCAACAAGACTATTAATTAACTCTCTACAAATAAAATAACTTAGTTTGCAGACTGCATCGATAAAAGAAAGGAGAGAGAGAGAAAGAGCCCTGTCGAGCTGAATCGCCCTAGCGGCCGGATTTTAATCCAACTACTATTACTACTACTACTAGTAGTTCTCAACTGTTTTATTTTTTTTTTTTACTCTCTATTTTTATTGTTACTTCTTTGTACGTCAGCTCCTAAAGTTGTGTTTATAAACAAATATAGATAAAATATTTTCAGGAACTTACCTCGTTTGTGGTTAGTTTAAATACTCCGTAGAAAGATTCCAGAAAAAGTAAATTCAAACCCCAAACGCCTCTTGCTAAGAAGGAGATTCACTGCTACTTCATTTCTTCTTTTTCTACATTCCTTCCTTCCATATTTTTTTATGGCTATAAACTTTTCCTTGTTGATACGTCCATAATTCCTTTGTATGGGCCCCGGTTTTACCGAAGTTTACTTTTATAGCTATACTTTTTTCCCCCCCACTGGGTTTTAATGTTAATGAACTCCACACAGTATAGGAAAGTGGTTTTCGTTTTAAAACAGAGAATTACAGTGGGACGATGTTTGAAAAGAAGACGGGTATAGAACTGCCGAACAAAAATACAACACAGCACAGCAACAAGCAGTGGTTGTGGGAAGCTCCTACTTATTAATACTATAACTGGAGTCGTGTTATCGACTCTCAAATGGTTGCGAATGTATGAGAGACTGTTTTCGTCTTGCTTTAATATTGCTTTCTTTGTGTGCATATATACTTGTGTTTATTCTGCTAAATGTATTTTATAATCTGAAGTCGCAGGCGTCGTAATCGGACGATAGATACCCCGACGTTGTTCCAGCTCGGTGCTTGAATAAGAGGTGCGTCAACAGCGACAACTCTGATCCATAAGTCTTACGGGTCACTTCAGTTCTCAGGCCATCAGCGTGGGAGGGAAATTCACATTTAGTTTTAACTTATATAACACGTACGTCTTGGAGTCATTTATTTCTTTATTGATGTTTTAATTCGCTCTCATTTTCTTTTCTTTTTATTTGTTATTCTCAAAATCAAAACTTATTTGTTTAGCCAGTTCGTTCGCTGTTAAACACTTTCCCATCGGCCACGCCCTATAATAGATAGATTCGTCACGTGTGAAACTGTCGGCACACAATCTTTCTATTGACGTTTACCAATATTTTGCCCTTTTAATAAAATCAGGATTAAGGTAAGCTTAAAAGATATTGTCTGTGGAACAGTAATTGAAAACTAAACTAGAAGACATTTATTATCGAAATGAATTTGATCTCCACTGCATGGGACACTCACAGGTTCAGCTAAGCTTAATTTTTTACTACCCCAGTCCCATAATAGTTGTTACGTTTTGGTGTATAAAATGCGTATGCTAAAGTAGCAATTATTTTGGGACAAAGATAATAAAAAAAATACAGATCTTGTATGTTAATTCATCCCAAAATAAAAATAAAAATTATATTTACTAAAATTCACACCAAATTTTCCCAGAGTGAGGTCCTTCCATTGCATTCCGTTGGGTTGACCTTTGTGATTGACCCAAATGTGGGCGACTCGGTAAAAAAGTTCCCCGAATATCATCCACACTTACAAAATGGGAATAACTCCCTAATTGTTGGTAACTTTACATTATTTGGGGTGAATTAACAGAAACGATCCAAAAAATACTTTTTTTTCAAAAGCTTTTCACCCCAAGCAAGGCTGGAAGCCACTAACACGTAAGGGGTTACAGAAGGTTTGGAGAGAGAAGCAGGTAGGAGTGGTAAAGGAGAGGATGTGGAGAAAGATAGTGGATCGATCAAGGCAAGGGGGTTACAGAAGATTTGGAGCGAGAGCAGATAGGAATGAGAGGGGAAAGGATGTGGAGAAGGGAAGTGGATAGACCAAGGCAACTGGAGATGTCGATTGACGTTACACTTAAATAGTTGATTATATTTTTCAGGGAAACAGGAATAAGGAAGGTAGTTCCACAGGCGAGACGTGTGAGACATGAAGCTATTGGAGTAGAAGAGACATCTACATCTAACAGTTTCAACGGTGAAGGGGTGGGAACGGGATGCCAGCCTCGTAGGGCGCTTAAATTCATGAGGCCTGGGGACCAGCGAAAGCAGCTCATCATCCACAGGAGACCGACATGATGTTTAAGGTGATTTCTCCTTATTTTGATTGGTTGTTTTTCTTTAGCGGCATATCAACTCCTCTATGGGTTATTTAATGTCGAAATCGAAATATTTTGTACGCAATTTTATTTATTTATTTTGGAGAATAATGACGGCTTAGTGATACAAGTTTTACTAATTAACCCATAGCTGGAGGAAAAAAGGTAGATTCATACCATTTCCCAAGTGAATATAACAAACCCAACTGTAATTGGAACTCAGCTCTCCAATTAACAATTCCGAGCCAGTATCCATTACAGCACCCCAAATTCTCAAGCGGTCACCCATCTAGGTACTGACCAGGCTCGACGTTGCTTAACACCTGTAATCTTACGGGAACCGATATTTCTACATGATGCGGCTTTAAGCCCCTTGGTTCGGAGTGAATCCTCAGTGAGTGAAGTATTCACCATAGGCGGGGAAGTGTCAAGGGGTGGACTATTCCTGAATTATGGTCTCACGAACACTTGGGACGCCTACATTTAGAAGGCATTGTGCCACATTTTGGACGATGCGAACGTCCTAATAAATAAATAAATAAATACTTGATGGCTGAGGTAGTTTCATTTAATCTCCCATCTATTGAAGTGGTTAGTGTTTTTAAGATAGGCAGGCATACACGCCTATTCGACTTGGAAAAGTGACCCAACTGTTCCTATTTTCTCACATTCAAACTTCTATCTGATTAAGCTTTTTTTGTTTTGCTTTATTTTTACAATGATGGTCACGCTGTACAAGGCTCGGGAGTCTCTCGAGGTAGCGGGTTACAGAGTAAGTAGTATAGTTTATGGGGATATGTGGTTAGGATAACGGTCAACCCTAGACTTGGACAGATTAAGATTTTAGCAATCGGGGAAGCATCCTCTTGGGAGTTGGTTCAACAAAGCAGCGGTTCGTGGGAAGAAGATGCTCAGTTGGTAATTACATCTTACAAAGGGAATGAGGGTGGTTCGCTACAATGGGTGTGGCATGGCGGGTCTTAGCCGTGAAGGTTAGAACTGGCGGTACTAAGGAATGTAGTTCGCCTGAACGCTTCCCATGGAAATAACGACAGAGCAGTATGAGAAAGGGGTTGTAGAGTGGAAAATAATTTGCTATCCGTAGAATAATATTATTTTTATCTGCTGTTTCGGTCTCCATGATTTCAGTTATCCGCGGTCAACTCCGAAAATAAATTTGGCTTTTTTTTTTCTTTTTTTTTTTTTTTACGGCATATCAACCTCAATGGGTTATTTAATGCCGGCAAAATTTTTATTTCTGTTAATATTTTGTTTTGTCAAAAATCTATTTCTGGTAATAATGTTTTCCTTCAAAAATGTATTGCTGGTAATAATTTTTAAAAAAAAACGGTATTGTTGGTAATATTTTTTCCCTCAAAAATGTATTGCTGGTAATAATTTAAAAAAAAAAAACGGTATTGCTGGTAATATTTTTTCCCTCAAAAATGTATTGCTGGTAATAATTTTTTTCAAAAAAAAGTATTGCTGGTAATATTTTTTTCCTTCAAAAATGTATTGCTTGCTGGTAATAATTTTTTTTTTAAATGTATTGCTGGTATTTTTTCCTAAAATGTATTGCTGGTAATATGTTTTTCCAAAAATGTATTGCTAATAATAGTTTATTTTCTTAAAAAAATTATTGATGATAATAATTTTTTACAAAGTATTTCTGGTATTAAAACCTATTTTTACACTTTCATAGTGTTTTGACCCCAGTTTGGGGTTAACTATTTGCCCATAATTGGGACCCTAACAGGTGCTACCACCCCGAGTTAGGGTGGACCTGGGAACACCAGCAATTAAGAGGTGTTTCCACGCTCCTCAAAACCTCCTGATCAGAGGCCTTGCTGCTGGACATAGTTTATCGTCTTACCCAGGACTGGGCGTAGTTTATCGTATTACCCATGACGCGGATGTAGTTTATCGGCATAACCAGGACGGCCGAAAATAAATATAAAAATTATATTTTACGTAAGAATGGTCCTAAAACACAAGACTAATGATACCAGCAATTCGGATTTGCCAAAGAGAAAATCTGAAAGTTCTGGATTTATTGAAGATACAAAGATCATATATTAATGGTTCTAAGATCTACGATAGGAAGGAAACTTCTGTTCAACTCTAATTTCTATAACAGCATTTTTTTGCGCTACTTATTGTGTGTCCAACTTTGATTGCGCTTAATTTATAAATTCAAACTATTGGAATGCATGTTTACGAAAAACTATAGCATATAAAGAGTTCGGAACTATCCGCGGTTTAAATCAGCAGTTGGAGGGTCTTGCACTATACATCCGCGGATGAGGAAAGATCTGTGCGTTTCTTTCTTTTTTTCTTATTTCTTCTATGTGCCGTGCCCCTTCAGGGTGTTGGCGATCATGGCTCCCCACAATTTCCCGTCCTTTGTAGCTCTTAATAATTTTTCTCTTTTTGATCTCTCCCCTAAACCCTATTCTGCCATTCATTTACACAAGCTCATTGAGCAGATTATGCACCGTTTTCCTCTATCTCTTTTATCTTTAATCTGTCCTGTGAGTGTCAATTTTCCAAACCCTCTTTCCTCATCATGTGCCAGAGAAATTTCAACTGCTGCTTCCTGAGGTTGAGTATAAATGTCCTTTTTGTTTCTGTGTTATCTAAAACATTGTCGTTGCTCACATGTTCGATCCATGGTATTCTCAGCATCCTTCTGTAGAACCAAATTTATTGTACGTTATTCTTTTCTTTGTTTCTGAACACACATCCTTAGTCTTACCCACTTCAAGTCAAGGGTTGATCCTTATCTATCCTCCTTATCCTCATAATCTTCATTATCTGCAACCTCTTCTTTCATTCTTATCACACACCTCATTCATAATAACCGTTTTAACAGTCAACTTCTAATTTTTTTTCTGTGAAATGATCTGGTATATAGTATTATTATTATTATTATTATTATTATTATTATTATTATTATTATTATTATTATTATTATTCTGCTTGTTACTCTCTTAGTTAACACGTCCATTAGGCGCTGCCAATATGCCATAAATAACAGACTATTCTGCGTTGATCCTGTGGAAAGACGGAAAAGACATATCAGAGACGCTACATGATTTCAGCAAGAAAAAGAAAGAATAAAGAAAGGAATATAGAAGTGTTTAACATCTGTATAAGGGAAATGGAAAAAAGTTTTCAATTTCAAATGTTTTCATTTGTACCCACTTACTTCATAAAATAACGATCACCATTCATATTTATGATTAATATCCCAATATTTTGTTAAAGTAGTCAAGCTCCAATTTTTTAAAATACTATAGGGTAATTTCTACGGATATTTCATGCTAGAGTCGGAGAACTCGTCATAGGCTAATTCAATCATTAACATAGGAGTTCAGGGAAAATGGGAAAACCGTGAAATTTTCACATGTATTTCAGGTTTACAATTATTGTCTTTTTTTCGCACCCCATTTTCAAGAAATACTAGAGTATCTCTTATTGTTTTTTTTCGCTATCAATGACCTCTCTGTCCGTCTTTCTGTCTGTCTGCTTGTATGTGTTCCTGTCTGCCCGTCTCTGTCCTTTTATGAATGGATGGGAAAAAAACAGACTACCAGGCAGTCTGCTTCTCAGGAGCATGCAGTGTTGTTGTTTTTGTTGTTGTTTTTTGTCTTCTATCTCCCCACACCCAGAGATTCGCACACACTCCAACTCTTTCGCATTTTCTCGATCTCTTTTTCTCTCTCTCTTTTCAGCACATTCTTTCACTAGCGTTCTTGACAACTACTATTTTTCCCATTAATAATTTGTTCAGCTATTTTTTATTTGTGGGTAGGTAAAGAAAAATCTGCTCAGTCTTCTGCTTTATGCTGCACTTGTCAAACAAGTCCTTTCAAAATATATAATGACTATTTCGAAAAGTAATAATAATTCTGTCCCATATAATGGTTGTTCTATTTAGAGTATGAAACGTTTGTACAAATGTGGCAACTATTATAGGCCAGACGTAGGATAAACTATACCTTTGTCAAATAATTGTTGTTACACTTTAGAGTATGCATTGTGTGTACAAATGTAGCAACCAATATGGGACAGAGCTAGGAAAAACACTGCATTTGTCCGATAATTGCTGTTATATTTAGAGTATGCATTCTGTACACTAATGTAGCAAACAATATGGGACAGAGCTAGGAAAAACACAGCATTTGTCCCATAATAGTTGTTACAATTTGAGTATGTATTGTGTATACAAATGTAGCAAACAATATGGGACAGAGCTAGGAAAAACACTGCATTTGTCCCAAAATTGTTGTTACATTTAGAGTATGCATTGTGTATACAAATGTACCAACAAATATGGGACAGAGCGAGGAAAAACACTGCATTTGTCCCATAATTGTTCTTACACTTTAGAGCATTGTGTGTACAAATGTAGCAACCAATATGGGACAGAGCTAGGAAAAACACTACATTTGTCCCATAATTGCTGTTATATTTAGAGTATGCATTCTGTACACAAATGTAGCAAACAATATGGGACAGAGCTAGGAAAAACACAGGATTTGTCCCATAATAGTTGTTACAATTTGAGTATGTATTGTGTATACAAATGTTGCAAACAATATGGGAAAGAGCTAGGAAAAACACTGCATTTGTCCCAAAATTGTTGTTACATTTAGAGTATGCATTGTGTATACAAATGTACCAAAAAATATGGGACAGAGCTAGGAAAAACACTGCATTTGTCCCAAAATTGTTGTTACATTTAGAGTATGCATTGTGTATACAAATGTACCAACAAATATGGGACAGAGCTAGGAAAAACACTGCATTTGTCCCAAAATTGTTGTTACATTTAGAGTATGCATTCTGTATACAAATGTACCAACCGATATGGGACAGAGCTAGGAAAAAACACTGTATTTGTCCCATAATTGATGTTACATTAAGAGTATGTATGGTGTGTACAAATGTAGCAACCAATATGGGACAGAGCTAGAAAAACCCTGCATTTGTCCCATAATTGTTGTTACATTTAGAGTATGTATGGTGTGTAAAAATGTGGCAAACAATATGGGACAGAGCTAGGAAAAACACTGCATTTGTCCCATAAATGTTGTTACATTTACAGTATGCATTGTGTGTACAAATGTAGCAACCAATATGGGACAGAGCTAGGAAAAACACTGCATTTGTCCCATAATTGTTGTTACATTTAGAGCATGCATTCTGTATACAAATGTAGCAACCAATATGGGACAGAGCTAGAAAAACCCTGCATTTGTCCCATAATTGTTGTTACATTCAGAGTATGTATGATGTGTACAAATGTAGCAAACAATATGGGACAGAGCTAGGAAAAACACTGCATTTGTCCCATAAATGTTGTTATATTTAGAGTATGCATTCTGTATACAAATGTAGCAACCAATATGGGACAGAGCTAGAAAAACCCTGCATTTGTCCCATAATTGTTGTTACATTTAGAGTATGCATTGTGTATACAAATGTACCAACAAATATGGGACAGAGCTAGGAAAAACACTGCATTTGTCCCATAATTGTTGTTACATTTAGAGTATGCATTGTGTATACAAATGTACCAACAAATATGGGACAGAGCTAGGAAAAACACTGCATTTGTCCCATAATTGTTCTTACACGTTAGAGCATTGTGTGTACAAATGTAGCAACCAATATGGGACAGAGCTAGAAAAACCCTGCATTTGTCCCATAATTTTTGTTACATTTAGAGTATGTATGGTGTGTAAAAATGTGGCAAACCATATGGGACAGAGCTAGGAAAAACACTGCATTTGTCCCATAAATGTTGTTACATTTAGAGTATGCATTCTGTATACAAATGTAGCAACCAATATGGGACAGAGCTAGAAAAACCCTGCATTTGTCCCATAATTGTTGTTACATTTAGAGTATGCATTGTGTATACAAATGTACCAACAAATATGGGACAGAGCTAGGAAAAACACTGCATTTGTCCCATAATTGTTCTTACACGTTAGAGCATTGTGTGTACAAATGTAGCAACCAATATGGGACAGAGCTAGAAAAACCCTGCATTTGTCCCATAATTTTTGTTACATTTAGAGTATGTATGGTGTGTAAAAATGTGGCAAACCATATGGGACAGAGCTAGGAAAAACACTGCATTTGTCCCATAAATGTTGTTACATTTACAGTATGCATTGTGTGTACAAATGTAGCAACCAATATGGGACAGTGCTAGGAAAAACACTGCATTTGTCCCATAATTGTTGTTACATTTAGAGCATGCATTCTGTATACAAATGTAGCAAACAATATGAGACAGAGCTAGAAAAATCCTGCATTTGTCCCATAATTGTTGTTACATTCAGAGTATGTATCATGTGTACAAATGTAGCAAACAATATGGGACAGAGCTAGAAAAAACACAGCATTTGTCCCATAATTGTTGTTGCATTTAGAGTATGCATTCTGTATACAAATGTAGCAACCAATATGGGACAGAGCTAGAAAAACCCTGCATTTGTCCCATAATTGTTGTTACATTTAGAGTATGCATTGTGTATAAAAATGTACCAACAAATATGGGACAGAGCTAGGAAAAACACTGCATTTGTCCCATAATTGTTCTTACACTTAAGAGCATTGTGTGTACAAATGTAGCAACCAATATCGGACAGAGCTAGGAAAAATACTGCATTTGTCCCATAATTGCTGTTATATTTAGAGTATGCATTCTGTACACAAATGTAGCAAACAATATGGGACAGAGCTAGGAAAAACACTGCATTTGTCCCATAATTGCTGTTATATTTAGAGTATGCATTCTGTACACAAATGTAGCAAACAATATGGGACAGAGCTAGGAAAAACACTGCATTTGTCCCAAAATTGTTGTTACATTTAGAGTATGCATTGTGTATACAAATGTACCAACAAATATGGGACAGAGCTAGGAAAAACACTGCATTTGTCCCATAATTGTTCTTACACTTTAGAGCATTGTGTGTACAAATGTAGCAACCAATATGGGACAGAGCTAGGAAAAACCCTGCATTTGTCCCATAATTGCTGTTATATTTAGAGTATGCATTCTGTACACAAATGTAGCAAACAATATGGGACAGAGCTAGGAAAAACACTGCATTTGTCCCAAAATTGTTGTTACATTTAGAGTATGCATTCTGTATACAAATGTACCAACCGATATGGGACAGAGCTAGGAAAAACACTGCATTTGTCCCATAAATGTTGTTACATTTACAGTATGCATTGTGTGTACAAATGTAGCAACCAATATGGGACAGTGCTAGGAAAAACACTGCATTTGTCCCATAATTGTTGTTACATTTAGAGCATGCATTCTGTATACAAATGTAGCAAACAATATGAGACAGAGCTAGAAAAATCCTGCATTTGTCCCATAATTGTTGTTACATTCAGAGTATGTATCATGTGTACAAATGTAGCAAACAATATGGGACAGAGCTAGAAAAAACACAGCATTTGTCCCATAATTGTTGTTGCATTTAGAGTATGCATTCTGTATACAAATGTAGCAACCAATATGGGACAGAGCTAGAAAAACCCTGCATTTGTCCCATAATTGTTGTTACATTTAGAGTATGCATTGTGTATAAAAATGTACCAACAAATATGGGACAGAGCTAGGAAAAACACTGCATTTGTCCCATAATTGTTCTTACACTTAAGAGCATTGTGTGTACAAATGTAGCAACCAATATCGGACAGAGCTAGGAAAAATACTGCATTTGTCCCATAATTGCTGTTATATTTAGAGTATGCATTCTGTACACAAATGTAGCAAACAATATGGGACAGAGCTAGGAAAAACACTGCATTTGTCCCATAATTGCTGTTATATTTAGAGTATGCATTCTGTACACAAATGTAGCAAACAATATGGGACAGAGCTAGGAAAAACACTGCATTTGTCCCAAAATTGTTGTTACATTTAGAGTATGCATTGTGTATACAAATGTACCAACAAATATGGGACAGAGCTAGGAAAAACACTGCATTTGTCCCATAATTGTTCTTACACTTTAGAGCATTGTGTGTACAAATGTAGCAACCAATATGGGACAGAGCTAGGAAAAACCCTGCATTTGTCCCATAATTGCTGTTATATTTAGAGTATGCATTCTGTACACAAATGTAGCAAACAATATGGGACAGAGCTAGGAAAAACACTGCATTTGTCCCAAAATTGTTGTTACATTTAGAGTATGCATTCTGTATACAAATGTACCAACCGATATGGGACAGAGCTAGGAAAAAACACTGTATTTATCCCATAATTGATCTTACATTAAGAGTATGTATGGTGTGTACAAATGTAGCAACCAATATGGGACAGAGCTAGAAAAATCCTGCATTTGTCCCATAATTGTTGTTACATTCAGAGTATGTATGATGTGTACAAATGTAGCAAACAATATGGGACAGAGCTAGAAAAAACACAGCATTTGTCCCATAATTGTTGTTGCATTTAGAGTATGCATTCTGTATACAAATGTAGCAACCAATATGGGACAGAGCTAGAAAAACCCTGCATTTGTCCCATAATTGTTGTTAAATTTAGAGTATGCATTGTGTATACAAATGTACCAGCAACTATGGGACAGAGCTAGGAAAAACACTGCATTTGTCCCATAATTGTTCTTACACTTTAGAGCATTGTGTGTACAAATGTAGCAACCAATATCGGACAGAGCTAGGAAAAATACTGCATTTGTCCCATAATTGCTGTTATATTTAGAGTATGCATTCTGTACACAAATGTAGCAAACAATATGGGACAGAGCTAGGAAAAACACTGCATTTGTCCCATAATTGCTGTTATATTTAGAGTATGCATTCTGTACACAAATGTAGCAAACAATATGGGACAGAGCTAGGAAAAACACTGCATTAGTCCCAAAATTGTTGTTACATTTAGAGTATGCATTGTGTATACAAATGTACCAACAAATTTGGGACAGAGCTAGGAAAAACACTGCATTTGTCCCATAATTGTTCTTACACTTTAGAGCATTGTGTGTACAAATGTAGCAACCAATATGGGACAGAGCTAGGAAAAACCCTGCATTTGTCCCATAATTGCTGTTATATTTAGAGTATGCATTCTGTACACAAATGTAGCAAACAATATGGGACAGAGCTAGGAAAAACACTGCATTTGTCCAAAAATTGTTGTTACATTTAGAGTATGCATTCTGTATACAAATGTACCAACCGATATGGGACAGAGCTAGGAAAAACACTGCATTCGTCCCATAAATGTTGTTACATTTAGAATATGCATTCTGTATACAAATGTAGCAACCAATATGGGACAGAGCTAGAAAAAACCTGCATTTGTCCCATAATTGTTGTTACATTTACAGTATGCATTGTGTATACAAATGTACCAACAAATATGGGACAGAGCTAGGAAAAACACTGCATTTGTCCCATAATTGTTCTTACACGTTAGAGCATTGTGTGTACAAATGTAGCAACCAATATGGGACAGAGCTAGAAAAACCCTGCATTTGTCCCATAATTGTTGTTACATTTAGAGTATGTATGGTGTGTAAAAATGTGGCAAACAATATGGGACAGAGCTAGGAAAAACACTGCATTTGTCCCATAAATGTTGTTACATTCAGAGTATGTATGATGTGTACAAATGTAGCAAACAATATGGGACAGAGCTAGGAAAAACACTGCATTTGTCCCATAATTGTTGTTACATTTAGAGTATGCATTCTGTATACAAATGTAGCAACCAATATTGGACAGAGCTAGAAAAACCCTGCATTTGTCCCATAATTGCTGTTATATTCAGAGTATGCATTCTGTACACTAATGTAGCAAACAATATGGGACAGAGCTAGGAAAAACACTGCATTTGTCCCATAATTGTTGTTACATTTAGTGTATGCATTCTGTGTACAAATGTACCAACCGATATGGGACAGAGCTAGGAAAAACACTGTATTTGTCCCATAATTGATGTTACATTAAGAGTATGTATGGTGTGTACAAATGTAGCAACCAATATGGGACAGAGCTAGAAAAACCCTGCATTTGTCCCATAATTGTTGTTACATTTACAGTATGCATTGTGTGTACAAATGTAGCAACCAATATGGGACAGAGCTAGGAAAAACACTGCATTTGTCCCATAATTGTTGTTACATTTAGAGCATGCATTCTGTATACAAATGTAGCAACCAATATGGGACAGAGCTAGAAAAACCCTGCATTTGTCCCATAATTGTTGTTACATTCAGAGTATGTATGATGTGTACAAATGTAGCAAACAATATGGGACAGAGCTAGGAAAAACACTGCATTTGTCCCATAATTGTTGTTACATTTAGAGTAAGCATTCTGTATACAAATGTAGCAACCAATATGGGACAGAGCTAGAAAAACCCTGCATTTGTCCCATAATTGTTGTTACATTTAGAGTATGCATTGTGTATACAAATGTACCAACAAATATGGGACAGAGCTAGGAAAAACACTGCATTTGTCCCATAATTGTTCTAACACTTTAGAGTATTAATTGTGTGTACAAATGTAGCAACCAATATGGGACAGAGCTAGGAAAAATATTGCATTTGTCCCATAATTGCTGTTATATTTAGAGTATGCATTCTGTACACAAATGTAGCAAACAATATGGGACAGAGCTAGGAAAAACACTGCATTTGTCCCATAATTGCTGTTATATTTAGAGTATGCATTCTGTACACAAATGTAGCAAACAATATGGGACAGAGCTAGGAAAAACACTGCATTTGTCCCAAAATTGTTGTTACATTTAGAGTATGCATTATGTATACAAATGTACCAACAAATATGGGACAGAGCTAGGAAAAAGACTGCATTTGTCCCATAATTGTTCTAACACTTTAGAGTATTAATTGTGTGTACAAATGTAGCAACCAATATGGGACAGAGCTAGGAAAAACACTGCATTTCTCCCATAATTGCTGTTATATTTAGAGTATGCATTCTGTACACAAATGTAGCAAACAATATGGGACAGAGCTAGGAAAAACACTGCATTTGTCCCAAAATTGTTGTTACATTTAGAGTATGCATTGTGTATACAAATGTACCAACAAATATGGGACAGAGCTAGGAAAAACACTGCATTTGTCCCATAATTGTTCTTACACTTTAGAGCATTGTGTGTACAAATGTAGCAACCAATATGGGACAGAGCTAGGAAAAACACTGCATTTGTCCCATAATTGCTGTTATATTTAGAGTAACAATTCTGTACACAAATGTAGCAAACAATATGGGACAGAGCTAGGAAAAACACTGCATTTGTCCCAAAATTGTTGTTACATTTAGAGTATGCATTGTGTATACAAATGTACCAACAAATATGGGACAGTGTTAGGAAAAACACTGCATTTGTCCCATAATTGTTGTTACATTTAGTGTATGTATGGTGTGTACAAATGTAGCAACTAATATGGGACAGAGCTTGGAAAAAACACTGCATTTGTCCCATAATTGTTGTTACATTTAGAGTATGCATTGTGTGTACAAATGTAGCAACCAATATGGGACAGATCTAGGAAATGCACTGCATTTGTCCCATAATTGTTGTTACATTTAGAGTATTATTGTGTATACAAATGTAGCAACCAATATGGGACAGAGCTAGGAAAAAACACTGTATTTGTCGCATAATTGTTGTAACATTAAGAGTATGTATGGTGTGTACAAATGTAGCAACCAACATGGGACAGTGTTAGGAAAAACACTGCATTTGTCCCATAATTGTTGGTACATTTAGTGTATGCATTGTGGATACAAATGTAGCAACCAATATGGGACAGAGCTAGGAAAATCACTACATTTGTCCCATAATTGTTGGTACAATTATAGTATGCATTGTGTGTACAAATATAGCTACCAATATGTGACAGATCTAGGAACAACACTGCATTTGTCCCATAATTGTTGTTGCATTTAGAGTATGCATTCTGTATACAAATGTTGCAACCAATATGGGAAAGAGTTAGGAAAAACACTGCATTTGTCCCATAATTGTTGTTACATTTAGAGTATGCATTCTGTATACAAATGTAGCAACCAATATGGGACAGAGCTAGAAAAACCCTGCATTTGTCCCATAATTGTTGTTACATTTAGAGTATGTATGGTGTGTAAAAATGTGGCAAACAATATGGGACAGAGCTAGGAAAAACACTGCATTTGTCCCATAAATGTTGTTACATTTACAGTATGCATTGTGTGTACAAATGTAGCAACCACTATGGGACAGAGCTAGGAAAAACACTGCATTTGTCCCATAATTGTTGTTACATTTAGAGCATGCATTCTGTATACAAATGTAGCAACCAATATGGGACAGAGCTAGAAAAATCCTGCATTTGTCCCATAATTGTTGTTACATTCAGAGTATGTATGATGTGTTCAAATGTAGCAAACAATATGGGACAGAACTAGGAAAAACACTGCATTTGTCCCATAATTGTTGTTACATTTAAAGTATGCATTCTGTATACAAATGTAGCAACCAATATGGGACAGAGCTAGAAAAACCCTGCATTTGTCCCATAATTGTTGTTACATTTAGAGTATGTATGGTGTGTACAAATGTAGCAAACAATATGGGACAGAGCTAAGAAAAACACTGCATTTGTCCCATAATTGTTGTTACATTTAGTGTATGTAATGTGTATACAAATGTAGCCACTATTATGTGACAGAGGTAGGCAAAGGACTGCATTTGTCCCTTAATTATTGTTATATTTAGCCTATAAAATGTGTACACAAATTTAGCAACTTTTATGCGATAGACGTAGGAAAACACTACCTTTTCCCCATAATTGTTGCTACATTAGTGTATGAAATTTGTATACAAATATAGCAACTGTTGTCTGACGGAGTAGGAAAATCACTGCCCACTTCCCATAATTGCTGTTACATTTTGCGTATCAATTGTGTATAAATGTTAGCAACAATTATGGGACAGTGGTAGGAAAAACACTGCCTATATCCCACGATTGTTGTTACATTTAACGAATAAAATGTGTCCACAAATGTAGCAACTATTTTGGGACAGACATACATTGGGAAAATACTCGTTCTGTTCCATAATAGCTGTTAATATATCCATATGATTCAAAAATTGTTCTCACAGTTTAAAATAAGGAAGAGGTCTCATGGGAAAAATCGTCCTTTTGACACTACTTTTTATTGCGGGGACGTTTATCCATGTTTGCCAATATTTCTTTTTAAAGGTATTTCTTTATAAAATAGTTATTAATAAATCTTTACAAAAGGTAAATAAATTAAATAAATATTTTATTGTAAATGCTTCACTTATTTCAATAATCTTGTAAATAAACATGGCTTTAACAATCTGTTCAACTTACAAATCTATTTTACCGCTTTTTAAGTAGAATTTTGCTATTCGACTTGCCAGAAGATACGACGACACAAATAAAAGGTAAACGAGAGAGCGGTTGTCTAAATGAGTATTTTAGCTTTTAAAGATTCCGGATTCCGTTTTTTTTTTTAATTTAATTTAATTTTATCCGAACCGCCATAAAATAATTGATATTTTTTTCATCCGAACATCTATAAAATAATAATAATTTTTTTACCTGTATCTCTATAAAATAATTAATATATTTTTTTATTCGAACCTCGATAAAATAATTGATTTTTTTTCTGAACCTCTATAAAATAATTAATATTTTTTCTATTCGAACCTTATAAAAAAATTAATATTTTTTCATCTGAACCTCTATGAAATAATTAATATATTTTTTATCTGAACCTCTATAAAATAATATAATTTTTTATTCAAACCTTATAAATAAATTAATATTTTTTCATCTGAACCTCTATAAAATAATTAATATATTTTTTATCTCAACCTCTATAAAATAAATAATATTTTTTTATTCGCAACTCGATAAAATAATTAATATTTTTTTATCCGAACTTCTATAAATTAATAAATATATTTTTTATTTGAACTTCTATAAAATAATTAAGATTTATTTTCATTCGAAACTCTATAAAATAATTAATATTTTTTTATTCGAACCTTATAAAAAAATTAATATTTTTTCATCTGAACCTCTATAAAATAATTAATATATTTTTTGTCTGAACCTCTATAAAATAAATAATATTTTTTTATTCGAAACTCGATAAAATAATTAATATTTTTTTATCCGAACCTCTATAAATATATTTTTTATTTGAACCTCTATAAAATAATTAATATTTTTTTTATTTGAACCTCTATAAAATAATTAACATTTATTTTCATTCGAAACTCTATAAAATAATTAATATTTTTTTTATATGAAACTCTACAAAACAATTAATATTTTTTATCCGTACCTCTATAAAATAATTAATATTTTTTCTATCCAAACCTCTATAAAATAATTACTATTTTTTTATTCGAACCCTATAAAATAATTAATATATTTTTTCAATCTGACCCTCTATAAATTAATTAATATTTTTTAATTCGAAACTCGAAAAATAATTAATATTTGACTGACAGACGTAAGTTTATCTAATATTTTTCTATGGTGGATATATCTGTAAAAATACTTGAGAAAATACCGTGAGCACATTTTTAAAAATAATTTGTAACCTCTCAGTAATCTTAAAAAATTATGAAAGTATTTTCCATGATCTAATGTTTTAATGGACTTTAGGTACTTTGGATTTAAATTTGATATAATTATCGCTCTTTTTTTCTGAAAATGTCGTATATGGACGTCCGTATTTACGAAAAATATTATTCAAAATTCTTTTTAAAATATTGGGTGTCGATGAATTGTACTAAGCTTTTCAATTTATCATTAGTAAATATAATTTTTACTTAACAATATCGCCTTACCTCTGCAAAGTAAGACAACATTTTAAAAATATTTAAAACTTTATAAATTATTTTATGTAAATTTAAAAAAAGAAAACATTCATTATTTATAAAAAAAGGTTTTCTAATTAAATAATGTAATTTTTTATTTGACGATTCAGAGCAGATTTTCGGTAACTGGTGGCTCTGCTTTACAAAAATAAATTGATGACTTAAATTCTCCAAGGATTTCTGCTTTTAACTAATATAAACATTAAGCGAGCCAAAATTTAATTTCTCGAAATTTCATAAAATTAAATAACTAGTGGGGTTAAAAGATGTAAAAGGGTATTTTTTGCAAAGATTTTCTTAAAAAATAATGCAAATGAATCCTGAAAGTTTCATTAAAATCTGATAATTATTTGCTTTTTGCAACAATTTCCAATTCAGAATGTTTTTTAATGCAAAAAAGACACTAAAATTTCCTACACTAATTTTTGGTACCCCACGCTGACGCAAAAAGAAATCACGTTATTTAACCAAAAATTCTAAAATTCTAAAAAGGTTCGATTTATTTATCGAAAATTCATCTGGTTGTTCCTCTTAATAATACCATAAACATTTTGACGATAAAACTTTGTTTTTATTAAATTTGGGTCATTTTTCTAAAATGTTATATTAATTTTTTAACGGATCAGTATTATAGTGGGCTATCAGTTATAGTGCATGAGTGTGGAAACAGGTTAGTTTGATTTGGCCTTGTTGGTTAGATAGCCCACCATAAGACGGGGTAGAAAACAAGAAAATCAAATTGTAAAGTGAACAACACATTTATATACATATAAATCGATTAAGGTCTTTACAAATAAAATTAATGTATTTTGGGTGATACAATGTCGTCAAAATATTCGTAGTAGTCCTTGCAAGCATGAGTTTATGTGTACGTAGGCAGGAACATATGTGTGGATGTATGTATGTATGAGCGTTATCGAAGGGTAGGAATGTCTTTGAAGTAAGCGCTCAGTCTTAAATGTTCCTTTAGTTTATCAAGTATAAAAGAGGTGAGGGTGAAAGGTAGAGATAATAATAACGATCGCTTGACGTTTGTCAAGGGACTTGTTAATACGCTCGTCTCCTCCTCTCTGGTGACAAGCGAACTTGCCCGTCATTTATTTTGTTTTGGGGGCTTGAAAAAGTCAATTGGGAATTCACCCCCGGATATGATTCAGGTCTTTTCATTGGACGATGAACATATTTTTGCGTCGGCTCGCGAAAAGGTCCGTGAAAGAATTTGTTTCTGAGAATTGAAGATTATTTGAATTTTGTTTTTAAATGTTTCCTAGTTTTCTATTGGCCGAAAAACATTTCGCATCAAGGTGTGAAATTTTACGAGTTTTGTTTTGGATTCGCTTTTGCATGTGTGTTAAGCAACGTTTGTAAATTCGAGTCTTTTTAAATTTCTAACAAAATCAATGAGTCAGTGCTTAGCATTTGAATTTTATATCTAGATCTTGTTTTGTTCACTACAGTATCTACCTTTAATAAGTGCTGTCAGTAATCAAAAGAAAAAGTATGCAAATAAAGCATTTTCATGGGATAGAGGTCATAGCCTTTTTCTCTTTTATGTTTTTTTTTTATATTTAAGGTAGAAAATGAATGACTATCATTTGCTTATCAGTTTAAATAGATCCTTTCAAAATACGTAATATTGTTTCCCTTTGCGCCCTGATAGCTAGTGTAGCAACTAAAGTTCCGAGAGTGAAGGCTGATAGAGAACTCTTTGAAAGTCGGCTATTGACGCTTATGTTTTCTTCATAAACTTATAGTTTATAAATATCTATTACCCTCGTGTTAGTCCATTTCCGAACCAAAATAGGGAAAATGGAAGCGGGCGAAAAAGATTCTGTTACTCTAAACAGGTCTGCTTTTTAAACATTAACTCAGAGAAGTATTTTAATAAATTTAATTTGCGTCTAATCGCCTTGAGGCACTCGAAATTGAGTCAGTGACTATCTGCATTCCAATGTCGAGGACTGGCACCGGTCAGAAATAACTACTATCTTTACAACTACAAATATATACTCAGCTTATATTAGTTTGACACAAGGCCATAATAATTGGGGAAATACTGAGGGACGAACTCGTTTCTCAATGGTAATGCTCTGCAAAACTAACTCTAAAAGTATTACCGCAAGCCAAACATTCACACCCCTGCGCAAATTAATTGAAACAAAACGAATAATCCCGTTATTAATTACTCTTTTTCGTATTTTTTTTCAATGAAACATGACCCTGTGCACATCTCGTATGTCCATTCCACGACATCAGTCCTTGCAGACTGACCACAAATTCTCGAATTGATTTAAATCAGAAGAGTTCCCAGGCCAGTCTATAACACTTTGGTTTGCTTACTGGTAAGGCTTGCCAGTGTGTTCGTGCAGCGTTACAATTTTCGTACGCTTCATTGGAGTAACGTCCATCGCAAGCAATGTTCGTAAGACAACTAATCGACAGTCGAGACAATAGTGTCTGGGCATGATAAAAATCTGAAGCAATCACGGATGACGCATTATTTTTCAAGAGCAAACAAATTTCCTCACACACCCCGAAAATATATTCATATTACTGTACACGAATGCAAATGACCTAATCTGAGGAAAAAATAGAAATTGGTTACACCCTGTCACTTCAGTGGGTCTAAAACGGAACGTATGGTTAAAGAAAGGAAAATGAAACGGTTGTTTCAATTAATTTGCACAAGTGCTTAAATGCAACCCTCAGGCATAAAACAAACTGTCGTTACTGGATGGTGACATCAATGTCCACTTTTATATTCACATAGGCTCTATCCCTGATATTAAACACTTTATCTCATAAATGTAGCATACCTTAAAACTATACTTTTCTTTATATATATATATATATATATATATATATATATATTGATGGCTTTTTTGGGACATCCCTTGCATTGATATTCTTAACTTTCCAATTAACAATTGTGTCAGTGACGTTTCTTTTAGAGTATGAGTTTCTCTTCTCTCTCTCTCTCTCTCTCTCTCTCTCTCTATATATATATATATATATATATATATATATATATATATATATGTATGTATATATAATTTTCTATAGGATTCTATTTAAGAGCACTTAGAATTTTTAGAATTTGTAACACTCATTATTTATATCAAGAGAAGAAACAGATTGAAAATACTTTTAAGCACCTACAATACCCTAATTATATACTACTCAATGTGAAATAAAAGTCACTTAAAATATTTAAAAATAGAAGAATGTTTCATTCTGACGGACCCAACGAATCAAAACATATTATTCTACTTAATTAACACAAAACAAAAGAATTATAAAGTTAAACTTGAAAGAGTAATTTATGTATCACCTGTAATGATTGCCACAAGGAATACATAGAAGAAACTACGAGAAATTTAAATAAAATGTTATATGTATACAAAAGGGATAATAATCCACAAAATGCATTAATTGCTCCCCTTAATTTTGAAAAAAAAAAAGGCTGCTTTAATTAAAAGATAAAGCAATTTGCCAAAACACAACTATATCGAAAGTGCTTTAATCGGTAGATTATACGCAGTAAATTTTGCGTACAGGTTCTTACAATATCTCAGCTTTCTTGGTTGATCTTCTATCATAATGTGGGACAGTTAATAATAAAAAGTAGTAGAAACAAAAGCAAATTGATAGAGAAACTAAATGAAATTGGCTTGACTATATAGCCAGACACATCTATATATATATATATAAAAAAGAAATTAATTTTAAACAACTTAAATTTCAGCGTTCCAACATTTTCAGCGTTTTCTACCTATGCATAAATATAATCAAAGTTTGCGTTTTTATATCCCACTCCTTTTCGCATATATAATTCTTCTTCTTTTATATGCCGTGTCTTTTCATGACGTATGCGATCATGGCCCTTCAAATCTTCCTTTAGTTCTTCCTGGTAGCTCTTAATAAATTTTGTCTTTTTGTTATTTCTCCCAAACGTTGTTCTACCATCCATTTGCTGAAGATCATTGTTATGGTCCAGGTTAGGACCAAAGGAAGAACAACACGAACACAAGAGTAGAAATAATGAAGATATATTACACGGAATAATAATACAAGATGTGGAAGGTGTTAGTATGACTGTCAGTCTGGTTTGGAGTGAACTACTATCGGCTCGACTCGATTCGTCACTCTCTCTCTCTCTCATTCTCTCTCTCTCTCTCTCTCTCTTGAGAGGCGTAGTATACATCGTGTTAGGAAGAGTTAATTCTGTAGTTATAGGTAAGGACCCATTACAATTATCAAGTAAGTTACGTGCTGCATTCCTCCGTCATTTTTTCCTCATTATGTGGCCCAGAAATTTCAACTGCCTCTTCCTGATGATAAGTATGTTTCCTTTTTGTTTACATTTTCTCTAAAAACTCGTCTTTGATCACATGTTCAGTCCATCGTATCCTCAGCAGCTTTCGGTAAAAACCACATTTCTGTTGTTGAGATTGCGCAGCATTTACTGACATATAGGATGACCGATATAACATATCAGTTCATTTCGCTTAATACTCTGCTTAGGTTTTAGAAACCATCTTTGGCCAATTCCAATGAGTCTTCGGATCTCGGTGTCGTACTTTCCATCCTCTGTTAGAACACTTCCCAGATACTTAAATTTTTGTATTTGTTAGTATTTTAGTATTTGAATTTTGGGCTCATCCTTTTGCTGACAACCATGCATTCTGTAGTTTATGCTTAGTCCTTTCTTCTTGCTTTCCTTCTGTAGGAGCTTTTGTAATTTCGTTCCGTCTCAACATTATGTTGCCGCCAATAATGAATTCTGTTCTCTCAGAATCACCGTGATGCACGTTTAGGTGATCATGTATCTTTCGATACATGACTGACGAGGCAGATTTTTTTCCCGCAGTAGGTTGCCATTTCTTTCTGCGGTAGACCAGTTGGCAACCCCGACTGTACTGATATTTACCCAGGGAGAAGAAGAGGATTCATACCTTTCCCAAGGGTATTAGCAGGCACGTAAGTGAATGTAATGGATTCGACTGGAATCCGAGCCGCTACCCATTACTCCAGCGTGCCTCCTCGCTGTATTCGTTGAATAAATCCGATGAGAAGATATATTTGTCTTACAACCCTTTCTCTTATTGTCTATCTGCTGAACTCATTTTCTATCCGTATGCAGGCGGTTTGCTGCCAGTATAGGTCCTTGATTATTTTGATATCCTTACCAAATATGTCAAGGTTGGTGAGCAAGAACGAAAAGTGTCTCACAAAATTATTTTTTCCACTTTGTAATTAAGTTAAATAGCAATAATTTTCTATCGTTATGAGTAAAGGTTGCTTACCATCGTAGACAGAACGATTGCGCAGGCGCAGGACTAAGCCCTTCATACAGGCTTGAAGTTTTATGCTCCAAACAATCACTATGCCACTTGTTAATCCTATAGAGAAAAATGACGTAATGCCCAGCTACCAGTTGAATAGTGGTAGAGAAAAATGACATAATGCCAAGACACCGGTTGAATAGTGGTACAGAAAAAAGTCACTAATCCACCGGTTGAATAGTGGTAGAGAAAAATGACGTAATGTCCAGCCACCAGTTTTATAGTGGTAGAAAAAAATGATTAATGCACAGCCACCGGTTGAATAGAGGGAGAGAAAAATGACGTAATGCCCAGCCACTGGTTGAATAGTTGTAGAGAAAAATGACTTAATGCCCAGCCACTGGTTGAATAGTGGTAAAGAAAAATGACTTAATGCCCAGCTACCAGATGAATAGTGGTAGAGAAAACTGACTTAATGCCCAGCCACCGGTTGAATAGGGGGAGAGAAAAATAACGTAATGCCAATCCACCGGTTGAATAGTGGTAGAGAAAAATGACGTAATGTCCAGCCACCAGTTTTATAGTGGTAGAAAAAAATGATTAATGCACAGCCACCAGTTGAATAGTGGTAGATAAAAAAGGACGTAATGCTAAGCTATAGGTTTAATGGTGTGTAAATACTTGTATCTATTTTTATATCTACAGTGATTATTACATACCAATTATTTGCGAATTTTGACTCAGGTGCTCAGTCTGGGCTCAAAGGGTTAAAACAATTTTTCAGGACAATGTTCCTCCAGTCCAATAACTATTATCGCTCCTTCCAGTAATGACGCGGTCTTCCTTCATTAACCTTTTGTTTGAAGTAGTTTGAAACTTCAGTATCTCGAATATGTGCTTGTCTTCTTATCGAGTTACATGTGCTATCCATTTTAGTTGTTGCTCTTGTTGAAAGTCTTCAAGTGATGTGTTTTCTGTTATTTGGTACATTTCTTTGGGATTCTGTAGCGCCAATCCATGAACTTCGAAGGCACTTGAAGCCATGGACGTTTACATTTGATATTCTCCCATAAAGATCGTCATTATGTTCCGAAAGCATCTATCCCAGCTCCGTGGTTATCGCAAATATATAATCCCAGTAAAATGGCTGCTAGATAAGAATAGTACATAATTGTTTTCGCGATAACAGATCTAACCAAACATTTTCAAGTTTTAACTACCTGCTGGTGGCGCGTCGTTCATAAAGGAAACCTCTTGTACTGCCTTCGTTTTAAAAGTTTTAGCGTAATTGTTTTTAGCATTATTGCATGGCGTTCGTTTCCAGAAACATATATCCCCGACGTATTTATCGCAAAATATTGGCTGGTAGGTAAAAAGAAAAATGTTAATTGTACGAAACTGTTTTGTCGGAAGCAGAGTTCAAGCCAAAATATTCTACATCTCTCTGTCTTACCTGGAGCTAAGTACCTACCGGTGGTGAGTAATTTATACGCGCAGCGTACTGTACCCTGCTTGATTTGAAAGTTTTAGCATAAAAAGCGAATGCTATCGTAGCTTCTCTTTGATTTAGCTTTTCAAAGCTACAGCCAATCGGCCTGCTGTTGAATACGTTCACTTCGTTACTTATTAAATGAGTTATAAATATTTTTACATCTGGTGACCTATTTATTCATTCGTTCACCTGACTGTAGGAATGCATTACTTAATTTCCGGGATTCGAAAAGAATTTTTAGACTTCATTACAATTTACCACTGATGTTTGTTAGAAAACTTATTTTAAGACTGGATATAGTTTCCCACCTATGGATAGCTCTTTTATTTTTTTATTTTTTATTTTTTTGCTTCTCCCAGGTCCAGTGCAAGTTTTCATAGTCTTTTATTATTTGTCAAAAACAAAACTTGTTAGGCGACCAAGCGTTACTCAGGAACAAAACGACTTTTTTGTTTAATATTCTAAATCAAACTATAATGTAATGTTCCGTATGGTTGGTTAGATTCGATATTACACACCAAAAAAGTTCCTAATAGATTATACAGGGTGGTCCGAAAGTCTTGTCACTCCTATCTCTTTTCCAAACCATATGAGTTCATCTGAAATAGAAAATTATATCATGTAGGGGTGACAAGATTTTCGGACCACCCTGTACTTGTATAACCTTCAGTTGTGTGTGTGTGTGCGTGCGTGTTTGGGGTTCAGCGAAAGAGAGAGATATAGAAAAGAGGGAAAGTGACCTAAAACTGAACATTCTTGAAAATGACTATGAAAAAGAAAGTACAATGTAGGCAAGGTTAGAGATGGTGAAATAGTTGGCCAGTTTTAACTGGGAACTCATAATGAACGCAGAGAAAAATGGATCCATTGGTGTACGGCGAATGATCAGTTAGTAGCCAACACATGGTTTCAAGAACAGCCAAGGTGTATATGAACATCGAGAATCCCATAAGAGAAAACAAACAAACAAACAACTCGAATAAATAACTATCAATAAAAGATTCAGGAATGCAGTTTTAACCTGAAAAATATACCTAAGTGCCGCCTGCGGGGGCGAGCGCATTTGGATTACAGTGGAATTACTGAAATTGAAGAGGGCTAAGGCAGCACCAAAATTGCAATACTGCAGCCTCCTGGATGACCGGAATGTGAAGAAGAAATATATGGACAGAATTAAAAGCAGCTACAATGAATAAAATGATAATAGAACGACACACTAAGAGAATATTTAGTAAAATCAGCGATCAACACCGAAGAAAAGTAGACTAGGCAAAAAGGACTGAATGACAGATAAAACTTTCGACATGATGAAAAGATGACAAAAAACTTAACAAAGTACGGAACAGAATATAGGTCACTGTACAAAGAAATTATGAACAAATGCAGGTCGGCTAAAAAGGAATGACTCAACGAAAACAGAGCAGAAATCAAAAGAATGAGAATTCAAGATAAAGAGAATTCAAGATCCATTAAAAAATAATAAAAAACCTAACATAACAAAAGACAAGCTCTTCAACAAGATACATAAAAATCCAAAGACCAGACACTGACATTAAAGAAACAAAATTACTTCAAAGATGGAAAGAATACATCGGAAACTCTTCCAAGACGGAAAAGGACAGCCCGAATACATACAAATATCAAAGGACTAGAAATATTAAAATCTGAAGTGAAATCAGTGCTGGTCAAATGGAACGGAAAGAAAGCAACAGGACAAGACGGCATCCTAATAGAGATGGTGGCAGCCTTAGATGATATCAACATTGACACGATTAGAGAAATAATAAATGAAATATACAATGATGATATGTCGGAATACATAATCAAATCCAGCTTCATGTCAGTGCCTAAGAAACTAGGCGCAAACATGAATGTGAACTCCATCGGACAATCAGCCCAATGGGTTGTATAACAAAAATTATCCTCCGAATTCTGATGAATAGAGCGTGCTTCAGAATCTGTTTTCTGAAAGGAACTAAAACAAAGGGTGTGATATTTTAACTCAGAATGATACCAGGAAGAGTAACACAAATGCGTAAGGATCTATACCTATGTTTTGTAGATTATGCAAAAGCGTTTGATAATGTAAGTCACAAAGAACTGCTTGAACTGCTAGGTAATCGTGACATACCTGAGAAGGATACAGGAAGCAAACAAATTGCATACGGATAGAAAATAAATTTAGTAAATAAACAAGAATAAAAATGAGTGTAAGACAAGGACGCGTCTTCTTACCGGACTTTTTCAACCTATATTGAAGCTATTCTGACAGAATTAGAAGTTTAACTAAGATTTATTATTAGTGGTCATAATCTTAACAACATAAGAGATGCAGATGACAGTGTTGATAGCCGACGTAGAAAGGAAACTACAAAAAGTCCTACAGAATGTAGTGAAGGAAAGCAAGAAGAAAGGATTAAACATCAATTTCAAGAAGACATAATTTACAGTTGTCAGCAAAAGGAAGAGTCCAACATGCAAATTACAAGTTGGAGATACCAAATTCGAATAAGTACAACAATTTTGTTCTATTGTGTTGTTTAAACGGCATTTGATCGGTAATCAACTTCTGCCTGCCTCATACTTTGCACTTTATATCTTTATATACTTAACATGCATATAGGTAAAATCCTATTTACCATTCCACTACATCTCCTTGACACGAATATGTTTAATATCTTTGGTTTTTCTTGAACTTCTACAACATCTTTCTTCTCCCCCCATCCACGTCAGTTTTATGCCCTGTTCTTTTTTTATGGAGATCTGGGTCTCATTTCATCTTGCGTGCTGAGTCACTCTCGCTATCATCCAGAGGCTTGTCTTCTATTATATTATCCTGATCTGAAGAGCTCATCCTTTCTTCTCTGCCAATGTCTTCTTACATCACGACGTCTACCTCTTCATTTCTGGGTCTTAATTTGTCAGAATAGACCATTGGGCTTTTCCATTTCGTTGAGATAATAGTCATGTTATGTCCCTTTTGCATGATGAAATTATATCTCTCAAGACTTGCTACGTTGTCTTTCTTATACCACATCCTTTCATTTGTCGCATAAGACATTGTTAATTGATATCTTAGTTGTCTACACATTAATTCAGATGGACTTTGCAATTTGCCAGCATGTAGAATCGTCCTATAAATAAACAGTAATCTTAGTATAAAACGTCAGTAATGGCCGCCTTCAATGTAGCAATAATGTGATGGTTACCATGGTAGATGTTGTCCTTGATGGACCCCCAGAGGAAGAAATCTGGTGGGGGTATTTCAGGTCAGGTGAGTGTGGTGCCCATTCCATCTCAGCTTTGCGTCTGATGAGACTTTCCCCAAAATTTTCACGGAGCCATGCCATGGTAACATTATCAGTGTGAGGAGGAGCATCATCCTGATGGAACCTCCTCATCAAGGCCCTGATGCTTCTCCAGGTTTCTCCATCTGAGAGGCTGCTGCTTTATTTCGACAATTGTGAAACACCCTGTATGTTTCTATATTGCGATAATACCCATGCCTCATGTTTAGGATGAAATTTTAAAAGTCGAAAAGAGAGTAAACCATTTTAAAATCCCAAATTAACTGGCGGTTTTTCATTTAACGTTTGCGTAATCTGCTAATCCAACAAATGTGCTGTAGATATGTTGTATACGCTTATTCCCTGTATAAGACTTCAGCATTTGCTCTTTAACTATCTTTGTAATCAACAGAGAGAATGAATGTTGGTATGCGTTTGTTTTAAAAAATAACATGTTGTCAAATATGAAATTATCACGGTGAATGAAAATGTTGATGCATTTGTTTCATAAATAATCGTAATACCATTATCGCAACAATTTGAATATATGTTTCAATTTACTCAAGATTAAAAATACAGCTAATATATCTGGATTACAGTAAATGATCGCATAATGGTTGCAACTCGATTTCTAGTAATGACATTTGATTTATCCTCAGATCTGTTTTGTCAAATATGAGTAGATATGGCATTATAGTTTTCCTTGGGCCTTACATTCTCTTGTTCAGATGTGACAACAGACTCCCTTTGCATCGTTGTTACATTAATATTTTAGTGAACATTCATATGATGTTTTAGTCACCAACTGTGGCGCATTCTTTTCTTCTCTCTCTACAAGTAAAAACACTGCATAACGCGTAATGAATGATATCTCTCAGTGACTTCTTACTTCTGACGCGACCGCGTTCATTACGTGTTATATCAAATATGTGATACCATAGACATCCACATAGAAAAGGAAGGTGTGACTTTAAATTGATCACCTGTGTTTTTGCTTGATAGACCAGCGGATGGCTCCTTTTGAAGTTCGGTCTTCTAAGTGGCATCCATTTGAACCGAAGGGAAAATACGTGTATGACTGGGGATCAAGTGACAACCACACCGGAAATACGGTATATCCGGATGTTGGTCTATATTAACAGTCAGGCTTGGAATCGGAGAGAGTTCTGGTCAGTACTTAGCGAGAGACGGACGTGTCCGTCGAGTGGTACCGAACCTTCAATTTCGTATTGCAAATTAGCGCACCGGGATGTGTAAATGTATGAGGAGTTGGTAGGGGCGGAGAACTGACATAGCAGATGTTGTTCCGAGTATTAGCTATCTATCCATTAGGACGAGCAGGAGGAGCCATGACTCTACATATAATACGGTAAACAGTGTCCGCTTTATTATGTTTTGACTTGGCGTTTTTCTTTCATCGTGTTACCTTGTGAGCAGGTAGGGGACCCTTCCCCATCGTTCGGTGCACACCGACGAGATCGAGAATCGGGGGATATAACAATGGGTTAATCATTGGTCGGTCGGTAGAAAACTCAGGTGAGAGGCGCGTTGTATCATTACAAAATTATGTGGAAACTGTTATGGTCCAGGTTAGGACCAAAGGAAGAACAACACGAACACAAGAGTAGAAATAACGAAGATATATTACGCGGAATAATAATACAAGATATGGAAGGTGTTAGTATGACTGTCAGTCTGGTTTGGAGTGAACTACTATCGGCTCGACTCGATTCGTCTCTCTCTCTCTTTCTTGAGAGGCGTAGTATACAAGTGTTAGGAAGAGTTCATTCCGTAGTTATAGGTCAGGACCCATAACACCCCCCTCCCAAGCTTTTACCGCGCAGGGGTCTTTAATATTTTTTCCTCTTCGGATTAATCATCAAAGGCTTTGTAAATTTTCTATTTGTGCTTGATTTCCGCGGTTCTGAATTTGCTTGAGGCCTTTTCATATTGAATGTGTCAAATATTGTGTAAAAAAATTTTCTTTTGTTTTTTTTTATCTTCGTGTTGAACTTGTTTTTTTTTTTCAATACCTCCGTCGCCTCTGTTATGGACGACCGATATCAAAAGTTTTTTTTTTATGAGTGTCAGTCTGGTTTGGAGTGAACTACTATCGGCTCGACTCGATTCGTCCCTCTCTCTTGAGAGGCGTAGTATACATCGTGTTAGGAAGAGTTCATTCTGTAGTTATAGGTAAGGACCATAACAGCAACATTTTCAGGGAAATTGACATCAAGATCCCTATGAAAATCTCCTTTGAGATGATCCTGTGGAACATGATTCTGTCTCTCTTAGCATTGTGTACTTCTTTCCTCCAGGATGATCGATCTAGATTTTGTTTTTCCCAGGCATTTTGCGTAATGTTAGCCTTTTACTATGTGTTGTTGATGCAATCTTGCAGTGTGTGCGCTGACGAACTTCGGCGAACTCACCATACTCAATGTGCTTAGTAGAGGAAATGAAAGGCAGGAGGAACTGCCGGCTACCTTAAATGAGTCCGTCCGTCCCTGTCGATCAAAAAGAGAACGCTTGGTGTCCTGCGTAAGCAGGAGAGAATGACCGGCACGAACCCGAGAACGTCCGTTTGCAAAAAATATGGTCGCGATGGTTGTTTGAGCGGTACCTAGAATTTGTTTATGCAAATAATTCGTGTCGTGCATAGTGAGATTACCGATGTTTTCTGGGCCCAATATAGACAGACGGATTTCTGCTTCATAAAAAAAAGAGAGTCGCCAGTATTACTGTCGTGCGGAAGGTCGGGATTCTGATTTCCTTTTTGTTCCTCGTCGTTTTTCTGTATCCTGGTCACGTTCGCCCTTCGGTTGCGCAGTTCCAGTGTGGAATTCTTCGTCGCCTCGGCCGTAGACGTGTCTCTGTTTTATTGGCTTTGTTTTATTTGTCTCCGGTACTGTTGTTCGTTCCGTCCCTCTACGTTCATGTTCCAGCAACAGAAAAACAACTTTCGGTTCCTATCGTCCTTCATCCTAAAAGTATCATTATCCCATCCAAACCGGTAAAGATATATCAGCAGGTAATGATCATACGTAAAAATTATAGATGTATCAACAGTACTTAGAGCTCATAGTAATACATTATATATCCTCCTTGGGCGTTAATATTGGCAAGCACTCACGCAGGTATACGAGCTTATAGATTGCGAATACCATTCTGCGCTACATTTTTCCACACATTTTATACCTGTTAACTCAATACAGCAAGAGTTGTAGATGGGCTTACTGAACAAATCCTCCCATTATGCCCCACATATGTGTAATCGGAAACACGTTTAGTTGTCGAACATCTTGCGGAGAATGCTGAGTAGCACAGACATATAAAGAGCAGGCATTATTTTGATGGATTAACACCCCGCATTCTTACTGCAGGAACAGTAGGAGAAAGGGTTGAAATAAGCCGATACGAGCATTCCTATTGATGACATACCTGGGCGGGAACTTCTTAATGCTCATTCTCCAGCCTTGACAGAATTCAACATCGTTTGCACAATCTTGTGGAGTCTGCTAGTCAATCGCTCTTTCCATGGCGAGTGCTATGACAATCTCTATTCTTTAACGCCACCAGTTCATTCACACCTTTACAGTAAAGATCCACCACACTACTCCCACGGAGTCAAACCACCCTTATTCTCTCTGTATATTCTATCGTGAGAAAGAAGTTCTAGTAAGACAATTTTTTCTTAAGAAACACCGCTTTGTGGGATTTACACGTGCGTGGATAATCATTGAACGCTTCAATCTTTAAGTCCAGAGTCAATCGTCATTTATCCTATATATTATTATAATCTTCATTTCCTATTTCATATTACACATTTTATTCAGTAACTCCTTTAACTTGAGTGACTCTCGAGCCTTTTAGTGAGTGAACATTACTTATAAAATCCAACTGACAATTCTGTGGTCACATTTGCTTAGATCTGTATTGTGAACACATTTAGATTTACCACTGCTGATCTTACAATGTATCGATCTTGACGATTCTCTACCATAAGTAGCCATCCAGAACCTGGTCTACGAGTATAGGATTGTTCTTTTGAGCACTGTTGCTAACGTCTTAGTACTATCGACACGTCACGTCCAGCACCCATAGTGAATCTTTGAATTAATAACTATTCAGTTTCTCTAAGAGCCCATAATTTCTTTTAAATAGCCCTAATTTAACAAAAAATGCCGCTTTGCCCTTCTTGGCATAAAACCTATCTTTTCTTTTTATGTGCCGTGTGCCTTCAGGATGTAGGTGATCTTGGCTCTCCACTTCCTCCTATCCCTTTTAGCTCTCAATAAGTTTTTTCCCTTTGCTAATTTCCCGACGCCATGCTCTGTCACCCACTTGCTTAATTCCGCTAGGTATGCCAGGTGTTGCTTTCTCCAGGCCCTTCTTTCTTATTACGTGTCCCAGAAATTAGCTGCCTCTTCCTGGTGTTAAGTATTAGCATCCTTCTTGTTTGCATCCTCTCCAAAACCTCATCGTTGCTCACACGCTCGGTCCATGATATCCTTAGCATCCTTCTGTAGAACCATACCTCTGCCGCCTTGAATATCTTCTTCATTTTTAAGGAGACCGTTTCTCCCAAAAGTGCACAAAATCGACTACATGAAAATATAGCGATTATAAAATTGTTGCATTGCTGCGGTTTATAAATTGTCCATTACACACTAGTATTGATTTATTATCCAATGAATGCTTATTGTTGAATAATTTGAATTTGTGTAAGTATGTATGTATGTGTGTGATGATGATCATTACATTATTATTATTATTATTATTATTATTATTATTATTAGTGTACCCGTGCCGTGAAAACTGACAGTAAGAAGCAGTGCATTACAAGTAATATGTATTGTAATTTTCGTTTAATCCAAGTACAATTTTGTAATTTAAAATAGTCCGTTGTTAACGTTAATAACTGAACTGTGTACAATTTATAAAGACCTAAGGAAAGATGTCTGTATATTATCCACAGAAATGTTACATATTTACAATCAAAATTATGTTTCCTGCAAAAGTTCCCAAAGTAGAATAGTTTTTGTCTAAACATTGAAAGGTTTGATAGTCCGTAGATTCAGTTTCAGAGTCAGCTTATTTTTCGTCACACTAAGAGTTACGTATCATCAGATTTTTAAATTTATTTTCTGTCTCCTCCTCCTCTTTATTTTTAATTATAACTTTAAAAGTTTAAAATTAATTTCTAAAAATGAACAAAGCGTTCTTGAAGTTATATATATGGCGTATTACATATACGAACCCTTTTTGATAGCGATATCAGTACGCGTCAACCGGACCAAGTTAGCACGGCACCGGGTGGGTCATCGTTATTTTGCACACTGTCCCTCAATTGTTAATCACACACACAAAACCGTAAATATTGGTTCCTACTGCTATTAACGCATTGCTCTTCAATTATGAATTGAGCTCTCCTGGCCTCTGACGTGTTTCGTATGTCTCTACCGTGCGACGATATCCTAGGGCAAGGACTGATGCCAAATCGGTCGGGTTTCGATCCCGGCTTGAAGCAGTCGCACGTCTAGCGTATTATATATATATATATATATATATATATATATATATATATATATATATGGCTGGAGTGATGTGAGTTTGTAACTCTGGGTTTCAGGTTTTTGCGATAGTTAGACAAACTGATTAATTTTTTTTTAAATTTTGGATATATGTAGGGTTGTGTATATTGGTGTGTTTATGGAAGTGGGAGGAAAAATTGTTGTCGTGACGCCACTCATACTTACGCAAACATACATACACGCCGGTACATCCATTGACGAATGCAGACACACACACACATACATACGCTCGCCCACCGGAGCTCACACAAATATAAACATGTGAACAGTATAGGACTTGGCATATATATGTATATATGTGCCGTTGTGTACATACATACGCATTTGATTGCTGAATTCAATGGTGGATTATGTAGCTAATATCTTTTAATTGTAGCGATGTCAACGCGCCGACCGTTTCTCTATTTTTGTTCGCTGGATAATATTTTCCCGCATACACGTATATACGTATTATGAGGATCTATGTAAGACTATGATAGGTAAAAATTGCTATTATTTTTAATTTTTTAAGGCTGTTTTGTTATTATTTTAAAGCCGGTTATTTGCTTGTTTTTGGTGATTGCGCATATGTAAATGGTAGAAATTCCAATTTTAATACTTGTTAATTTTTAGGCGGTGGTATTAATTTTGCCGGGGGAGAGATGAGTAATTTACGTTAATGGTGATTGCAGTCTAATACGGCAATAGTAATTGTGATGTGGTAGTAATGGTGGGGGTCGGGGGTTGATGATAATAACAATTTTGGTAGCTAATAGTTATTGTAAGTGGTAGAAGTGATTAGTAATGGTAGTGGAATGATAATAACAATAAATGCAATTAGTATGATGGTTGCTTGAACTAGAGAATGATTGATGGCGTTATGGTATCAGTGGTTTCTCTTTTCATGTTTATAGGGTCAGTGGTGGTTTATGTTTTTTTTTTCATCGTTTGGTATAAATTCTAACGATAGGTATTTATTTTCATGCCTACATTTGGAAATTATTTCTGATCTTATGTTATGTTGAGCGCTTTCCAATAAGTACCACGAATATATAATAAATAATTAATATATATAATTAATTGCATATATATATATATATATATATATATAAGTGTGTGTGTGTGTGTGTGTGTGTGTGTGTGTGTGTGTGCGCGCGCATACATTCCACACAAACGCGCGCACACACACACACACACACACACACACATATATATATATATATATAAAAGTGAACATTGAAGTCAAGACTTAGAGGTGACAGTGTCAAACTCTTCGTTGAAGATGAGGGTCGATCCGCGTGGTCAATCTAAGATGAAGGAAAAAGACGAGCTCGCCGTCGATTCTTTTTTTGTATCGTCTTAGCTGAGGAGGAAGTGACGTAAGTCGGTGGTGATTGGTCAGCAGTGGCATTTATTTGAGGAGTCCATTTGTTGCGTGCTTAACGTATTTTTTATTGTTTCCGGATCGCCTGTCGGAATAGTACTGTTTCGGTAGGGTCTCTTGGACGAGCAAGTATGATGTTGGAAGACCCGAAACTTGCCATGACCCCGAGTCATAACATCACTGACGAGGCGATCCTGAGCCCTCATGGGAGTGTTTTCATAACACACACACACACACACACACACACACACACACACACACACACACACACACACACACACACATATATATATTTATATATATATATATATATATATGTGAGAGAGAGAGAGAGAGAGATTATTATATCCAGCCTATGATGTTGTTTGAATGTTTATTTTGAGGTCACCACGAGTTAAGAAAATAATCTGGTTATTTATTCTTTTCATTGAAAGGTTTTATCCGATATTTTTTCGAAGTATCCGCGTTTTTCCGAGAAGGTAATTTTTTTTGTAATGTTTCTATTTCCAAATCACAGTCCATTATCCGCAATAGTTTTCAATATTTTTTTGTACAACACACCAGTGCTCCAACGAATACTGGTGCTGCAGTTACTGTCTTTGCTCGTCCTTTCAAACTTCCAAAATGTAATTCGGGTTCCAATTCCAGTCGTGTCCATTATATTAACTTACGCTCAAATAACCTGGAGGATCCACCTCTTTTCCGCTCGGCTACGGGTTGATTAGTAGGACGTGTATAATTAAATCATTATTATCGCCAATGATTTCTTACAATCTAATAATATTTTCTGGCATTAAATAACCGTTAAAAGGTTGATAAACCGTGAAGAATAAATAAATCCAAAATGTCATCTATGGAATTGTCGTTTTCCTCCTTTCCTTCAATTTCAGTTCTCATGTCAAAAGAACGAAAGATTTCAAGAAGTAGATAGGTTCGTCTAACGCCCGGTTCACTCTCCCCATCAGTCTTTTGAACAGGAATAGAAGTACATCCTTTGTTTCCTGCTAAGGATTGGGTTTCTGATTCATTCTAAAAGTCAGCTTTGTAATCCTATAATATAACTCAACACTTTTACCTTGAGTGGAACTGTCCCATATTTGTTGTAATATTGGAATACATGTTTCAGGTACTAAATGTGACATAGATTATGGGACAAAGGCAGTAAGAATCAAACTACTGTCCCATAATAGTTACATTATTTGCATATGCATCGTAAATACTGAATATAACAGAGATTATTGGACAGAGGTAATAAAAAACACCCCTGTCCCATAATAGACTCATTTCATTTATTAAATGTAGCAAGAGTTATGAGTCACAGCTAGTGAAAATTATATTCTATTATAGTTATTAAATGTTCTTGTACATTTCATGCACTCAAATTTACAACTATTATGGGATAGCGATAATATTTTTCATTAATATATGCAAACACCTTTCATATAATAAATGTAACAACATTTCCGGAACAAACGTGTCAATAATTATAATCATTAAACAGAATGAAATGAAACTGAGATTTCAGAAAAAAATATGAAAAAATTAGAAATTCGAGGAAGAATTGAAATCATCCCGGTCACAGCATTATTAACATCCGCTACATTTCTGGGGCGAAGGCCAGAGTAGTGAATAGACTTTATTTCCAGTGAAATATACTCTATCTCTCCTTTTAAGTGTCGAGTCCTTTAGGGCGAAAGCAATAATGGCTCACCATAGCTTCGGTTACTTTAATATATATAATTTGCTTGTTGTTATGTTCGTTCTTGGAATAGATAGTAGACTCTTTTCTGGTTGCATTTTCCATTGTTTTGAATTCAGAACTGTCCTGGTTTTAGACACTATTTGTCAATAAAAGCTCCAAAATCCAATATTTGTTGCGTGTCGTGTCACCTGTGCTCTTATTTCTTCAAATCCCAACGTTACATCACAGACTGTATAAAAAAAGGACAATTTTCTGTTTATCTTGCTTTGTTTTATGAGGGTTCAGTAATTCGAGCGTTGTTTCTAGAAAAAAGCGAAATGCAGACAGAGGTTGGTATAAGGAGGATAAATGTCACTCGGTTTCTCCAAATCTCATGTGCTGGATTATATAATTAAAGTATCTGGATGCGTCGATGCGTTTTGAACTTTCTAATTCTTGCAGCCGTCTGAGTGTCTTCGCGTATTTTTGAAAATCAATCCATCTCATACCCCAGATGTTCAAACCGTCTCCAATCACTTCAGGTCATCAGAGTTCTGACCTGCAGTTTGCCATTCTGGGCCAGCTTACGTTTTCTGTTACACCTGCTGTCTATTCATAACTGGGAGAAGAAGAGCTTGATTCATACCTTTCCCAAGGGCATTAGTGAAGAATTAATACAAAAAATTATAAAAAGTAATGAAATAAACCATTCTTTCAGTCACAATTTAGAGGCTGCAGGATTTTCGGACAGATTTCGAAATTCTATTCTCATATATTTTTCCAAATCCCAACCTACCAACAAAAACATTATAAAAAGTAAATAAATATCTGTCCTAATATCTCTTCAGGTGTATGATTTTTGTTTAAGATGCTACTGCAATAAATGGCTGTGTCATTAGCGAAGATACCAAGTTGAGAGCTGATGCCATCGGGAAGGTCATTAATGAAAATCAAAAAACAAAGTAGGGTCAAGGATGGATCCCCGGAGGACACCTGCTTTAGTAGAAATCGGAAGTGGAAGTGTGGCTGCTCAGGATTACTTTCATTTCACGATCCGATAGGAAGGATTCGATCATTTCAAAATTTTTTAATCTACAAATCAACCATTCGCCCTTGCATGGAGTATTGCTGCCATATATGGTCTGGAACCCCTTCTGTTTGCCTCGGGGTTCTTGATAAGATCCAGAAACGGGTATGCAACGGAATTGGCCCTGATCTGTCCTCTCGTCTGCAGTCGCTCTCTCACAGACGCGCCGTCGCCTCGCGCTGTCTTTTTTTACAAATACTTTCACGATAATTGCTCCGATGAGCTGCTTTCGCTGGTTCGCAGGCTTCATGAATTCAAGCGTCCTACGAGGCTGGCATCCCGCTCTCACCCTTTCACTGTTGAAACTGTTAAATGTAGACGTCTCTTCTACTCCAATAGCTTCATGTCTCGCACCTCTCGCCTGTGAAACACCCTTCCTTATTCCTGTTTCTCTGACAACTATAATCTCCAACTATTCAAATGTAACGTCAATCAACATCTCCAGTTGCCTTGATCTATCCACTATCCTTCTCCACATCCTTTCCTCTAATACTCCTATCTGCTCTCGCTCCAAATCTTCTGTAACCCCTTGCCTTGATTTATCCACTATCCTTATCTACATCTTTTCCTCTAACATTCCTATCTGCTCTCGCTCCAAATCTTCTGTAACCCCTTGCGTGCTAGTGGTTTCCAGCCTTGCTTGGGGTGAAAAGCTTAAAAAAAAATACCAGTAACCTACACCCCGTCGAAAGCTTTCGAGATGTCCAAAGTTTGGGCTTCACCGTTTTTTTTTTTATCTAAAGCTTGATAGACTCTTTTAGCAATTATCGTCCATACATCAAAAGATGAGCTGGAGAAACGAAAGCTATGGTTGCGCGTGAAGTGCAGATACCCTGTCTGTAAAACAAAAACCCGATTGATTTCAACAACTATGGACCATCCGACTGGAGAGCGAATGATGTTAACACCAGTGAGTGGATGGATGATCAAATCAATAGACGTGGTATGCTGCTGAAATCTCGTCCCATTAGCACTTGGTAAAGATTTTGATATTTTGTCAGATTTTTGTAAATGGATTTTGCTAAAAAAAAAAAGACTTCCAGCGCCGTCTCGAGTAGTTATTTACTACGCTTAACATAGACTTATGCAAGTTCTTATGTACCTTGCGAAAATTGAATTCACGACATTAGCAAATTGACATGCGAGACAAGATCGCTAACCACAATGCGCTATGGTAGGCGTTCCAGTTTTTATTGTAGTAAACCAGGTGTTCAACGTAAGTAAATTCTTAAATGTCACTGTCTTTCATTTTTCATCCCACTGAAACTGCGTATTTGTAAATTTGCCTTGAACCATTGTGTATCTATTTTTAGTTTCTGTCATTAAATTTAGGACATCACAGAGATAGCTATCTATCTATCTATCTATCTATCTATCTATCTATCTATCTGTCTGTCTGTCTGTCTGTCTGTCTGTCTAGATAGATAGATAGATAGATAGATAGGAACAGACTTAGGTAGATAGATAGATAGATAGATAGATAGATAGATAGATAGATAGATAGATATGAACTACCTGAGATAGATAGGAACATACTGAGATAGATAGATAGACAGACAGATAGATAGATAGATAGATAGATAGATAGATAGATAGATAGATAGATAGATAGATAGATAGGAACAGACAGGAACAGACTGGGATAGTGTCCAAACTCTAACTAGATTTTTATCCTCGCACAATGGCAATGGGAAAGACATAAATCTCTTTACTCTACACCAGCTATGGGTTAAATAGTAAGGCAGATTGAGCTTTCAGACATTCCAAGAGAAAGAAAGCTCCGAATAAGAAATCATTACAATGAGAAAACCCTTTATTATCATTTCAAATTAGTTGGGGCAATTCACAAAAGGCTGTTGCAAGCCATGAATGCTTACGTTCTCTTGGGACAGGACGTTTTAAAATTAATAATTGTACTCACTGGTATTAGGAGCTAGGTTCTTTCACATGGGATCAAGCGACAGAAAGTCTACTCATTACTCCAGGACTCTCCAATGTATGATTGCTTTTTAAAAAAAAATAATGCTGTCGTTGATTTATTATTGTTGTTATTGTTTAAAATTACTGAGTTGTCGGATGGTTTCTGGAAGAGATCAGAACTCTCCTCAGTATTCTGGCTGATTTAGTGTTAATGTAGTCTGGAATATTCCTTGTCTTCCCCCGATTTCCAATTTATCTAAAATTCTTGTAAGGCAGGTCCTGACATTTACGTTTACATTGGCATTTTCATACTGTATAGTTCCTCTGACAAGATCTAGTTAATTATTTACATTAATGATTAATTAAAAATACTGGAATACACGTTTTTGTAATAATAATATATTTTAGAGCACGACAAACCAAATATAGCTGAACAAAGTTTTAAAAAAGACAGGGAAAATAATTACCATCTAACAGAAGTGTCATGTCCAGCTTATACGAAAAGTGAAAGTAAAAACGCAAAATAAAATAGTTATGTAGAATGTGTGATGAGACTATTGGTCATATTGTATGCAAGTGTATGGCTCAGAACGAATGTAAGAAAGGCAGACATGGTAAAGTTGCTGCCATTATTCAATAGAAGTAATGCAAAAAAGTATGGGTTTGAGTGCAGTAACAAATATTACGAACCTGTAGTCCCAAAGGAGACGAAAGTGCTGGACAAACAAGGAAATGTTTGCAACCCGATAGAAGCCCCTTGTTCTTTTGACAAGAGAACTGAAAGTGATGAGGAGAAGATCAACAACTATAATGATTTAAAGTATGATGTTTTGGAAGTTTTGAAAGGACTACCACAGAAAGTAATTGTAGTACCAGCGATCATTGGAGCACTGGGATGTTGTACAAAAACATGGAAAAATTTTGCATATCATTGTATGAGTGTAAGTATACTACTGGGACTACGATCACTAATACTACTACTACTACTACTAAAAGTAATAATAATAATGATAATAATGATAATAATAATCATCGATTTCTTTCCATTTGTGACCACACTTTCATAAACTCACATTCAAATACGTAGTTTTTACACAATTTCCAATGAATAAGAGGGTGCATGTGCATGACGAAGTTCCATCATTGCTCAATGGAAGTTGTGTAAAGGGGTAATAATTTGTGTTTATGAAGGTGTGGTCACAAATGAATACAGTGACACATATTATGAATATAAGGTCTGAAAGGAGGCGAAATTGCTAGGGAATAGCAAAGTTAACATCTGGAATCTTCTGATGCTGACAATGGCAATTTTAGAACACAATAAATCAGATATAGTCATGCTGGACAAACAGAAAAAGATAGAAGTCTCTTATACATTTGACATTAAAATTGAAAATTAATTACATTATTCGGAATACTGTCCTCATCTTTGTCGCCATATTTATGACAACGTTTCGGCCGTTGTATGCTGCGGTCTGGTTCAGGTGGTTGGAATGTCGAACTGAATCCTTTATTTCACTCACTGGGGTGGACTGTTCTAGTTCAACGTTTAATGGATGTCTGTTAGTTATCTCCTGTTAATTCCCCTCTGAAAGTTTTCCACTGCCTTAACCGGGTATTGAACTCACACTCTTTGGGCCCTGTCACTGGATCTAACTAACGCTTTTCTCCACTGTGCCATATGTACTTGATAGCATCTGTGTATGAATTTCTGGGTATTATAGGCCTAATGTCTTCAGCAACGATTTTTACCAGTGCTCATATTGCAATTTTTGCTGTTATCATTTCATGTTTTTACCCGGTTAAAGCAGTGAAGAACTTTGAGAGGGGAATTAACAGGAGAAAACTGATAACTGACATCCATTAAACATGGCACGTGGAACTAGAACAGTCTACCCCAGTGAGCGAAATAAAGGGTTCAGTTCGACATTCCAACCACCTGAAGAAGGCCGGAGCGTAAAACGGCCGAAATGTTGACAATAATCCGAATAATGTAAATAATGTACATAATACCTCATCTCAGAAATATAGACAGATACTGAAAGGCCGAAAACGTTGTAATAAATATGGCGACAAATATGAGGACAATAGTCCGAATAATGTAAATAATGTTCATAATACCTCATCTCAGAAATATAGACAGATACAAAATTGAAAATGAAGAAAAGGAGATGTTTTCTCCTTTTCTCTCTCTCCGAAGATTTAAAGTATGATATTTGGATTGATTTGATTGATTTATCCTTCACGGTTTATCAACTTGTTGCCGGTTATTTAAAGCCAGAAAGTATTTTAGATTGTATGAAATCTTTGGTGATAATAATCATTTAATTATACACGTCTTACTAATTAACCTACAGCTAGGCGGAAAAGAGAAGAATTCAACTTCTCACATGCGTATTTGAGCGTAAGGGAATTTAACAAACCCGACTGGAATTGGAACTCAATTCCCTGAATTAAATTTTGAAAGTTTTGAAATAACGAGCAATGAAAGTGACTGTGAAAGTGAAGAAAAGAAGATCGAAAACTATAATGATTAAAAGTATGAAATTTTGGTCATTTAGAAAACACTAAACTTAATTGCAGTATCAATGATTACTGGAACAGTTGGATGTTGTACGAAAATATGGAAAAATCTTACAAACATTCTCGCCTGCTAGGAACAGCGAGGATAATCTGAAAAGCGAATAATAATAATAATAATAATAATAATAATAATAATAATAATAATAATAATAATAATAATAATAATAAAGTGTCATGATGCCATTTCTAATCTTAGGTCCCTGGGCGGGACCCGGAAAGAAATGTGTACACGTCAGAAATTAAAGTAAATAAAAATAATAATAAAAAAATAAAAGACGAAGAAGAAAAAGAAAAATAATTATTTTACTTGTCCCTAAAAAATTTGGCACATACAATCTGCCCTGACAATACCTCATAAATAATGGACTATTCCGTTTTGATTACAAGAAAAGACGGAAAAGACACATTAAAGGCGCTGTTTGGCTTCACCGAGTAAAAGAATGGCAGAAAGAAAGAATAAAAGAAAGAAAGAAAAAAAGAATGAATGAAAGAAAGAAGTAAGTAAGTAAAGTGGGGGGGGGCTTTCTCTTGTTTTTAATATCTGCTTCAGTGAAATTTTAAAAAATAACTTGTCTATTTCAAATCTTTTAATTTATATCCATTTACTTCTTCAAATAATGACTTAATCCACACACTTCTTCCATCGGTGCTGCAGTGCTTGTTTTTGAATAACCTTTTGGGTCCCATTGGTGAAGAAGCTTTTATTCTGTTGGTCCAAAAAGTCATCAATAGCTGACATGAAGTTATCCTCACTGTGAAACTGGTTCCATGTTGGGGAACAGATGATGGAGCGACCAGTCCAGAGCCTCAGTAAAGCACATCAGCCATTGAAAACAAGGATTTTGTTTTAATGGAACATTGTCCTGATTAAACAAGACCCCTTTCCTGAGCATTTGCTGATTCCTAGATTTTCGTAACTGCCTCAGCAAGTTAGTATGGTGCTCTCCATTGATGATGTGGCCTTTTGAAGATAGTCAATAAGCACAATACCTTTTGCATCCCCCAAAAAACTGAGGCCATCAACTTCCCTGCTGATGAAATGACCTTAGCCTTCTTTAGGGGCGTTTCGACTGCATGCATTGTCTCTTTGTCTCTGGCTCAAAGGGATGAACCTCACACTCATCCTGGTTTAAGAAACTTTCAAGGAAATCAGCTGGATCTGCCTCGAACAATGTCTTACAATCTAAAAAATATTTTCCGCCTTTAAATATCATGGAAAAAGGTTGATTAACTGTAAAAATAAAACAATCAATATATCCGTCACGTAATATTTATCACCTTTGTATTGTTATAATTGTTCTATTTTTTTATAGTGTTCTTAGCTTATTATGCATAATTTATAAATTGTATTTTGTCGTAGCGAACAATGAACAGGGAAAAAAAAAAGAGACGGTTCGGATTGTTCACGGTATCAGCTTGGGAGTAGCGACTACTGTACACAAAGAATAACTATCAACACTTGTTTAAATTCAAGTCAAGGTTGAACAAGTCCCAGGATCGCCAGGCGAATGAGCCGAGTGTTTACAGACTGAACAGATGAAGGCTTTCTTTTATTTTCAGTCTGTTAATCATATGAATTTGTCTTCAGTATTTCGGTTTTGTTTATTGTTCATTCAGGCAACGAGTGAATGTGGTATCATCAGTTAGGCTGAAGGTAGAGGTCGTGGCTTCCACGGCAACGACGTCGCTTATTATCCTATGATTATATTTAACTCATTAAATTGCGTTCTCCCTTCAGGATCTAGGCAGTCGTGGCACTCCACAGATTCCAATTCTTTATTATCTGGGAATTTTCTGGACTTTTTGAGAAAGATTTAAGAATGGTTTCCCGTTGTATTCTCCACGGACTTTCAATTCAGAGGTGTTTTTCATCTAGACTGGTCGCTAACCAAGGTTAAAGTGCCCAATCTATGATATATAATAAATGAGAAAAAAATGGATTCATGCCATTTCCAAGTGCGTTAGTGCGAAAGTGAACGCAACTACTCCTGATTATCCTCTAACTTTACAAGAGCCAGGTGAGAACAAAATGCTGTCATATATGGGCAGGAGATGCCCTGTCTTCACCTTCCTCTCTCTTGACAGATTCAAAAAGTGTTGCCTTCTCCTGGATTTGAATTCAGAGCTTTCTTTCTCTTTAATGCGAAGAGTGTATGCAACACCTCCTGTTATCCTCTACAGATCCAGATCAGAACGAAAATGCTCTCATATATGGACAGGAGATGACCGGTCTTTACCTTCCTCTCTCTCGACAGAGTCGAAAAGCGTTGGCGTCTCCTCGGCTTCGAATTCAAAGCTTTCTTTCTCTTTAATGCGAAAGTGAATGCAACACCTCATGATATCCGCCACCGTTACAAGAGCCAGATGAGAACAAAAATACTCTCACATATGGGCAGGAGATATCCTAACTTCACCATCCACTCTCGACAAAGTCGAAAAGCTTTACCTTCTCCTCAGATTTGATCTCAGGTCGACGTTGGAGAGTTTAGTATCCTCTGTTATTTAACCCGTAGCTTAGACGATTCAAGTCAAGGTTGAACAAGTCCCAGGATTCCCAGGCAAAGGAGCCGAGTGTTTATAGCCTGAACAGATGAAGGCTTTCTTTTATTTTCAGTCTGTTAATCATATGAATTTGTCTTCAGTATTTTGGTCTTTTTATTCTTTATTCAGGCAACTAGCGAATGTGGTATCATCAGCTATGCTAAAGGTACAGGCCATGGCTTTTATAGTAATGACGTTTTTTAATGTATTTAATGTTATTTTTTTATTTAATATTTTTTATTATTATATTTAATTAGCTAATTTTCTCTTTTCTTTGAGTACGTAGGCGTTGATGTCACTCTTCACATTCCGTTTCTCTGTTATCCGTGAATTGTCATGAATTCTTGAGAAAAATAGTTGATTGATTTCCTGTTGGCTTCTTCTTAGCGCTGTCCCTCTCATAAACTGACTCCCAGTCAAGGCTAGATAGGTCAATCTACTCTATTATTTAACCCATAGCTTAGAGGGAAAGAAATAGAATGAATGCAGCATAACAATTTTGAACAGCCGGTTCCATTCTGAGATGATGCTATTCCTTACCCGCACACCCATAATTATAATAAGTCGACGCAAAAAGTTCTCAACGCAATCCTTCAGAGGGACGTTAGGGAAATTTTAGAAATATATTTGAAGTTCACACAGCGTTCTTTAACATACTACAAAACCCCAAAACATTGACCTAAAAACTCGAGTCATATTCTTAACCCTAGAACACTAACCATCGGTATATAGTACCCAGCGCAAATTTTCCTATTTTTAATTACAATTTTCAGTACCTGATTTTCTTACCCAAATAATATGTTTTTCAGTACCTATTAATGTTAACTCAAAGTACAAAGTTTGAAGTGCCTGCATGTAAAATATTTCAAATAAAGATTTATATTTATTTTTTTTTTGTTGATATTTTCAAAATCGGGTATGATATACCCATGGTTAGTAGTGGTGTAACTTTAATTGAGGGTTAGTGTTCTAGGGCTAAATATTGTCATCAAATCAAATCTATGCATGTCACGCATGCGTCTCAAAAATTTCAGAAACTTGGACTCTCGTGGAAACGAGTTACACTTATTCTAAACTCGTGGTTTGGCGCCACATAATCACAAACCAAGAACTGTACCAAATAACAGAAACCACATCAATTGAGGACTTTCAATAGCAGCAACAACTAAAATGGATAACAACTGTAACTTGAAGAGAAGATAATGACATAATCAAGATGTTGATATTCCCCACTGCTTCATACAAAAGGTTAGGAAGGAAACTTTCATCAATACTGGAAAGAATGATTGAGTGATTTTTTGTTTAACGGTACATCAACTCCTTATGAGTCATTTAATTCCGAAATTTTATTTTCTTGAGAGATTTGAATTGATAAAATATGATAGGTTATTATGCTTTCACAATTTAGTACATGGTAGATGATACTCAGATTTTATGCATATATTTATACATGTTTGTGTGGACATAAGTATTAGAGGTGATGATATGCTTTATGTTGTAGTTATGCATTCAACGAAGATGTATTACAGTTTTTTAAACATAAAAATGTATTGCTGGTATTTTTACTATAAAAATATTTTTTTATACTTCCTAAGGTTTTAATTTTTGTTTGGGGGTTCACTTTTTGCCCATAGTTGAGACCCTAACAGGTACTACCACCCAGGATCAGAGTGTACCTGGGGACAACTGCAATTAAGAGATGGTTCTACGCTCCTCAAAAACTCAATTCTCGCGATCAGATGCTTTACTGCCGGATGTAATTTATCGTCATACCCAGGACTAATACTGGAAGGAACGATGACAATGGACTTGAGGAAAGTGAAAAAAAGTTTTACTGGCAATATTTTATAAATTTCAATTGAAAATATCATTGGCAGTTCAGTCAATTAATACAGAATATTTCCGTATAAGGAAATGGCTAATATTACCATTATAGTTAGCAAATTTGACACTATTTACCTTTAGCTTTATAGAAGCAAGTGAAGCAGATGCGAGGCCACGCGTCACTGAATCGTAAGGTAAAGCTTCAGTAGGTGTAAACAAGTACCCAGAATCGCTGAGTGATACTTTAAAAAGAGATTTTTAGGTCAAGGACAAAATAAAATGAAAGCTCCGGTGGTGGCGGTTCTCAATTGAATGTTTAAAGAATGACGCAGCACAAACTACAAATCAATATTCATAAATATTAGACGCAAAATAAATCAAATGTAAAGTGTCGTTTACAAACTTTCTTTAAATGTCATGTCGATTCAGGAACGCGTGAGGTCATGGACCTCTCAAACTTCTTATTTTATTACTCTAAATAACATTTGACACTTTTTAAACTCACTTTGAATTGATGACAGAACAAGGAAAACCTCAGCACATCGATGTTTTCCTCTCCTTCTCTTGTTGTGTTTTATGAGTGTTTCATTCGCTAGTCCTTCTTTCCTCATTTTGTTTCCATGAAATTTCAACCGTTACTTTCAGATAGAAAATACCAGTTTCTTAATAATTGCTTAAAACTTACTGATGACATGCTATGGCCATGATCTTCTCAGCATCTTTCTGTAGGACAATGCCTCTATCGATTCAAGGCTCTTTTCTATCTGCGTGGAGATAATCCGGCTTAATCCTTTCAACTGAAACTACTATAGATACAGGAAGGGCAATGACATCGTTGAAGAAAACTATAAAACACTAAGTTTCCGCATAATCACCATTCATTCCCTCGCATATATATATATATATATATATATATATATATATATATATATATATATATATATTATGAAATGGACAAAGTCCGACAATTATTTAAAGACATTTTTATGTTTAACATTCTTTTTATAGATACAAGTATTTAAGTAAATGCTCTGTTCATAATAAACAGTATTAAATAACATTTACCGGCCTGAATGTCCGAGAAATTTTCATAGAAAATATTCGTCCTCCGACAGGATTCCAACCTGTATCCTATACGTAAGCGTCATATAGCCTGACGTACCTTAACCGAATCGGGGATCGTTCGGTTGGCAAGGTCGAATTTACTGCTTATAAACTTCAATCTTCCATGAATCTCTCACGTACATTCATAACTGCTCATGGCGTATCAAATATAAACAATATAAAAATGTCTTTAAATGTCTTTAAATATCTATATATATATATATATATATATATATATATATATATATATATATATATATATATATATGGGGACGTAAAATAATATATATATATATATATATATATATGGGGACGTAAAATAATATATATATATAATAATATATATATAAGGAATTTCGCCAATAATTGCATTAATATTGTTAATTGATTCAAGGTATGATAACTCTTTGTAATATAAAATTATATGCTGCCTATTTTATTATGTTCATGAAAAACAATTGATCCGCAGTAAAGAATTCCTGAGAAAAAACAACTAAGACATATCACTCTGTTAATTGAACTATCTACTTAGTTCATGTCATGTTAACCGAAAAACACTTATAAAAAAATCCGTGGATTTACCAAATTACAAAATTAAAAAAATTCTCACTTGTAATATTTGAAATTTAGTGTTGCGATTTCCACGATCCAACACTACATAGCCGTTAATAAATAGCTCATTCTTAAAAACATCTTTCGGTCGGAAAAACACATTTATTTCCTCTTCCAGTTTTGATTCTAAAGGAAAAAATACAGCCCAATGATGAATGCATGATGCATTCGAAAGTACTAGCTGAATTAAAAAATACACCATATCCATTTTATACATAAGGATCTCATCATTCAGTGGATTATTAGTAGTATAATGCTTATAATTATGTCTACTAGCGAAGGGATTTCGCCATTAATCGCATTAATATTGCTAATTGATTCAAGGTATGATTAACTCTTTTAATATGTATATATATATATATATATATATATATACATATATATATATATATATATGAATGATAATACTCGTTTTGAAAAACTTCGGTTGGCTTAACTTGTAATATAACAAATTGATGTCCGTAGAAAAATTGGAAATAAAAAAGGAAAGAACCATGAACATAACACTGTACAATTCCTCTCGTCAAGTGCTTGAGCTCCAAGTCTAAAGAAAAAAAAAACCCAAAACGAGTAAAAGGCTAAACGCAAAGTGCCCAATACACTAAGTAGAGTAAAAACAAAATAATCCTAAGAATCCAGGCAAACCTACCTAGGTTTCACATAAACGGATCTTCAGGGTAAAATATCTATCCCTAGATATATATATATACGTTGCCAGTGTTTACTAACCTCAAACCCACAGACCGTTGGGCCCAAGTCTGATTGGAGACACCGATCAGTGCTTTGGGACACTGGCTATCTTATCAACATTTGTTTTATCCTCTACCAATACGTTACAAATTAACGTAAGCCCAACCGGCATTAAAGGATGAAAAATTTCCACAGTTTTTGGCGTCATTCTGGGGTCATTTTTTTTGTCTAAATTCATCATTTTTTTTTTTTTTTGCTAAGTCGAAAAAAAAAACACTATATAAATTTCACTAATTTTTATCCATAATGTTGAATGTGTTCAAATTATCCAACATCTTAACAATAAAAATCTCCAGTTGATGTTAAAAATTGACGCAAAACATTTATTTAAGATGGAACGATCTATTATGACATGTCTCTAATTTGTATTTAAATAAATTGTATTTCTTTTCAATTTTTTTAGTTGAATTGTTCACCTATATTGCATATAATCTATTATTGTGCATAATTAGGTTACAATAAAATGTGTATTTTATACGAATATAAACTTATGAAAATTGAGATGTATTAGAGTGGGGCGGGGCAAATCATATATTTGACGAGCGCGTCATAATTTCGGAGAGCCCACGAGACTCTTGTTATGGTCCTGAACATATGCCTATTAATGTTAGGTTATTTTATCAGTGCTACCGGTTATATAATCTAGTACTACGTGTAGTATGGTCAAATTATCGGCGACTAAACTGGTTTCGCCACTGGGCTTTTCTGGTTAGGAATGTGGTTAAACACAGCAGAATTAAAAACAGGGCCAGTCTGAAGGGTGGATGAATACTTTCAGCCGTCTAAAACAGGTATGGTGGAGAGTAAAAATACCGGGGATGGTGTCGTGATTTTCCAAGCGTAGCTCAGATGTGGCACAAGGCCGAAAGTATGGGGCACCCAGTGAGGATCAAACTCACTACTCAGTCGTAATACTTCTAGCGAGGCAAGCTTGCTAACCATTACACCACCTCGAGATGCCCAATACCGGGGATGGTGTACAGATATTCGGTAAGCCCAATGGGAATGTCAGCGCTCACACCTGTCGTTAAGGTATCCAACTAAGAGAAGGAAAACACTTGAAATAACTCCTACGGCTTGACAGTAACCAATGTTATTGACTTTTTAAAAGTACACACTGTTATTGTTCATAGAGGTGGATTGACCTTGTGCAATGTGTTTCCCCATGTTAAAAAATTCATGTACACGTACTGCTTGATATCTCAACTGAGGTTTGCAATATCATACGATGATCATATTCGACATTTGTAGTGAAATTGTCCAGCATTCGCTGCTATATACTGGAGGAGAGATTTGACATATCAGTTCAGCATTCTTTTCTTTGTTTTTAACGAAGAAAAAGCAGAATTGACAACAAAAATGTTAAACAATAAAATTTACCAAGGGAGTATATGGTAATAGGGGTATCAAGAGAAAAAAAACGTCTTTTTGAAATACTACTCTTTTTCAGATATAAAGCTGAGGAGAGCCATAATCATCCATGTCAACGTTTTAGACGGAAGAGACATTTCTTTGCTCTCTGCCAGTTACGTCTACATTTTGGTGCAAAGATCCATTCTGCTGGGTAATTTTTCAATCGACTTCGCATATATATATATATATATATATATATATATATATATATATATATATATATGACTCTTCGGCAGAATTGAGTCACTGTCAGTCACTGTGTGTTTATCTAAATCTAAAAAAAATAAACACGCTAAAATTCACCTTCATCCCTGCCGTGCGCCGACGGCTTAGTGGTAGAAGTTCCGACTGACGCCAATTCAGTCGGTTTTCGATCCTAGCTAGAGGCAACCGGACGTCTAGCCACACTGATGAGCTGTGAAACAGCGAAACAGTCTGTCTGTGGATGACAAAAAAAATATATATGTATATGGTGTACCAAAAATACTTTTACAAACAAAGTCCATATCAACATATGTCCAAAAATCTTTCGTTTTTGAGTTACAGTAGATAGCGCTGCATTGCCATGTAGACTAGGTTACATTTGTTATTCGTGTGTATTTGTGGCAAATCAGTCTTCAACGTTTAACGTGTGTAGTAGTGAGTTAACTGAGAAGTGTTCCGTTTAACAATGGCAGGACAGTCATATCGTAAGCAGGCAGATATGATTTTTACATACGTCCGCGCGAATAGTAATTGGACGCGAAACAGGACGGCTGTATTAGATTGCGTTTCTAGAGGCAGCCGAGTCATCCAACATTTGCTGCTGTTTATCGTCGCGATGCTGAGACAAGATCCGTGACATCACAAACTATCGATCGAGGAAATCGAGATCCACTCGTATGCTTGACCACGAAGAACACATTCTACAGGCTGTTAGAGACGATCGAGTACATTTCAAGTGACCCTTGCATGTCGTACATCTCATAGTACCGTATTGAGGGTACTTGAAGAGCAGCTCTTCTACCCCTATTATTTTCAACGTGGGGAGGGTCTTTTGTCTTCTGATCACTCAACACAGGTGAATCTTTGACGATGATTTATTGCACAAACTGCCGATCCGTTGTTTGTCTCTTCAGTCCTGTTTACGGATGAGAAAACATTTGGAATAACAAATTTAGACAACCAACATTTATAGGTAGATCAGAATCCCCATGGTACAATACAGACCCGAGACCAACATCAATCTACGATTAATATGTGAGCTAGAATTGTCGGTAACTGTTTGACAGATTCATATGTTCTCTCATCTCGTTTTACAGAAGCTGTCTGCAGGGACTTTATTTCGAACACACATCCAGACCCTGATCGAGGATGTCCCCCTGCTAATACGAAGACGCATATGGCTCATGCACGATGGGGCTCCAACACATTTTAGTCATATTGTTTGCGATGCTCTGGCTGATATCTACCGTAAAAGATGCATAGCTAGGGGAGGACCGGTTCCATGGCCTGCATGTTCTCCTGAGCTCAATCCTTTGGATTTTTATCTATGGGGCCACCTAAAACATTTGGTTTATGCTGCAGACATTAATAAATTCAACCTTGGCCCAAAACAAGAAAGCCATGGTCCAGGTTACATATGAATTATGCAGGACCAGTGAATAGTTGGTACTATTTAGTAATAGTAGATAGTTTATCTAAGTTGCCAGAGATAGTAAGATGTAGCAGAGCGACAACTAGAGGTACCATTAAAATATTACACGAACTGTTTGCAAGATTTTGAATTTCGGACACAATAGTAACAGATAAGTGTACACCGTTTACGGCAGCTGAATTCAAGGAATTTAGTGGAGAACAGACCGTTGAACATTTAACAACGCCAACGTATCACTCGAGATTAAATGGGTGCGCAGAAAAATTGGTAGATATTTTTAAGAGCCTTGAAAAAATCAAGGTGGGGAGACGAGATGGAACAGTCACTCTAACAATGTTTGGCCGCTTATAAGCAAACTCCAAACCCAAACACACTTGATGGCACAAATGTTTAATCGGAAAATAATGTCAGCATTTGATAAACTGTTGCCTCCGAGTAAGCTGATAAATAAAATTACAAGCTTTTTTTCAAAAGGCCGAACCAGTATTATTTCGGATTTACCAAATAGAAAAACAAAAATGAGAACCGGAAAAGATCTAGAAAAGCATCAGCAAAGTGGTGTATTTAATTCAGGGGAAAATGGCCGAAACAAGAGGCATATAAATAAAGACGCAGGAAATATAAGGAAAGGGGTCAAACATTATTATTGGAGCAACTATGTAATTTATTCCTGATATCTATTCCAGTTTTTAAAAACAATCCTTTTTTTACACGGGGAGATGTTAAGCCTTGGATGACAAGGTGAACTTTCCTGCACGTGTACAAATGTGAAGACGGAACTTGGCACTGAGGGAGACAGCAAAACCTCTCCGGGCAGAGAGGAACCCAGACGAGGCTATGACGAAGGGCAGAGTCTCGTCTGGGGTGGTAGACAGCTACCCGACTCCGAGTATACGGGATCTACGAGCATTTTTTTCCCATGCCTACGAGCTCATAATCTCTCCACGTTTAAGAACGGCCTTGTGCTATAGCCCGTCTTGTGCGGGAGGTCTTGGGTAAATACCGAGACAGCAATAGCCGAATTTAGCGGTCTTCTGAGACAATACAGTAGTAATCTGCAGCTGGACTTACTCTAAGAGTGCTTGAACTTAACTAAATAATAGATTTAACATATATATTTTTATGATTTTAGATATTGGTAGGGAGAAATTTATTTTTATTGTGTTAGATGCTGTTTTTTTATTTTATTTTCCGCCTTGTTATTAATTTTTCAAAACATTGTCCTGGTTTATAAAAAAATATATATTATTTTACGTCCCCATATATATATATATATATATAAATATATATATGTGGACGTAAAATAATATATATATATATATATATATATATATATATATATATATATAGGGACGTAAAATAATATATATATATATATATATATATATATATATATATATATATATATATATATATAGGGACGTAAAATAATATATATATATATATATATATATATATATATATATATGTATATATATGGGGACGTAAAATAATATATATATATATATATATATATATGGGGACGTAAAATAATATATATATATATATATGAAGAAATATAGTCTTAAAGTGTGCTATATTTATAGGATAAAGTGCTCAATATCAGAGATAGAGCGTGTGTAAATATAAAAGTGGACATGGAAGTCAGCACTTAGAGGCGACAGTCTGTTTCATGCTAGAGCAATCGTCAGGCAACGTTGCCTGACGATTGCACTAGCATGAAACAGACTGTCGCCTCTAAGTGCTGACTTCCATGTCCACTTTTATATATATATATATATATATATATATATATATATATGGGGACGTAAAATGATATATAATTTTTTATAAACCAAGACAATGTTAGGAAAAAAAAGGCGGAAAATTAAAAAAAAAAACAGCATCTAACACAATAAAAATAAATTCCTCCCTACAATTATCTAAAATCATAAAAATCAACCGTGACATCACCAATCAATTCTATGTCCTCTTTTAAAATAATTTTTTAAAAAAAAGGATTACCAATGGGTCCGCCTTTGAGTGGGATTTTAACGTGCATTTTCTTAGAATTTCTTTAATCTGGCATCCTAGAGTATTTTAACTAAATATTCAATATATTTCCGATATATTGATGATGCGCTATTAATATATCCCCGCAAAATTACATTATATGACCTTGGAGATTAGCTAAACAATAGATAGAATGTATTTACTGAACAAATTTACTTCTTGTCCAGTCAATACACCACACCCATCCAGTCTTCTTTACAGTGCATTTCCTGGGGTGTTAAAGTTTCAATGTCGTTACGTTTGCATTAATCGTCACGATTGAGGCAAACTAAATGTTCCATAGTTTGTAATGGCCCGCATTGGCAGTCGGGATCAACACCGGTGGCATATCCCCGTTTCTGAAGGTTGGCTTTACGGGGACCAACAGCTGTGCGGGGGTGATACAGGAAGGATCAGAAGGGTCAGGCATTACTGGAACCATGGGGAGGGATTCTGTAGGGACTAAGAGAGAACTTGTGTGCCACGTTTGTAAGGTAGATGCGGCACAGGGGCAGACACTGAATAGGTGCCCTGTTGTCCAGTTGATCCACTGACTGTAGCGACTACGTCTTCACTTGAGCCTCTATGTTGTTGGTTCACAGCTTCAGAATGGACGATGTGGGTAAATTCCCCGCTTCACCTTCTCAAGTTGGGAGTGCACTGTGCACTGTTCTTCCAATGTACGAAGGAGAAATGCCACTAAGCAAGTAAAGGTCGGCTGGAGACAGCAAGGAATTGATCTACAAGAGACGTTTAAGACAGGGTCGATATTCTTTGCATGTGATGATCTGCTACACACTGGTGAGGCATATTCTGCTGTGGAGCAGCAGAGGGCTAGTGGTGTGGTGCAAATTGTACCGGCATGGGTACGACATTTGGTGTTAGCCAGCGTCTTTACAATGTTATTTCTTGATCCGACCTTGGCTTCAGTCTTTGCAATGTGGTTCTAGGATGTAAGGAACCGGCCCTGAGTGACCTCAACGTAGACAGACTAAGACGAGTACTTTAACCGTTGATTTACTAAGATGAAAGTATACAGATAATGACTTAATCGCTAGTTAAATCATAGTAAATTTTCGTTCAGGATTGTTACATTTCACCTTTCCTGGAAAGTCTGCTATCACAATGTGGTATACCTAAACTCTCGTGAAAATCAATTGAAACAAACCCTTTAGTTTCTTTTCTTTCACCATACGGTCAGTTTTAGATCCACTGGAGTAACAGGGTGTAATCGATTTCTATTTTTTCCTCAGATTAGGTCATTTCCAGTCGTGTGCAGTAATATGAATCTATTTTCGAGGTATATGATGAAATTTGTTTGGCCTTGAAAAATATTGCATCATCCGTAATTGCATCAGATTTTGATCATATAAAGACACTATTGTCTCGACTGTAGATTAGTTGTCCTTCGGGCATTGTCTGCGATGGACGTTACTCCAAGAAAACGTACGAAAATTATAACGCTGCACGAACACACTGGCAACGAGTGAGCAAATCAAAGTACTATCGACTGGCCTGGAAATTCTCCTGATTTAAATCCAATCGAAAATCTGTGGTCAGTCTGCAAAGAACGACTTCGTGGAATGGACATACGAAGTACTAACATGTGCACTGAGGCATATTTCATTGGAAAAATATGAAAAAAAGTAAATAATAACGGAATTATTCGCTCTGTTTCAATTAATTTGCACAATATATATATATATATATATATATATATATATATATATATATATATATATATATATATATATATATATATCACAAAAGTGATAACAATATAAAAAGTGCATTTGAACGAAAATGATTAATTTTTAACTTATTATAAATAGATCGTATGTATTTCTAGTTTTCAGAAACTTATATCATTATGGAAATGCTAACCTCTGTATCACACAATTAATAGCATGGATGTAAGTCATACTGGGTTTTTAACTTCAGACTGGAAAGCACTGAGTTTTAGATCCCCGGGTTCCGTAAGTTTCACTCTGTTTCTCTGCGTTGAAAGAAACAAGATAAAGTCACTGTTATGGTCCAAGTTCCTTGTACCACGGTGATGGTTCAAGGTAGAACCAATGAAGAAGAACTCGAACACAGGTATGGAATAACACAGATATATTACAAGCAGAAATATGTACAAAGAAGTAGAAGTATTAGTAATGACTATCAGATTTGGTTAGAGAGAAATATGTTGTCTCGACAAGTATCACTATTCCAATGTCTTACCCTAATCGTCTGACTCTGTCTCTGGGCGCAGTATTTATGATGTCCGGAATAGTCCATTATTATTATGGGTAAGTTCCCATAACAGTCACCTAAACTCGGATAATTATTACTTGATTCTAATGCCATTTTGCTACTCGCGCTAACACCCAGTTTTTATAACTACCTCCAACGACCAATTCTTATTCATTACTCCCTAGATCTCTCCACCAGAAAGACGGATTTGCCTACTTCGGGTAAATCAGATCTAAGATGACACGTGTGCAGCAAGCAAACCTGGTGGAAAGCATTACTGGCCACAGGGCAGTAAGTGGTTACGGTCCTTATGATGGTAATCAGGGGCTTCTGGTTAGAATTGTCGGTGGTAGCAGACAAACAACACTGGCTCAAATCAGATTCAAGACAGGGAATAATAGACGCATATCAAGATGGTCACTTCAACGTTCTTTAACTTCGAAGAGATAGTTAGCTAGATAGCTAGATTTACATTATTCGGACTATTGTCCTCATGTTTGTCGCCATATTTATTACAAAGTTTCGCCTTTATCCACTATGCCATGTGTCCTTGAGGATACATGGCACAGTGGATAAAGGCGTTAGTTAGATCCAGTGACAGGACCCAAAGAGTGTGAGTTCAATACCTGGTTAAGGCGGTGGAGAACGAACAGGAAATTAACAGGAGATAATTGATAACTGACATCCATTAGACATTGGCACGTGGAACTAGAACATTCTTCCCCAGTGAGCAAAATAAAGGGTTCAGTTCGACATTCCAACTACCTGAATAAGGCCGGAGCATACAACGGCCGAAACGTTGTAACAAATATAGCGATTTAGATGAGGACAATAGTCCGATTAAAGTGAATAGGGTACATAATACCTCATCTCAGAAATATAGACAGATACAGATAGCTAGATATAGATAGATAGATAGATAGATAGATAGATAGATAGATAGATATGAATAGACTAGTATATGAACAGATACATAGAGACATGAACACACACACATATATATATATATATATATATATATATATATATATATACATACACACACACACACATATATATATAGAGAGAGATAGATAGATAGATAGATAGAACAGACTGAGATAGATAGATAGATAGATAGATAGATAGATAGATAGATAGATAGATAGATATAAATAGGCAATATAGGGATATAAGAGCAAAAGACCTATGCGATGCCCCTGTTAACACCACGACAGCGAACAGAAAGGCTGACTACGTATAACATGGTTGGATGAGTCACTGTCCCTGTTGTTTCTGACTGTTCGCAGTGTTCGTTTTGGGCTCAGATACTATAAGGCCTTGGAACCTGATATTCGGTCGTACACGCTCGCAGTGATTACATAATAGCGTGGAATGTGTTCAGGATCAATAGGCTGGAGGCTAGTCAATCTAAACACATCTGTAACCGGTGACCTCTACATTTCAATTCTTTGAAAGAATTTGAACTCATCGATTCCATGCATTTCCAAGAACGACGGGTTATGGACAATCGTTTGTCCAGTTTGCTTATAATTGATTTTTAAGAGCATTCTGGAGACTTCCAAAGAATGGAGCAGTCACCACGTTTACCCGACGTGGCCCAATTGACTATATATGAAGCATGGTGGAGAAGATTGGCATGCAGACCGTACGCCAATAACTAACAGGAAGCTCTGATCGGCCATGGAGATATCATGGCGCCACCTTTCCCCACAAGTTTTCTGACCATCTGGTGAATCCTCGCTGCGTCGAGCTGCTGAATTTCGTCGAGCGAGAGAAGGTCGTATATGATACTAGCACCAATTGTATCATCAATCAGCTATCTCACTCTTCATATTTTTTATATTTTCATATCTATCTATCTATCTATCTATCTATCTATCTATCTATCTATCTATCTATCTATCTATATTTTCATGCGTATTTACCGTTACCTATTTACTTCTGTCTATCTATATAACTAACTGTCATCGTGGGTTCATATCGTTTCAAATTCTATTTTTTTAATGACATGCCTTTTGGGGCATACCAATCATGATTCTCCAAATCATCATTTGTTTTAAGAGCTGTGAATTAACATGATACCTTTGGGAAGAGTGTGAAGTTGTTTCCTGTTACATTATCCACTATTTTGAATTCGAACTTTACCTTTTTCTAGACTGTTTGTCCCCAAAGGCTTAAGAGCCGAGTCTGCCCTCTTTTCATAGATCTAAAGAGATAATTATTTCTCTTATGTTAGACTGTCCATATCTATCTATCTATCTATCTATCTATCTATCTATCTATCTATCTATCTATCTATTGTTGTATCGTATCTCATTCTGTTTCTGTCTATTTATCTAAATGTTTTTGGCTTTAAAACTATCTATCTATCTATCTATCTATCTATCTATCTATCTATCCGGATATATATATTAAACTAGAAATGTCCCACGATTGATTTCGAACTTTCATAGAATGCTCGAAGCATATCCTAATGTAAACAAATGATGTCATATATTAGGAAAGGGACAAAGTTCGACAATTATTTTGATATATTTATTGTTTATAGGTTATTTTTTTATAGATACAGATATTTAAGTAAATGGTATGTTTATAATAAACATGATTAACAACATTTACCGGGCATAACATCCGAGAAATTTCCTTAATCATGGGAAATTTGTAGTTTAAAAGCAGTAATTCGACCTTGCGAGTCCCCCACACACATAAAGCGGTATGAAAATATATATTTACATATCGATTTTCCTCTTTCTGCATTTACATCTAAATATATATAAATATATAAATATATATATATATATATATATATATATATATATAAAAGTGGACATGGAAGTCAGCACTTAGAGGCGACAGTCTGTTTCATGCTAGTGCAATCGTCAGGCGATTGCCTGACGATTGCACTAGCATGAAACAGACTGTCGCCTCTAAGTGCTGACTTCCATGTCCACTTTTATATTTACACACGCTCTATCTCTGATATTGAGCACTTTATCCCATAAATATAGCACACTTTAAGACTATATTTCTTTATATATATATATATATATATATATATATATATATATATATATATATATGTATAGATGTAAATAGATGTAAATAGGTAAAGAGGAAATGCGATATTAAAATACATATATATATATATATATATATAGAGAGAGAGAGAGAGAGAGAGATGTAAATAGGTAAAGAGGAAAAGTGATATGAAAATATATGTATATATATATATATATATATATATATTTATATATATCAATTTGTTAATTTATATTTTTTATATCGTTTTTCATCTTTTTACCTATTTCTATCTATCTATCTATCTCACTCTGTTCATCTGTATTTTCCAGATCTTTTTTCATCTTTACCTCTTCTTCTCCCTTTCTCACTGTTATCCTCACTTTCTTTCATTATTCTTCCTTTTTATTGTCCTCCACTTAAAATCAATCGCAGCAGTGTTATTTGTGCTTCTAATCTCTCCATTTTCCCTCTCCTCTTACAGCTTCTCCCTCCTTCCACCCCGTATCATTTTAACGTTTTCCTTATATCCTTTTTGAATCCCAATAGCGACTCTATGGAACGCAAGCAAAAAACTTGTTCTTGCTCGCTACTAATGTTAAAAATAGAAAGCGATATTTGATCACTGTATGCATGATTTCCCCTTAATTTCGGCGAGCAACAGTTCAATCTTCAGTCGATCGATACAAGTTGTCTGAGCATAACAATTTAATTGATTTTCCCACGTTTAAATAATTATAAATGGATCTTATATTTTTTTAACCTCGAATGGTCAAGTATTTATATAGGGTTGATTACTGTTGTGGAGTTATTTCGCAGTGGAGGCTTGTATTTGTACCAAAATCGGCCCTAAATATGTTTGACGTACCAAACGTTAGGAACTTGATATAATAGGTATTACGCAGAGTAATCTTGTTTTGGTCGCTGACTGCTTTCGTATTCGACTAACTGTCGAATAATGTTGTCCAACATCGACAGTATTTACTGTCCCCACCCCCACGAGGGATAGATGTGGCACAAGGCCGGGTTTAAAGTGGGGTATTCCCGAGCCCGTAGGCTCGGGCAAAAAATGCCCGTAGATCCCGTATAAACGGGATCTGGTTGGTCATGTCCGGGTTCCTCTCTGCTCAGAGACAGAGAGTTCGACCGTCTAGCCGAGTCGTCCGACATCGACAGTATTTACTGTCCCCACCCCCACGAGGGATAGCTGTGGCACAAGGCCGGGTTTAAAGTGGGGTATTCCCGAGACCGTAGGCTCGGCCAAAAAATGCCCGTAGATCCCGTATAAACGGGATCGGGTTGGTCAACCTCCCCGAACGAGACTCTGCCCGTCAACGAAGCCTCGTCCGGGTTCCTCTCTGCTCAGAGGCAGAGAGTTCGACCGTCTAGCCCCAGTCGTCCGACATCGACTAATATTTAGTCACCCCCCCCGAGGGTATCATGTGGCACAAGGCCGGTTTAACGTGGGATCACCGAGCCCGTGGGATCACCGAGCCCGTGGGATCACCGAGCCCGTGGGCCCGGCCAAAAATATATACCCTCTGAACCCGTATAAACGGGTTCAGGGCCGGTTTACCTCCCAGAACGAGACTCTGCCCTTCGGCGGAGCCTCGTTCGGGTTCCTCCCTGCCCGTAGGCAGAGGGTTCGACTGACCCTCGTTCCTCTTACTACTCCTACTTATATTAGGTGGGAGAGTCTAATAACTATAGAATAGGTGTGTTTCACCATAACAATTACACACACAGAACATAAGAACAAAGACAGAAAGTGTGTGGTTTCCTTCATAGAGGCATTTATGCAGATATCACAACCATTTCCTTCTGTCTTAGTAAAAAAAAATCCGACAGGCCCCACAACGTAAAACTGGCAACTGCTTTTGAAAGGTACCTCGAATCAGTAAGTTGGGGGCAAGAAATGTCTTGTAAATGTTAATGTCTCCAAAACAAAACTGCTTGAATTTAATGACCACAGAAAACCTTTTCTACCTGTTATCAGCCTGACTGATACTAAACTCCAAGAAAGGAAAACTTTTCTCCTACTTTGTCTTTCTTTTTTATTGAAATGAAGTAGAGCGACTATATCGATTCAATTGCTACATCAACGGCGATAAAAGTTGGCTTACTGTGTCGTGCCAGGAAATTCTTTTCTCGTCAGAATCCATCATACAGAGTTATAAATCTCCTGTTTTATATCTCGAGATTCATGGCAAAATTCAAAGAAAGTTTTGTAATGGCTTCTCGGCTTCAGTCCCTTTCTCACTGACGTGACTCGGTGTCCTCTGTCTTTTCTCCAAATATTTTCATGGCAGTTCTAATTAGTTTTTTCTCTTTAGTTTCTCAATGATATGAATTTAAGCGTGCTACTAGGTCTCACCATTTTACTGTTGAACTAGCCTTGATGCAACCGTAATTTCTATTCTAATAGTTTATTTTCTCGCAATTCTCATCACTGGAACTCCTTTCCGATTTCTTGCTTCCCTGTCAACTACAGTCTTAAAAAATTAAATGCAACATCAATCGTCATCTTCTGTTTCCCTGTTCCTTAATTGTTCTCAATTTTACTATAAAATATATTGCTTATCATTTCCCTATTGATTTATTGTTGGTTATTTTACTATAAAAATGCACTGTTGGTAATTTTTTATAAAATATTTTGCTGGCAGTTATACTAAAATATATTGTTGGTATATTTACTATATAAATCTATTGCTGGTAATGTTTTTTTATAATAAAAATGTACTGTTAATTATCGATTTTAAGCAAAAATGTACTGCTGGTAATTCTTTTAAAGCGTATTGCTGGTAATTGTTTTATAAAACTGTTTTGTTGCTATTTTTATTATAAAAATTATTTTCCTAGTGTGTTGATTCTGTTTTTTGTTTTGTTTTGATTTTTAGTCTTTGTTTTTGTTTTTTGGAGGGTCACTATTTGTCCGTATCTGGGACACTAACAGGTGCTACCACCTCGGATCTGGGTGAACCTGGGAACAACAGCAATTAAGAAAGAAAGAAAAAAGAAAGAAAGCCCCTGACACCGTCAGATAATTTTGGAATTTCGCTGAATATATTTATTTCTTCACTGCTTTACTTGGCGCACAGGATAAAAGGCGAGTAAAAAGCCCTTTATAATTCTGTCGTTTTGCTGAGATAAATGTGTATTTATCGACTAATACCAATTATCTTGTTTAAACTTAAGTAAAAAGCTAGAATTGCAGAAGTCTTTTTCTTTCATATATATATATATATATATATATATATATATATATATATATATATATATATATATATATATGAAGAAATATAGTCTTAAAATGTGCTGTATTTATGGGATAAAGTGCTCAATATCAGAGATAGAGCGTGTGTAAATATAAAAGTGAATATGGAAGTCAACACTTAGAGGCGACAGTCTGTTTCATGCTAGATGCAATCGTGGGGCCACGAGTGCTGTTATTTTTTACGGCTATTTATATATACGGGTCAGTGGTGCATTGTTGGTAGTCTATTTTGGCGGTTATTTTACCGGAAGTCGTTTATTTGTTTATTTATTTATTTGGGTTAAATTATTTTCCTTGTTTTTATTTATTTTTATTTTTTATTTTTATTTTTTATCTTATATATTAATTTATTTTTATTTTGATCGGTGTATTATTAGACTCATCCAAATCTTTCCGAATCCTCTGCACTGTCCTCAGATTTTAAACCCAAACTCTCTGAAATTTTCATAGTGGAGAGTCCGGGTCGAATGCCGTTTCCAAATTTCTGGATGAGTGAAATTCGTCATGGTGGTCTTTTTCACACAGACAGTGCCCAACTGATAAAACTATACTGTGCAGTCGACAAAATAAAAGAAACAAAAAAACATCGCGCATGCGCGGAATTGAAATATAAAATGGCGACAATTTAATAGTTGTACCCTATATGTTATACATATATATATATATATATATATATATATATATATATATATATATATATGACAATATGAAAACAGTAACTGCTGACGTGTTTCGTCCAATGCGGACTTTTTCAAAGCAAGAAACGAAATGAATTTAATTAAATAATTGGACGAAACGCGTGAGCCGTTACTGTTTTCTTATTGTCAATTATTTATAAATATTGTCTTCTCTAAAAGTTAACTTTAAGAAATGTTCATATATATATATATGACCAATTTCAAAATTCTCCAATATCCCTTCATTCACAACGCAAAGATAAAGATACCAAAATATATACGACCGCAACCAAAATAACAACACTATCCACAATAATAAATTAACCAAAGTAGATACATAATACTACCTACCAATGCTATAGCATCCACTATCCAAATATCTTATCCCATCAAAACAAGATACAAATAGTTACATCCACTTTCAAAACCATCATGAAAAGGTCAGATCAAAAATAAAAATAAAAAAACGTATCGTTAATAGTTATATATAAAATAAATGTCCTTGACTGTTGTTCGCAATACATTGTGGAAAGAAGCAGAAATTTAAAAAAAAAACGAAAAAACTCATAAGTTACCTAACATCGCCCGATGACGGAATAATTTTAGTTCCGAAACATAGAAAATTTTATATAGATGTAAAATATTTTTATAAAAATATTTTAAAAAAATATTATTACAATATATATATATATATATATATATATATATATATATATATATATATATATATATATGGATTAATGTGAGTTTGTAACTTTGGGTTTCATGCTTTTGCGATCTTTAGACAAATAATATATAAATAATATATATAATAAATTGCATATATATATATATATATATATATATATATATATATATATATATATATATATATACATACACATTTCACATGCACATATATATATATATATATATATATATATATGTACATATGTATATTTATATATTTATATACATACACATTTCACACACACACATACTTATATATATATATATATATATATATATATATATATATATATATATATGTAATAATATTTTTATTTAAAAAAACTTTACATCGCTACATAAAATTTTCTATTTTACGGGACTAAAATTATTCCGCCATCAGGCGATGTTAGGCAACTTAAGCGGAAAATGATTTACTTTTGAAAACAGAAAACAACATCGTAGCATTTTTAACACTTAAAGATGAAGGGACTCGAGAAAGAACACGATTCCAAATGTTTGTGGGTATCTATAGGTTAACCAATCAAAAATTGATTATTATGATGAAACCCCAGAATCAAGATTCTACAATGCCGCAAAGACAATGTACCCACATTTATCATAGTCATCCGTTGTAGGTCTGTCCGACGAAGATAGCCAGTTTCCTGTGGCCATTCACATATTTTTCTTGTCTGCTTACAGCGAGCTTAACGACTTGTCTTGTCTTTCAGGACGGATTTTGGTGATTCGTTTCATTTCAAATTTCCCAACATTTTTAATTATTATGCTATCCCAGTTTCCAAAAACAAATTCTAATATTTGATCATTTGGTGAGCTTTTGGGAAGTAGATATGACACGGAACATTTCAGCGGCTGCTAACAAGTTACAATGGCCTCGTGGATTAGAGCCTCTGTTCGCGGATTTGGCGACAAATTAATCGTGAGTTCAATCCCTGCATCCTGATTTTGCAACTTTTAACTCAGGGGAAACAGTACGAGAAATAATCAATAAATCCTAAAAACCAGACAAGATCTCCAGAAAAGGAAGTTTTATATCTATTTCACCCCCCAGGCAAGGCAATAAAGCCACAAAGACGCACTAGTGTGAGGGAATACGAGAACAAATCTAACCTAATAAATTAACTAAGAGTTCAGTTTGAAGCACCCTGAATGTTACCCGGATTGACAGATAAAGGAAGAAGGCTAGAGGCTACTAAGGCTGAAACGTTGCGATGATAATCTCCTCACATGAGGGAAAACTTGAGGCAACAGAAATGTATTTCTCCAGAATTATGCCGCATATTGATTGCAAGTGGCACAGAGGAATGAAGCGCATTATCTACCTAACAAGCTTGTGTAAACGGTTGTTAGTAAGACAGGGATTATGAGAGATATCAAAAGAAAGCAACTTTTCAGTTTGGCTGCTGTAAACAAAACTGAAATTGACTGCCGCTTTCGTCACTGTATGGATTGACGTGGCTGTATCGAGTGGCGTCACTACGCGTCTGCCAGGAAACCCATGTCACGTACCTCCACTAAAAGAAGATAGTTACCTTCTCTACCCCTACAACTATATTGTTCTGTGATCCCAGTTGGTATTAAATTATTATAACTTGCAAGTACGTTTTCATTATATTTATTTTAGTTATTTTTTTTAAAATTAAAGCAAAAACAAAACTAAAAGAAATACAAGAAAATGTCAAATTAAAGACCGATTCTAATTTCTAAATATGTTGGCGAAACGACGAAGCGAAATAAAATCTTTGCGTAAAAGAAGCCGGTTCTAGAAATAATAATAATAATAATAATAATAATAATAATAATAATAATAATAATTACGGAGATAGGACCTGTTACAATTCTATGGGACTTCACAATACACACTGACAGAACAATCAAAGCCAACTTCCCAGACATTGTTATTAAAGACCACAAACAAAATAAGTGCCTCCTTATTGATATGGCAGTCCCTGCAGACTGCAATGTATCTGTGAAGATATTCGAAAAACTGTCAAAATACAAAGACCTTGAAATAGAAATCTCAAAAATGTGGCACATGGGAACATCCACAGTCCCTGTTGTAGTTGGAGCCCTTGGACTGGTTGGAAAAGATTCCAGTAGGCTGATTGAAGGGATCCCTGGAAGTCCATGGCTCAGAGAGATACAAAAACTTATTCTTCTTTTGCTTCTTTTTTATTATTATTATTCTCCAACTTCTTCTTCTTCTTCTTCTTCTTCTTCTTCTTCTTCTTCTTCTTCTTCTTCTTCTTCTTCTTCTTCTCCTCCTCCTCCTCCTCCTCCTCCTCCTCCTCCTTCTTCTTCTTCTTCTTCTTCTTCTTCTTCTTCTTCTTCTTCTTCTTCTTCTTCTTCTTCTTCAACTTTCTTTTCCTTCTTATTCTTCTTCTTCTTCTTCTTCAACTTTCTTTTCCTTCTTATTCTTCTTCTTCTTCTTCTTCTTCTTCAACTTTCTTTTCCTTCTTATTCTTCTTCTTCTTCTTCTTCTTCTTCTTCTTCTACAACTTTCTTTTCCTTCTTATTCTCCTTTTTATTATTATTATTATTACTTAATTTCTGATATTTGCAATCCCTTTCCGAGTCATTATCCGTGACCTGGGTTTAGGCAAGCTAGTAAGTATATGTTTGCACAAATCCTAATGTTAAGTGACACGTAGTACTGACATAAAAATGTGGTACCTTAAAAATACTGTGACACCTATAATAATAGGAGTCCTGGGTACGATCAAAAACGAACAGACAAGCACATTAATGATATCTCTGGCAGCCCCTGTTTACAGAAAATTTATAAAATTAAACTGTGTAGAAATGCTTATCAACTCGGGAGAGGTTCTTTTAATGCTAAGAAAGTAAAACACCGTACATATTACGTGTCACTTAACAGTAGGATTTGTGTAAATCGAATGTATATATTTAATATCTTGCTTCAACACAGGTTTAGGATAATAACTAGATAAGGGAGTTTACTGAACAGAAATTAAATAGTAATAATAATAATTTGAAAATTTCTTCATTTACTGTTTAATAAAATCCTTTACCTGTGTTTTTCTTTGAAAATGACTGACCATATTAGATTGTGAGTGCTTGTTTCTGTCAGAAGTAGAATCATTTGTATCTGAGATGGTTTTCTTGTGATTTTCTTAATGTGCAGTATAATAATAATTATTATTATTATTTAGAATTTTATCTTAATTACCTGCTTTGTTCACTCATGGAGACGAGTTCCTCCCTTAGCCTTAGCACCAATGAGGGAGACCTCGTTTTCATGTACTTTGATCTTGTCCAGGTTTTGTTGGAGTACACCCTTGTCCAAATTAATTGAAACAAAACGAATGAGTCTGTTATTATTTAGTTTTTTTCGTATTTTACCAATGCAGCATGATTCAGTGCAATATATTCGTACTTCGTCTGTTCATTCCACGAAGTCGTTCCTTGCAGATTGACCACAGATTCTCGATTGGATTTAAATCAGGAGAGTTTCCGGGCCAGTCTATAGTACTTTGATTTGCTCACTCGTAAGGCTTGCCAGTGAGTTCGTGCAGCGTTACAATTTTTGTACGCTTCCTTGGAGTGACGTCCATCGCAGACAATAGCCGTAGAACAAAAAACAACAAAAAAAAAACAAAACAAACGACATCAAGACAATAGTGTCTGGGCGTGGTGATAAAAATCTGCTGCAATCACGGATGACGCAATATTTTCCAATCAAATTTCATCATGTATGAAAAATAGATTCATATTATTGCACATCATTGCAAATGACCTAATCCGAGGAAAAAATAGAAATCGATTGCACCCTATCAGTCCAGTGGGTCTAAAACTGACCGTATGTTGAAAGAAAGGAAAATAAAGCGGTTGTTTCAATTAACTTTTACAAGGCTGTATTTTCCCATCCTTTTCTTGACTAGACTGAGTGCTCTTGTTACCTCTGGTACTGTTGTGGTCTCCGTGTCCCACATTCTCTAAATTTCTATTGCCATATATTTATATTTGGAGAATTGTTATAATGATTATTGTTGTTATTAAGTGGCGTAGAACCACCCTCGGGGGGAACCGAGACTCCAGTTCAACTGTCAACATGAAGAGGATCTGCGACATGCTGTCAGGTGGGCCCGACTCCTCCATCTGCGTTCACCACTCAACTCTGACTCCTACTCACAACTCTTCAGGAGTAGACAGCGCATTCACAGCCATCTGCGTCACCGTCACCAGAGGGGGGAAAGGGAATAAGGAGAGATGATGGCAATGCCCCAATATTCGGATGCGAGCGAGTGCCGATGACATTGTTATTATTATCGAGTGAGAAAGTACTCGCCAGGAAAGTGACACTAGGGGACGGATAGAAGAAGCCCAATACACCCAAAATGGTACGCAGGCTGATGCGGTTATAGCAGGTACATACAGCACATCCAAATGTACGCAATATGATGGCAGCTTTTGATAAAAGCAGCGTATGTCATTTCAGCCGTGGCCCGGTTATAAATAACTACAGGTCAGGTATCCCAATTTTGTCAGACGGTCACCGATTGAGGATATTCTCAAATATCTAGTGTGACTTCAAGTTTGCCTCTACAAACTAAAAAAAAATCCCTTTCAGCATCCACTCATGATGCTCCCCGACTGCTCTCGCCCAAGAACAGAGTGCGTCATTACCTCGGATGCGTGCCCAGCTGGTTATGGTCAGAGTCACTGACAAGCAAATCTATCGCACTGAACGGCATATTTACTGAAACCCATCTTCATTCACCACAACAAAATATGCATGTGTTAAAACCTCTTATCAATCGAATTATTATTATTATTATTATTGCATCAGGCTTGAATATTTGTGTGATGACGGTTATCAATACGGAAAATGGAGTCGGCGTACCCTGTTCGATTTTTACTTCCATCTGTTCATGTTCATTTTACATTAATACCAAAATTTAACAAAATTATTATTCTACTAGTAGTACCCGTTAAAAATTTCATGGCTTTCATGTGTGAAATTATTTTTTCTTTCTTTCTTTCTTTCTTATTCCTTCTTTCTTTTATCCTTTCTTTCTCTCTTTCTTATTCCTTCTTTCTTTTTTCCTTTTTTCCTTTCTTTCTTTCTTTCTTTCTTTCTCTCTCTCTTTCTTTCTTTCTTTCTGTCTTTCTTTCTTTCTGTTTCGTTATCTCTAACCTTTACAATTTCCGTCTCACTTTATTCTGTCTCTCTTTTCTTACGTCCCCGTTTCTTTCTTTTCCTCCTCTTCATTCTCTCTGCGTTGTCTTTCTATATTTTCCTTTCCTCTTTACTGCTCCTCTCTCATTTCTTTCTTCGTGCTTTCTTTTCTCTTTTATCGCATCTCTCTTCTTTTCAATCCCCCTCTCTTTCATAGCATCTATTTTTACTCTTGTCACGCTCTCTTTCCAGTTAACCCTTTCGTTATTTCTTCTTCTTTTTTTATTTCTCTCGTTATTCTTTCCTTATTCTCACCCTGTATTTCTTCTCATCTCCCCTCTCTCTTTACTCCCTTCCTTTCTCCCTTTCTTTTACTTTATCTACCTCCTTTCTACATCCCTTTTCTTTCCGATTAACCACCTCTTTCTCTCCCTCTCTCTCTCTCTATTCTCACGATCTTATCATCGTATATGTCTTCTTTCTTTTCTTTCAATCTCCCTCTCTTTCTTTGTTGCATCCCTCTCTTTTTCTTTATCTCCTTTCCTTCTGCCTCCTCTCCTTTTTGTAGATTTTTCTTCCCCGCGCTCTCTCTCTCTCTTTCTATTCTACTCCTTTATTTATTTATTCTATTTTCCTCGCCCCTCAATCATTATTACGTTCTTCTCTTTTACTGTATCTCTCTTTTCTGGCTCTTCTCCCTTTATGGATTCTACTTCTTTCTTTTTTCTCTTTGTTCTCTCCCCATTTTCATCTTATGTTCGTTCCTTCTCTTCTACTTGTTCACTCTTTCTTTATTGCACTTCTCCCTTTCCCTCTTTTTCTGTATCTCTCTTTTCTGGCTCTTCTCCCTTTATGGATTCTACTTCTTTCTTTTTTCTCTTTGTTCTCTCCCCATTTTCATCTTATGTTCGTTCCTTCTCTTCTACTTGTTCACTCTTTCTTTATTGCACTTCTCCCTTTCCCTCTTTTACTGTATCTCTCTTTTCTGGCTCTTCTCCCTTTATGGATTCTACTTCTTTCTTTTTTCTCTTTGTTCTCTCCCCATTTTCATCTTATGTTCGTTCCTTCTCTTCTACTTGTTCACTCTTTCTTTATTGCACTTCTCCCTTTCCCTCTTTTACTGTATCTCTCTTTTCTGGCTCTTCTCCCTTTATGGATTCTACTTCTTTCTTTTTTCTCTTTGTTCTCTCCCCATTTTCATCTTATGTTCGTTCCTTCTCTTCTACTTGTTCACTCTTTCTTTATTGCACTTCTCCCTTTCCCTCTTTTACTGTATCTCTCTTTTCTGGCTCTTCTCCCTTTATGGATTCTACTTCTTTCTTTTTTCTCTTTGTTCTCTCCCCATTTTCATCTTATGTTCGTTCCTTCTCTTCTACTTGTTCACTCTTTCTTTATTGCACTTCTCCCTTTCCCTCTTTTACTGTATCTCTCTTTTCTGGCTCTTCTCCCTTTATGGATTCTACTTCTTTCTTTTTTCTCTTTGTTCTCTCCCCATTTTCATCTTATGTTCGTTCCTTCTCTTCTACTTGTTCACTCTTTCTTTATTGCACTTCTCCCTTTCCCTCTTTTTCTGTATCTCTCTTTTCTGGCTCTTCTCCCTTTATGGATTCTACTTCTTTCTTTTTTCTCTTTGTTCTCTCCCCATTTTCATCTTATGTTCGTTCCTTCTCTTCTACTTGTTCACTCTTTCTTTATTGCACTTCTCCCTTTCCCTCTTTTACTGTATCTCTCTTTTCTGGCTCTTCTCCCTTTATGGATTCTACTTCTTTCTTTTTTCTCTTTGTTCTCTCCCCATTTTCATCTTATGTTCGTTCCTTCTCTTCTACTTGTTCACTCTTTCTTTATTGCACTTCTCCCTTTCCCTCTTTTTCTGTATCTCTCTTTTCTGGCTCTTCTCCCTTTATGGATTCTACTTCTTTCTTTTTTCTCTTTGTTCTCTCCCCATTTTCATCTTATGTTCGTTCCTTCTCTTCTACTTGTTCACTCTTTCTTTATTGCACTTCTCCCTTTCCCTCTTTTACTGTATCTCTCTTTTCTGGCTCTTCTCCCTTTATGGATTCTACTTCTTTCTTTTTTCTCTTTGTTCTCTCCCCATTTTTATCTTATGTTCGTTCCTTCTCTTCTACTTGTTCACTCTTTCTTTATTGCACTTCTCCCTTTCCCTCTTTTACTGTATCTCTCTTTTCTGGCTCTTCTCCCTTTATGGATTCTACTTCTTTCTTTTTTCTCTTTGTTCTCTCCCCATTTTTATCTTATGTTCGTTCCTTCTCTTCTACTTGTTCACTCTTTCTTTATTGCACTTCTCCCTTTCCCTCTTTTACTGTATCTCTCTTTTCTGGCTCTTCTCCCTTTATGGATTCTACTTCTTTCTTTTTTCTCTTTGTTCTCTCCCCATTTTTATCTTATGTTCGTTCCTTCTCTTCTACTTGTTCACTCTTTCTTTATTGCACTTCTCCCTTTCCCTCTTTTTCTGTATCTCTCTTTTCTGGCTCTTCTCCCTTTATGGATTCTACTTCTTTCTTTTTTCTCTTTGTTCTCTCCCCATTTTCATCTTATGTTCGTTCCTTCTCTTCTACTTGTTCACTCTTTCTTTATTGCACTTCTCCCTTTCCCTCTTTTACTGTATCTCTCTTTTCTGGCTCTTCTCCCTTTATGGATTCTACTTCTTTCTTTTTTCTCTTTGTTCTCTCCCCATTTTCATCTTATGTTCGTTCCTTCTCTTCTACTTGTTCACTCTTTCTTTATTGCACTTCTCCCTTTCCCTCTTTTTCTGTATCTCTCTTTTCTGGCTCTTCTCCCTTTATGGATTCTACTTCTTTCTTTTTTCTCTTTGTTCTCTCCCCATTTTCATCTTATGTTCGTTCCTTCTCTTCTACTTGTTCACTCTTTCTTTATTGCACTTCTCCCTTTCCCTCTTTTACTGTATCTCTCTTTTCTGGCTCTTCTCCCTTTATGGATTCTACTTCTTTCTTTTTTCTCTTTGTTCTCTCCCCATTTTCATCTTATGTTCGTTCCTTCTCTTCTACTTGTTCACTCTTTCTTTATTGCACTTCTCCCTTTCCCTCTTTTACTGTATCTCTCTTTTCTGGCTCTTCTCCCTTTATGGATTCTACTTCTTTCTTTTTTCTCTTTGTTCTCTCCCCATTTTCATCTTATGTTCGTTCCTTCTCTTCTACTTGTTCACTCTTTCTTTATTGCACTTCTCCCTTTCCCTCTTTTACTGTATCTCTCTTTTCTGGCTCTTCTCCCTTTATGGATTCTACTTCTTTCTTTTTTCTCTTTGTTCTCTCCCCATTTTCATCTTATGTTCGTTCCTTCTCTTCTACTTGTTCACTCTTTCTTTATTGCACTTCTCCCTTTCCCTCTTTTACTGTATCTCTCTTTTCTGGCTCTTCTCCCTTTATGGATTCTACTTCTTTCTTTTTTCTCTTTGTTCTCTCCCCATTTTCATCTTATGTTCGTTCCTTCTCTTCTACTTGTTCACTCTTTCTTTATTGCACTTCTCCCTTTCCCTCTTTTTCTGTATCTCTCTTTTCTGGCTCTTCTCCCTTTATGGATTCTACTTCTTTCTTTTTTCTCTTTGTTCTCTCCCCATTTTCATCTTATGTTCGTTCCTTCTCTTCTACTTGTTCACTCTTTCTTTATTGCACTTCTCCCTTTCCCTCTTTTACTGTATCTCTCTTTTCTGGCTCTTCTCCCTTTATGGATTCTACTTCTTTCTTTTTTCTCTTTGTTCTCTCCCCATTTTCATCTTATGTTCGTTCCTTCTCTTCTACTTGTTCACTCTTTCTTTATTGCACTTCTCCCTTTCCCTCTTTTTCTGTATCTCTCTTTTCTGGCTCTTCTCCCTTTATGGATTCTACTTCTTTCTTTTTTCTCTTTGTTCTCTCCCCATTTTCATCTTATGTTCGTTCCTTCTCTTCTACTTGTTCACTCTTTCTTTATTGCACTTCTCCCTTTCCCTCTTTTACTGTATCTCTCTTTTCTGGCTCTTCTCCCTTTATGGATTCTACTTCTTTCTTTTTTCTCTTTGTTCTCTCCCCATTTTTATCTTATGTTCGTTCCTTCTCTTCTACTTGTTCACTCTTTCTTTATTGCACTTCTCCCTTTCCCTCTTTTACTGTATCTCTCTTTTCTGGCTCTTCTCCCTTTATGGATTCTACTTCTTTCTTTTTTCTCTTTGTTCTCTCCCCATTTTTATCTTATGTTCGTTCCTTCTCTTCTACTTGTTCACTCTTTCTTTATTGCACTTCTCCCTTTCCCTCTTTTACTGTATCTCTCTTTTCTGGCTCTTCTCCCTTTATGGATTCTACTTCTTTCTTTTTTCTCTTTGTTCTCTCCCCATTTTCATCTTATGTTCGTTCCTTCTCTTCTACTTGTTCACTCTTTCTTTATTGCACTTCTCCCTTTCCCTCTTTTACTGTATCTCTCTTTTCTGGCTCTTCTCCCTTTATGGATTCTACTTCTTTCTTTTTTCTCTTTGTTCTCTCCCCATTTTTATCTTATGTTCGTTCCTTCTCTTCTACTTGTTCACTCTTTCTTTATTGCACTTCTCCCTTTCCCTCTTTTTCTGTATCTCTCTTTTCTGGCTCTTCTCCCTTTATGGATTCTACTTCTTTCTTTTTTCTCTTTGTTCTCTCCCCATTTTCATCTTATGTTCGTTCCTTCTCTTCTACTTGTTCACTCTTTCTTTATTGCACTTCTCCCTTTCCCTCTTTTACTGTATCTCTCTTTTCTGGCTCTTCTCCCTTTATGGATTCTACTTCTTTCTTTTTTCTCTTTGTTCTCTCCCCATTTTCATCTTATGTTCGTTCCTTCTCTTCTACTTGTTCACTCTTTCTTTATTGCACTTCTCCCTTTCCCTCTTTTTCTGTATCTCTCTTTTCTGGCTCTTCTCCCTTTATGGATTCTACTTCTTTCTTTTTTCTCTTTGTTCTCTCCCCATTTTCATCTTATGTTCGTTCCTTCTCTTCTACTTGTTCACTCTTTCTTTATTGCACTTCTCCCTTTCCCTCTTTTACTGTATCTCTCTTTTCTGGCTCTTCTCCCTTTATGGATTCTACTTCTTTCTTTTTTCTCTTTGTTCTCTCCCCATTTTTATCTTATGTTCGTTCCTTCTCTTCTACTTGTTCACTCTTTCTTTATTGCACTTCTCCCTTTCCCTCTTTTACTGTATCTCTCTTTTCTGGCTCTTCTCCCTTTATGGATTCTACTTCTTTCTTTTTTCTCTTTGTTCTCTCCCCATTTTCATCTTATGTTCGTTCCTTCTCTTCTACTTGTTCACTCTTTCTTTATTGCACTTCTCCCTTTCCCTCTTTTACTGTATCTCTCTTTTCTGGCTCTTCTCCCTTTATGGATTCTACTTCTTTCTTTTTTCTCTTTGTTCTCTCCCCATTTTTATCTTATGTTCGTTCCTTCTCTTCTACTTGTTCACTCTTTCTTTATTGCACTTCTCCCTTTCCCTCTTTTACTGTATCTCTCTTTTCTGGCTCTTCTCCCTTTATGGATTCTACTTCTTTCTTTTTTCTCTTTGTTCTCTCCCCATTTTTATCTTATGTTCGTTCCTTCTCTTCTACTTGTTCACTCTTTCTTTATTGCACTTCTCCCTTTCCCTCTTTTACTGTATCTCTCTTTTCTGGCTCTTCTCCCTTTATGGATTCTACTTCTTTCTTTTTTCTCTTTGTTCTCTCCCCATTTTCATCTTATGTTCGTTCCTTCTCTTCTACTTGTTCACTCTTTCTTTATTGCACTTCTCCCTTTCCCTCTTTTACTGTATCTCTCTTTTCTGGCTCTTCTCCCTTTATGGATTCTACTTCTTTCTTTTTTCTCTTTGTTCTCTCCCCATTTTTATCTTATGTTCGTTCCTTCTCTTCTACTTGTTCACTCTTTCTTTATTGCACTTCTCCCTTTCCCTCTTTTTCTGTATCTCTCTTTTCTGGCTCTTCTCCCTTTATGGATTCTACTTCTTTCTTTTTTCTCTTTGTTCTCTCCCCATTTTCATCTTATGTTCGTTCCTTCTCTTCTACTTGTTCACTCTTTCTTTATTGCACTTCTCCCTTTCCCTCTTTTACTGTATCTCTCTTTTCTGGCTCTTCTCCCTTTATGGATTCTACTTCTTTCTTTTTTCTCTTTGTTCTCTCCCCATTTTCATCTTATGTTCGTTCCTTCTCTTCTACTTGTTCACTCTTTCTTTATTGCACTTCTCCCTTTCCCTCTTTTTCTGTATCTCTCTTTTCTGGCTCTTCTCCCTTTATGGATTCTACTTCTTTCTTTTTTCTCTTTGTTCTCTCCCCATTTTTATCTTATGTTCGTTCCTTCTCTTCTACTTGTTCACTCTTTCTTTATTGCACTTCTCCCTTTCCCTCTTTTACTGTATCTTTCTCTTTCTTCCTCACCTCTCTTTACAAATTCTTTTTCTCTTGGATTATTTTTGCATTCCTTCTTCTTTTTTTTCTTATCACTCACGCATTCACTCTTTGCTTCATTTCTCCCTTTCACTGTTTGTCACGCTCTCTTTTCTTAGCACCCCCCCGCTATTTCTAATTAGCCTTCCCTTTTTCTTCTCTTCCATTCTACATTCTCCTCCCTTATTTCATTAAGTATTTCTCCACACCATATAATCTCTCCTTTATGTGTTGTTTCGTCCATTTTCCCTCTCTCTGATTTCTCTTTCCTCGCTCTAATTCTTTCTTACGTCTTTCCTCTAAACCATGACAACAAACACGCTAACGGATTTGTTTCTATGCTCCCATAATTAATCAGGCCTAGTTTCCATGGCAACAACTAGTCGCACTTACCAAGGATATGGACAGAGTGGGCCATTCGATATGACTGACTGACCAAGCAGTTCTTTCCCGTGTCCAGTTTAGCCGGATGGACTTGTCAATATTCTTTCCTTCCTGTTCCCAATCTTAACCCCTCATTTGCATCGCTATGGCTGCATTCGGGATGTGTTCGTTTCTAGCATCAATCAGCTTTGTGATTAGAGCTGATAAATATGCAGGTCTAACATTTATAGAAATTGCTAATCATGTTTGGTCAAGCCCCCTCCCCCACCTCTCTCTTTTCTCTCTCCTTTTCTTTATATCCTCTCTTTTCCTTTCGCTTCCGTTCTCCTACATCCTTCCAGGACGTAGGCGATCATGATTCTCCATAGTGTTCTTTCTTTTGCTGCTCTCGGCAAAACTCGGGCTTTTGCAAATCCTTTTTTTGTCGTATGTATCCCTTTGTGGATGTGTGGATGGTGTAATAGATAGCGGTTCGGACTGAGAATCTGGGGTACTGAGTTCGAATTCCAACCGCGTTCGTTACGTTCACTAACGCGCAAATGCCCTTGAGAAATGTATCACCTCTCCACAGCTGTACGTTAAATAGTCGGAATTGTATCTGAAAATTCCTTTATTATACTCAAAAACATTGGTAATGCAAGATCAACACGCACAAAAGAAAATAAATGATTTTTATATATTCCAAAATATATTTCGATTTTAAATAACCACAAAAGTGTTGATAAACCGTAAAAAACAAATTTAGTCAAATCATATTGATTCATGGGGAACAAAATGTGCGCGGACTTATCTTAACGCTAAGTGGCGTTGTATAAAGCAATATAAAAGGAAATAATTCAAACACTCACCCTCATTTTTCTCTTTACTTACATTGACCCATAATGACAAGACGAGATTCCCACCGGGAAGAATTAGGTCCCGAATGTAACAAGATTTCATATATATATATATATATATAGTTTACATTGAAGTCAAAACTCAGAGGCGACAGACTGTTTCATGCTAAAAGCAAATCATCAAGCTGCATGTTTTGTGTTTTTCTCAACTATTTATATATACAGGTCAGTATTACGATTGCATTTAGCTTTAAACAGCCTGTCGCCTCTGAGTTTTGACTTCAGTGTTCACTTTTATATTTACATATACGCTATATCTCTGATATTGCGCACTTTATCCCATAAATATAGCACACCTTAAAACTAAATTTCTTCATATATACATATATATATATATATATATATATATATATATATATATATATATATATATATATATTATATTATATTAATTGATTTAAAATATAGTTTTATCGCTACACAGTGATAACCATGTTTCGAAAATGGAAGCCAAAGCCTTTGAATTCAATTTTGTTACCAAATTAAAGACATTAGTTCCATTTCCTCGCCAAGCGAATTTTTTTGACGAGGAAATGGAACTAATGTCTTTAATTTGGTAACAAAATTGAATTCAAAGGCTTTGGCTTCCATTTTCGAAACATGGTTATCACTGTGTAGCAATAAAACCATATTTTAAATCAATTAATATAATTTTATGTCTTACTGTTCTTTCTTTTTATATATATATATATATATATATATATATATATATATATATATATATATATATATATATATATACATATATATATATATATATGAATATGAATTAACTGATTGAAAATTTATATATATATGAATATGAATTAACTGATTTAAAATATGGTTTCTTCGCTACACACTAATAACCATGTTTCAAAAAGTGAAACTAAAAACTTCAAATTTAATTATATAATTAAATTAAAAGCATTAGTTCTGTTTCATCTTCAAGCGAATTATGCTTTGTGAATTCACATTGAGCACTATTTTGTAAAAATAAAAAAAAATCAATAAGAACACCGGATTATATATCTTACTGTTCTTTCTTTTTGTTTATATATACATATATATATAAATATAAAATAAAATAATAGTTAGACTAAACTACAACAATCAACACCAACATTGAATAAATAGCTTTAATTATTTTTCCAAACTAAAATAAAACTATTAAATAAGCGATATAAACAAATTTTTACTACGTTAATAAAAGCACCGATTAAAATAAAAAATAAAAAAATATTTAAGATAAGAAATAAAAAATAAATAAAAACAAGCAAAATAATTTAACCCAAATAAATAAACAAATAAAAGACTTCCTCTAAAATAACCGCCAAAATAACCGCCAAAATAGACTACCCACAATGCACCACTGACCCGTATATATAAATAGCCGAGAAAAATAACAACACTCGTGGCCTGACGATCGTGTCTAGCATAAAACAGTCTGTCGCCCCTAAGTGTTGACTTCTATGTTCACTTTTATATTTATATTTACACACGCTCTATCTCTGATACTGAGCACTTTATTCCATAAATATAGCACACCTTAAGACTTCACACACACACACACACACACACACACACACACACACACACATATATATATATATATATATATATATATATATATATATATATATGTTCCTAAACACTCCTATATAGATTGTGGGGTAGAACTTGAAGTATGTAAAGTCATTTCCATATTTAAAAAGTAAGATGAATGCAAATGCACCCCTTGATGACGAAGTAGCAAATCGGATTGCCAAAGCTACAAGTTCATTTGGCAAGCTTCGCCACCGTCTATGGAATAAGAGAAGAACTGGACATTAAAATATGCGTTCATAGAGCAGCCGTTTTGACCACACTGTTGTACGGCTTATAATCTTGAACTTCATATAGGTCCCATATCAATCAGCAGGATGTTATCCACAAAAAATTAGTCTCCTCACGATCTGTGGCTATACGTTTGACGATAGGGTGTCCAATGTTGATCTCGCAAAATGCAACATTAGTGGAACTGAGACTTTCCTGGTGGAGTCACAACCTCGCTGGGCTGGTCACGTTGGATGTATGGCGACAGAATACCTAAGGTCCTTATGTATAGTCAGCTTGACAGTGGACAAAGAACTGTTGGACGGCCGTGGCTCAGGTAAAAAGACAAGCTAAAGCGTAGCATGTCAGTGCGCTTCATACTAACTTCGAGCGAGTTTCTATGGATAGAAATAACTGGAGGTATTGTGGTAACATAAATTTAGAAATAAGTCGACTAAGTGACGAAAGACAGCGGTGAAAAGTGTCAGCAAATATTCTAGTGACTATGTCCCGAGATCGTCCCTGTTGCATATTATGCGAACTTGTTTGCATGTCACTAGCGGGACTGAATTGTCACATACGACACAAACATAAAAAGAACTGAATGAAGTTGTTGGATCCCCATACGTTGAAATCAATGGGAGAGTCCATCATATAACCGTGGTTCCCAAAGTGGGGTTGGGTATTTTGATTTTAAAGGGGCAATCCGAGAAGAAGTAATTTACAGTGAATTTTCTCAAGTGAATCTTTGTAAGTATGAGTGTCTGTCTATATTTCTGATATGAGGTCTTATGTACACTATTTACATTATTCGGACTATTGTCCTCATCTTTGTCGCCATATTTATTACAACGTTTCGGCCGTTGTACGCTCCGGCCTTCTTCAGGTGGTTGGAATGTCGAACTGAACTCTTTATTTCGCTCACTGGGTTAGACTGTTCTAGTTCCACGTGCCATGTTTAATGGATATCAGTTATCAGTTATCTCCTGGTAATTTCCCTCTGAAAGTTCTCCACTGCCTTAACCGGGTACTGAACACACACTCTTTGGGTCATGTCACTAGATCTAACTAACGCCTTTATCCACTGTGCCATGTGTCCTTGATGGCATAACGTTGTAATAAATATGACGACAAAGATGAGGACAATAATGTAAATATGAGTGTCTGTCTATATTTCTGAGATGTGTATGCAAGTTAATATAAGTATAAGTATATAAAACAGTATATACGTCATGTAACTTTTAGCTCTCCAAAAGGTTTGTAACTATTTATATCTCCACATCTTGACGGTTGTGTTTTGAACGAATGAAAAAATCAAGAGAGGTAACTGGCTGTCTATGTGGCTATGGTTACCATGGCGGCATATAAAGCTTGTTAGGTCCCTTGATTTTGTTCTCAACTTTTTGAAAAGCTAAAAAACGATACCGGCTAAAGAAAAAAAAGTAAAACAATTTTTTCTGAAAACCCACTTGGAACACAATTTTTAATATTTGTCTGGAAAAATACATGTATTATAAATATTACATATAAATATTACATATAATTATTACATATAAATATTACATATAAATATTAGTTTTTTCAAAATCTTATTTTCTCTCGCTCTGTCGCTTTATATATATATATATATATATATATATATATATATATATATATATATATATATATATATATTATAAATTAACTGATTTAAAATATGTTTTTTGGCTACACAGTCAGTTAATTTATAATATTAATGCTCTGTACATTTACATTGAGCACTATTGTGTGAAAATAAAAATATCTATAAGAACACCGGATTATATATCTTACTGTTCTTTCTTCATATATATATATATATATATATATATATATATATATATATATATATATATATATATATATATCATGGTTTTCGTGCAAAACACCGAAATGATGTGATAACTTAGATCGTGGGCACATTATTATCGGCCTTGTGCGGGGGCGCGCAAGTGAAGAGAACATTTTTGAATTTGGCGCCGCCTTTATGCTGACGGATCACATCATTACTGTAGTGTCACGTGGTTCATTATCTAAGGGAAAATAGCCTTCTACATTTGCCACTGGTTTTGTTTTTTTAATTTATCCACGTGGAAATGAGAAAGTGTATTTTTATTTATTTATCCAAATGTTTATGTGAATGTTACACCACCATTCCTTTACTCAACCTTAACAAAAACGTTCTCTCTCTCTCTCCCTTCTCTCTCTCTTCTTTCTCTTACCCTGTATCAAGAAATAGGCAGCCATTCCCCTCCCCACCTTTCTGTGATTCTCTTTTTGGAATTAACTCGTAACGGGCAGAGCAAACATGGAATGAATACAGTGACTTCAAATGCTTCCTGCTTTACAAGCGCAATAAAATACGTTCCTTAATAAAGGTCACAGGTCACGATTAGCAGCGGGGTGATGTATTATTCCAGCGGCCAACGGATTTCCCAAAGACTGACTCGACAATCTCGTCAAACACAGGGAAAAATCAATGACTTTTGGAGGATAATGATGACACTTTCCGATATACAAAAATGTACACTTTAAAGAAAAGGGCTTATATTGTCCATGGTTAAATGTTTTCTTTGTCACAGTGTGTTAATAAGATTTGATGTTAAGTTTCTGTTATTGCATGGCGAATATTTGAAGGTACAGGGTGGTCCGAAAGACTTGTCGCCCTCTTACCAAGAAGTAATGAGAAAAAAAAGTAATACAGTAATATAAAGCATTTGTACTGGATTCAGTTTATTTGCTTTCATTGACGCTGTCACACATTGGGTGTGTCTGTATGAACACCATCATTTCCGTGGCATAAAATGATGCGGCATTATGACCTGCGTGGTATTTTACGAAACTGTGACCAAATATGTAAATGAGAATTACATTGTCACACCTCGTATATAATCTTAGAATTAAGAATCGCTATCAGACACTTCTAATTCCCTTCGGCTTATATCGAGCGGGTGGCATTAATGACGAATTCATGAAATGAACTACAAGGTGGTCCGAAAGACTTGTCACCCTTTACCAAAAAGTAAAGAGAACAACAAGTACACTATTTACGTTATTCGGACTATTGTCCTCATCTTTGTCGCCATATTTATTACAACGTTTCGGCCGTTGTACGCTCCGATCTTCCTCAGGTGGTTGGAATGTCGATCTGAATCCTTTATTTCGCCCACTGGAGTAGACTGCTCTAGTTCCACGTACCATGTCTAATGGATGTCAGTTATCTCCTACTAATTCCCCTCTGCAAGTTCTTCACTGCCTTAACCGGGTATTGAACTCACACTCCTTGGGTCATTTAACTGGATCTAACCAACGCCTTTATCCACTGTGCCATGTGTCCACCTGAAGAAGGCCGGAGCGAAACACGACTGAAACGTTGTAATAAATATGGCGACAAAGATGAGGACAATAGTCTAAATAATGTAAATAGGGTACATAATACCTCATCTCAGAAATATAGACAGATACAGAACAAGTAATGCAGTAATACAAAGCACATGGACTGGATTTGGTTTATTCACTTTCATTGACACTGTCGGTATGAATACATCATTTTCATGGCCCAAAATCATGCGTGATAATATCCTGTGTGATATTTTACAAAGCTGTACTTCGGTGATTGCTGCAAATGCTCTCCGAAGGTGTCTTTCAACTGAAGGGTATTCTGATATCTTTCATGAGAAACCCTATTCTTGATAATACAAAAGAAAGCGTTGAAATAGAAAATTATATTATGTAGTAGTGACAAGACTTTCGGACCACGTTGTACATTTTGCATTACAATTTTAATCGTTCTTTTCTGTCAGTGGCTATGCATTAATTCCAAACCATTGTCAATAATCTTTAACTGATTTGTAATGCAGTCCAATAGTAAAATCTTGTTTGAAGTACATGTCTTTAGTAAAATGATTTTTTATTATCTCGTGACCCGTAGTTTCGTAGGGACACCATGTGTCCTGCAGCCGCATTAAATGCGGTGTTTCTTGGGCAAGATAGCCTGCCGGAGCCCAACCGTCTCCAGTCCGGCTTTGAATTCAGATTTTTCTTTCTTCTCCAGTCTGTCCTGCTATTTACCCATAGTTGGGATGCGAAGAATAGGTTCCATATCTTTCCAAAAGGGTATTTGCACGTAAATGAATGTAATGGATCCTACTGGAGTTCTAACTCGGCCCTCTGCGTCAAATGATTAGGAAGCGCCAAAATATTCTTGGATCGACGAAGAACAGATTTCAAAATACATTCTTTTTTTTTGTCATTTAATCAGATAATAGGAAATTGATAGGGCTGAGAACCTTTCGACGTCAACTCGTATTTCTACAATAAAATCATTTTAAAGATATGAATGAAAGTTTTTACATTATGAATAGCTGTATTCTATCAGTAATCTTTGCATTAATTCGTATAATGCTGAATATTCTGTCCCAGGTCAAACTATAGCCGATGTCCTCCCAAGTGAAGGCTCGCCTAGATCAAGGACACGTGGGCGTTGATAAAATCGACAGAATTTTTAATCCTGGTCTGCACGACTTGCATCCATATCTATACAGGTAAGTCTGTCCCTATAGTGCCAGACGACCCTTCATCCGCCCTTTTAGAAGTATTGTTTTAAAACTGCTGTATGCCTAGCCACCTTCCACAATAGAAAAACACGATAGGGGAACCGGTTTAGACGCCGATGAACTGACCATGTGGCAGATAATATTGAGTTACATGGTATAAGTAGCACTCGTAGAGTGACTTGATTGACATAACGTAAATATTAGTGTACCAAAATTATTTTCGCTTTTTAAAGACTTTTACCCAAATGTTATTTCATGTACAAAACGAAAGACAGTGTATGACTAATTTATCTTCCAATGGAAGTTACAATTATTGTGGTTCTGGCAATTTTTAAACAATTATCGTAAACTGGGTTTCAATTTCACAGAAGATTCTCGTAGAATTTAAAAAAAAATGGAACGCAATGAAACTGTTCAGAAGTGTCTCAAGGAGGGAGCTTGTCGCTTAAAAGAAATAATGGATCTGTTGTCGCTTGTAATGATAAGCACTCGAAAATTTTCCGGTAAGCTAGCTTCATCGAAATATATCGAACAGTGCATAAGCTTAGAAAAAATATGCATGAGTTCTGAAAGTGTTCCGCATAAGCTTGAAGACAGAACTACTTTCGGTAAATCCGAATATATATTGGGTTGGCCAAAAGGTTCGTTCGGTTTATTAATTAAATTTTCTACTTAATAAACCGAACGAAAATTTGGGCCAACCACAAAATACAAAATACACCATCCAGCTTTACATTGGCACCAAGGATTGATTCGTTCACTGTGGCTTATCAACTGTTTGCAGGTTATTTAAAGCGAGAAATATTTTTACATTGTAAGATTTTTTTAAAATTTCAGATAATAATACAAGTCTTACTAATTAAACCATAGCCGGTGGGGAGGTGGAATCATACCTTTCTCAAGAGTATTTGCGCGTAAGTGAATATAACGAACCCAACTGGAATGGAAACTCGGCTCTTCAAATAACAATTTCGAGCCGTTATACATTATACCACAAGCACGTCCAAGCATACAGAACCTGGTATTTCGAAGCAGGCACCCATCTAGGTACTAACGAGATTCGACGTTGCTTAACTTCGGCGATCGTCTTGGACAGGTGTTTCAACGTGATGTGGACGTAGGCCTTACGCTCTAAGGAAAATTGCGGATATATTTCCCATCTCAGCTTGGAACAGTTTCGTAGTGATTAAAGTTTAGCTTAGTATGGCACTTAGCGACGTGATTTGGGTACCCATTGAGGCTATAACTCACTACCTAAGTACCCGAAAGGATCTTGTTAACGCTTATTATACGCTGAAATATTCTGAAAACTGTTACTTTTTTGTTGTTGCTACTGTTGTTTGTGAGGATCAAGGCCGTAAACCATTGATTTTCGATGACTTGAAAGAAGCTGGTTTGTGCTAAAGTTGTTATATAGATGATAATCAGACACTCAACCAGAAAATGCTTGCTTCCTAGAGAACAGGTTGCAAATTTAATCAAGTTGTTACGCAATTCCCACCAGCCGCAGATTGCGAAATCACGTGTCTTAATTCTATTTTTAAGAAATTTCCGTCATTGTGCTTTTTTTTTTTAGGCCTATACTTCCAAAGCGATTAGACAGGTTCCTAGAGGTTGGTCGTTTTTTAAAAATTTATTATTATGACGCTATCGCTAGATAGATTGACATACAAGACGAAAGAGTTTCATATTTGCCCATTAGATGGGGACTTGTGATGATTTTGTGCAAGCACAACTATCAACAGCTTTCGAAAAGTTCCGTCTACAGAATTTCAGTCACAAGCATTGGGACAAAGCGTTGTATGGTTTTTCAGACACCTCCCAATTAGACTGCACGCTTAGATCGCTTCCTTGTATAATCGACCACCGTGATATTCGAACCTGGTTTCTTCTGGTTTCGCATCCACCATTCTCCCAGAAGGAGCAACGATTTTCTTCATTTCAGATGCAACCCCCAAGCCAAAATCAACAGCTCATTCTCATAATAAAATGAGCAAGAATGCATTTTTATGTCAAACTGACCAACAATACATTTTTATAATAAAATGACCAACAATACATTTTTATAACAAAATGACCAACAATACATTTTTATAACGAAATGACCGACAATACATTTTTATAGCAAACTGACAATCAATGTAACGCTAAAAAATACATTTTCTATAGTAAAATTAACAACGATGCATGTTATGATCTACGAACTATATGTCTAAAAGAACGTACCTTTATCATGAAGTCATAAAACTACGTACAAAATATTTAGATTTCGGCATGAAATAACCCATGGAGATGTCGATATTCCGCTAAATAAAATCAAACAACCAACCGAACATTTCGGGTGAGTTTCGGTTGGAATTTGTAAAACAGTTTTTCAGAGAAATATGCTTCTCAAGTTCACTACCTGTTATATCTCTTTCTAGTAATGACGGTATGGTTTTCGGTCACTTCTCAACCCTATATAGCATGCTGAGATCGTCTGCCAAGGTCGATATTATCAAGAAGACAAATTCTGGGATCAGATCCCGGAACCCATGGTAAGAACGCTAACCGTCTAACCACTCGGCCGCACGCTCATTTTTTTTCTTATTTACACGGAGGAATATTATCAAGAGCTAAAAAATTAGGTATCAAATGAGATTTTATGGTCCATTCAAACAAGTATTTCTGTTTTCATTTGATTGTAATTAATAAAATAATTCGGTTTCATTAAATGCTGCAGTAATTATCATTTCGAAAAATATACTACTGTAAAGATTAATAAATGGCGATTGAAAATCGGGTAAGAACTGAGATACTTGCCAATCGTAACGAGAGAAGAGTAAGCTTAGACTAGGAATTAATGTCATAAAGCAATAAATTACGTTGTGGTTGAAGTAGTTGCATATTATCTGACGGTGCTACTCGTCGGTATTCGAGCCCAAGTAAAAACCAGAATGTTGAATGTTATCGTCTTAGAATGAACTGACGCGCTATCTCACAAGAAATTGTTTTGCCCTGAAGCGGCTGACGATATAATTCATAGATATGACGTCTCACATTGACAGGACTTATAATTAGGTATGCAGCACTGAATATAGTACAATTTTCTCTTCTGGGGGAAGGAATAATCGCTGTGGATATTGTCTGTTTTTTTTTTTGTTTGTTTTTTAATAAGGCGAAGATATTTATCTCTCTCACTGACAAATGGAATTTGGGCAACTTTTTGTAAGCAACATCCTGACATTTAAATAGGGCAGCAGCCATACAGAAACGCTTTGCATAGGCTCCCGAGTAACTGCATCATATTTTCGCAAATCTTGTTAACCGGATAATCATTAAGGATAATTAGTAGATAAAACTCCATAACATTCTAGTGAAATAAATTAACCAGCTTGTCTATGATCGCTTTTATACCGAAGGATCAATGGCCTTCTACACTTGGAGGAGGAATGGCTTGCTCTGTCGTCTCATGAACTTAAACCGGCATTTAACGATGAAAAACATCAGAATGCGTCTTCCTTGGGCTGAATGCGATAGAATGTAAGAATTAAACTAATAATCTATTTAAAGAATAAGAAAAATAGATAATTTTATCAGAAGAAATATTGTAGCTCATGAAATTTTAGAATGTTGATATGTCTGTTCATGAGAAGGTTAGTCCGCTGTATCGTAGCAGATAATTTCTTTCGTCAGAAACCATCTTGCACATTTACAAATTTGTCCGGGAATCATTTTAAGCAAATCACCCTACGCAAGGCAGGAGGGCCACTAGTACGCAAGGGGTCACAGGGAGTGAGAGGAAGAGTAAAGAGGAGTGTTTAGAAAAAGGATAAAGAGAAGAACAGGTATCAAGGTCAAGGCATCAGAAGATGTCGGTTGACATTACATTTGAATATTTGAAGATTATAGCTATCAGGGAAGCAAATGATAAGAAAGTAGTTCCACTGACGGGAGGTGTGAGAAAAGAAGCTGTTGGAGTAGAAGAGATGACTATATTTAACTGTTTCGATAGTGAAAGGGTGGGACCGAGATGCCAACCTAGTAGCACGCTTAAATTCATGCAGTTTAGGAACCGGTGAAAGTAGCTCGTCAGAGCAGTTGCCATGAAAATACCTGTAGAAGAGACAAAGGGAAGCCACAGCACGTCTGTGAGAGAGTGTTTGTTGACGAGATGCCAGATCAGGACCTATGACATTGCATATCCGTCTCTGGATTTTGTCGAGGACGTCGAGATGAACAGCGGAGGCACCAGACCATATATGGCAGTATTATTCCGTGCAAGGACGAATGGTTGATTTGTAGATTTGAAGGATGAACTCAGGTAAGAAAAACCTTCTGGCACCACACAGAGAACCAACTTTCATTGCGGTAGATGAAGCTATTGATTCAATGTAGCTGTTCCTCTTCAGGTCAGTGGACAGCGTGAGACCACGCATGCGCAGAGAGGCGCTCCGGTGGAGTTGGGAATCAGCCATCCTGATGGTAGGCAGGGTGGGTTCTCTATGGTGGGTAAATGAGAGCAGTTCCGTTTTGGAGGCATTAAACTTTACAAGTCATTTCCTGCACCAGGCATCCACAGATTGGATGTCCTTTTCGGCCAGGTTAGTTTTGTCAGCGATGCCGGATTTACTATTGAGGCAGGAGTAAATACTAGTGACGTCGGCGTAGATGCCAAATTGGGAATTGATGGCATCAGGAAGATCGCTAATGAAGATCAGAGGTCTGAGGCTACGGCTATATATCTCCAAAGTCTCCACAAAATCAAATGAAGGATTTGACCTGGAATCACGACTTCAGTCACTTTCCCATCGATGTGACGTAGATCCCCTCTGTATTTTCTAGAAATATTTTCATAGCAATTTTTCTAATGAGCTCTCATCCTTGGTATCCCGACTGCATGAATTTAAACGTGCTATTTTTTTTTTAAGCTTATCACCCCAAGCAAGCCACTAGCACGCAAGGGGTTACAGAAGGTTTGGAGGAAGAGCAGATAGGAGTGGTAAAGGAGAGGATGTGGAGAAAGATAGTGGATCGATCAAGGCAAGTGGGTTACAGAAGATTTGGAGCGAGAGCCGATAGGAATGAAAGGTGAAAGAATGTGGAGAAGGGAAGTGGATAGATCAAGGCAACTAGTTTGGCAATTAGGTCTCACCGTTTTACTGACTGACTAGCTACATATAACCGTATGCTCTATTCTAAAAGTTTTTTTTTCTGGATATTCTCGTCTGTGGAAATTGTCCTATTTCATAATGCCCTGACACCTACAATCTTCAAAAATTTAAATGCAACATCAATCGCCATTTCCGTCTTCCATAAACCTGTTCTTTTATTGTTCTTTCTACTGACTAAAGTCTTCTCATTCTTTTCTACCGCAAGTCTGTCCTCCTTTACGGCAGCGAATGTTGGACGGCCTCCTTAAAGATGAGGAAGAGACTCGAGGCGGCTGATGTATGGTTCTACAGAAGGATACTAAGGATATGGACCGAGCATGTGAGCAACGATGAAGTTTGGAGAGGATGTAAACAAGGAGGAAGCTTATACGTAATATCAGGAAGAGGCAGCTGAAATTTCTGGGACACGTAATGAGAAAGGAGGGCTTGGAGAATCTGATACTCACAGGACGGATAGAGGGGAGAGAAAGACAAGGAAAAGCAACGCATGACATACCTGGCGGGCTTATGCAAGTGGATGACAGAACGTGGTGTGATGGAGGTGACGGAGAGACGAAACTTATTGAGAGCTACAAGGGATAGGGGGAAGTGGAGAGCTATGATCGCCTACGTCCTGAAGGGACACGGCACATAAAAAGAAAAGAACTCCTTTCGCTTTAGTGGCTTTATCGCCTTGCTTGGGGTGAAAAGATAAGAAACAATGCTTTGTTATAAATTGTTAATAAGTAGTTCGCTATTTAAAATGTAAATATATTATTTTTTTTCCTGTATTTCTAACGAACCAAAACCAGTTGAGGAAATATGTCACCAGAAATTGTTTTTCCCTGAAGCGAATGGCGACATTATTCATCGATATGATTTCGCGGGTTCTACAGAGTGCGACCTGAAGACCTGCCACATTTTAAAGGTTGACAAAAAGACTAAAGTTGTTATTTTAAAAAAAGATTATTTCATTGTTGTTTAAAGAAATGGATAAAGGTTTTTTTATTCATTCGGTTTTAAAAAGGACATCCTCCAAACGGTGACCTCTAGTCGACATATACTATTGTAGAAGATTTTTAAAGTTTTCCATCACCCGGAAGTCCGAGGGATCTTTCTGTTGGCTTTATTTTAAGCGCTGAAGCCTTGTTCCAGAACTGTTCAACCCATAGCGGTATTGATTTTCTATCCGCAACAGTATCCTTCCAACGTAATATGAAAGGAACACAAAAATCTCTTTGTCATGCAATTACAGATTCACCTGTCTTAAAAGAAAACGATTCAAAAGCAAACGCATAGTTTTCACTGGTTCAAGCCATGATGGTAATTCATGGTATCTAAAAAAAAAAATGGTGGTAAGGCAGTTATATTAAACATTTCACCCTACGGAAGGCAAGAGTGCTATTAGCACGCAGCGGGTTACGGAGAGTGAACGTGAAAGACAAGACTGGATTGAGGAAAGGAAAAAAAGGACAGAGATCAAGTCAACAGAAGATGGGGATTGACGCAGTATTTACATTTTTGAAGATTATTGTTATTTGGGAAGCAAGTGAGAGGAAGGGATTTTCAATGTCGGGAAGATCGAGAAAATAAAATGTTGGAGTAGAAGTGGCGGTTCCAATTGAAAGATGAATACAGCATTGCCTCTTGCCTACGTTCGCTAGCACAACGCTGGTGACAGTTTAAAATGTGGGAGGTATATTTGTTGTGGAGCTGGAATCCCTCGGTCCCAAGGCTAAGATCAAAGTGTAGTATCTGTTCGCGGATTACTCGCTGAATGATCGCCTATGGGGCCGGGATTCCTTCTCCGATACAGGCCGGCGGCAGGGATTCGTCCCTGCGCTGGTAGTATCGTGGCTATGTCTGACTAGCTATGACCAGCTTGGACAAGCTATGACCAGCTAAGACCAGCCAAGACCAGCTATGACTAGCTAAAGCCAAAGCACTGCGACCCGGGTGAAAACTCGGGTCCATTCCCCCTCCCTTCCCACGTTAAACTCCGACCTTGTGTCACAACCTGGCCCTGTGGGAGGTCAAGTAAATCCCAAGGCTAAGATCAAAGTGTAGTATCTGTTCGCGGATTACTCACTGAATGATCGCCTATGGGGCCGGGATTCCTTCTCCGATACAGGCCGGCGGCAGGGATTCGTCCCTGCGCTGGTAGTATCGTGGCTAAGTCTGACTAGCTATGACCAGCTCTGACCAGCTTTGGACAAGCTATGACCAGCTAAGACCAGCCAAAGACCAGCTATGACTAGCTAAAGCCAAAGCACTGCGACCCGGGTGAAAACTCGGGTCCATTCCCCCTCCCTTCCCACGTTAAACTCCGACCTTGTGTCACAACCTGGCCATGTGGGAGGTCAAGTAAATCCCAAGGCTAAGATCAAAGTGTAGTATCTGTTCGCGGATTGCTCACTGAATGATCGCCTATGGGGCCGGGATTCCTTCTCCGATACAGGCCGGCGGCAGGGATTGGTCCCTGCGCTGGTAGTATCGTGGCTACGTCTGACTAGCTATGACCAGCTTGGACAAGCTATGACCAGCTAAGACCAGCCAAAGACCAGCTATGACTAGCCAAAGCACTGCGACCCGGGTGAAAACTCGGGTCCATTCCCCCTCCCTTCCCACGTTAAACTCCGACCTTGTGTCACAACCTGGCCGTGTGGGAGGTCAAATAAATCCCGTGTAGTATCTGTTCGCGGATTGCTCTCTGAATGATCGCCTATGGGACCGGGATTCTTCCTCCGATACGGGCCGGCGGCAGGGTTTGGTCCCTGCGCTGGTGGTATCGTGGCTACGTCTGACTAGCTATGACCAGCTTGGACAAGCTATGACCAGCCAAGACCAGCTATGACTAGCTAAAGCCAAAGCACTGCGACCCGGGTGAAAACTCGGGTCCATTCCCCCTCCCTTCCCACGTTAAACTCGACCTTGTGTCACAACCTGGCCATGTGGGAGGTCAAGTAAATCCCGAGGTGGAATCCCTCGGTCTCAAGGCTAAGATCAAAGAGTAGTATCTGTTCGCGGATTGCTCACTGAATGATCGCCTATGGGGCCGGGATTCCTTCTCCGATACGGGCCGGCGGCGGGGATTCGTCCCTGCGCTGGTAGTATCGTGGCTACGTCTGACTAGCTATGACCAGCTTGGACAAGCTATGACCAGCTAAGACCAGCCAAAGACCAGCTATGACTAGCTAAAGCCAAAGCACTGCGACCCGGGTGAAAACTCGGGTCCATTCCCCCTCCCTTCCCACGTTAAACTCCGACCTTGTGTCACAACCTGGCCGTGTGGGAGGTCAAATAAATCCCGTGTAGTATCTGTTCGCGGATTGCTCTCTGAATGATCGCCTATGGGACCGGGATTCTTCCTCCGATACGGGCCGGCGGCAGGGTTTGGTCCCTGCGCTGGTGGTATCGTGGCTACGTCTGACTAGCTATGACCAGCTTGGACAAGCTATGACCAGCCAAGACCAGCTATGACTAGCTAAAGCCAAAGCACTGCGACCCGGGTGAAAACTCGGGTCCATTCCCCCTCCCTTCCCACGTTAAACTCGACCTTGTGTCACAACCTGGCCATGTGGGAGGTCAAGTAAATCCCGAGGTGGAATCCCTCGGTCTCAAGGCTAAGATCAAAGAGTAGTATCTGTTCGCGGATTGCTCACTGAATGATCGCCTATGGGGCCGGGATTCCTTCTCCGATACGGGCCGGCGGCGGGGATTCGTCCCTGCGCTGGTAGTATCGTGGCTACGTCTGACTAGCTATGACCAGCTTGGACAAGCTATGACCAGCTAAGACCAGCCAAAGACCAGCTATGACTAGCTAAAGCCAAAGCACTGCGACCCGGGTGAAAACTCGGGTCCATTCCCCCTCCCTTCCCACGTTAAACTCCGACCTTGTGTCACAACCTGGCCGTGTGGGAGGTCAAATAAATCCCGTGTAGTATCTGTTCGCGGATTGCTCTCTGAATGATCGCCTATGGGACCGGGATTCTTCCTCCGATACGGGCCGGCGGCAGGGTTTGGTCCCTGCGCTGGTGGTATCGTGGCTACGTCTGACTAGCTATGACCAGCTCTGACCAGCTTGGACAAGCTATGACCAGCCAAGACCAGCTATGACTAGCTAAAGCCAAAGCACTGCGACCCGGGTGAAAACTCGGGTCCATTCCCCCTCCCTTCCCACGTTAAACTCGACCTTGTGTCACAACCTGACCGTGTGGGAGGTCAAGTAAATCCCGAGGTGGAATCCCTCGGATCCCTCGGTCTCAAGGCTAAGATCAAAGTGTAGTATCTGTTCGCGGATTGCTCACTGAATGATCGCCTATGGGACCGGGATTCTTCCTCCGATACGGGCCGGCGGCGGGGATTGGTCCCTGCGCTGGTGGTATCGTGGCTACGTCTGACCAGCTTGGACAAGCTATGACCAGTTAAGACCAGCCAAGACCAGCTATGACTAGCTAAAGCCAAAGCACTGCGACCCGGGTGAAAACTCGGGTCCATTCCCCCTCCCTTCCCACGTTAAACTCGACCTTGTGTCACAACCTGGCCATGTGGGAGGTCAAGTAAATCCCGAGGTGGAATCCCTCGGTCTCAAGGCTAAGATCAAAGTGTAGTATCTGTTCGCGGATTGCTCACTGAATGATCGCCTATGGGGCCGGGATTCCTTCTCCGATACAGGCCGGCGGCAGGGATTCGTCCCTGCGCTGGTAGTATCGCAGCTAAGACTAGCTATGACCAGCTAAAGACCAGCTTGGACAAGCTAAGACCAGCTAAAGCCAAAGCACTGCGGCCCGGGTGAAAACTCGGGTCCATTCCCCCTCCCTTCCCACATTAAACCCTGACCTTGTGTCACAACCTGACCCTGTGGGAGGTCAAGTAAATCAACAGGCCGGCGGCAGGGATTGGTCCCTGCGCTGGTAGTATCGTGGCTACGTCTGACTAGCTATGACCAGCTTGGACAAGCTTGGACAAGCTATGACCAGCTAAGACCAGCCAAGACCAGCTATGACTAGCTAAAGCCAAAGCACTGCGACCCGGGTGAAAACTCGGGTCCATTCCCCCTCCCCTTCCCACGTTAAACTCGACCTTGTGTCACAACCTGGCCATGTGGGAGGTCAAGTAAATCCCGAGGTATATTTGCTGTACTATAATCAATGCGTTACTGAAAATAGTACAATTTTCCCTCTTTGCTAAAGAAATATCGTCGTAGCTGGTGATATTTTTGTCTCGCACTGACAAATATGATTTAGAACAGTACTTTGCAAATAAACATCACTGCATCGAAAAATGACGACACTCAAAAAAAAAAAAAAATTGCCCGAGGAACTGAGCGATATTTTTGAGTTTCTAACTGTGGTTGTGAAATGGATAATCATTAATGATCCTGTGTACATTGTGCTGGATTTCGAGAAAGCGGTGATTGTTCTGATGCGGCTGACGAGATATCTCGCGAGAAAATTTCTCTGCCTTGGAATTTCCTATTCAAGCAGCCGACTGATAATTAGTCATGATAATTAGTTGATATTAGTCAAACTATCAATTAAACACTCCTTCCCCATAATTACCCACCGGTTAAACCCTGTTCGCCTCCACACGTGAGTGTCAGAAATTATCGAGTTCTCTTATCACTTTCTTTTTCTTGAACGCTGTAGGCGTCGGGGATTGACTGTGATTCTCCTCTTGTCAATGCCACGGAGAAGGTGCAGCTTGGCCGGGACGATTTCTGGAACTTGACTTCAGTTCATTTGTTTCGGTTTGTTTAACGCATTGGTTCCCAACCGATTTGGGGCCATGCCCCACTTTTCTAAAATTCTAGTGCCTCTCTGTAATATTTAATTCTTACATATTCAAAATTTTACTGCAATTCACGCGAAGGCAGCTTAAAAGGCCATTAACTTGGTCTCTAAACAAGCCTCTATAGTACATGGCGTCAATGAAAGAGAACAATAAAAAAAAACAAAAAGACAGTTAATTATATATAGTTTCAAAACATCTAATAGAGAACTGAAAGGCAGAAATATAAAATATTAGAATGAAAGCTTATTCTATAATATACTTTGATCATTTTAATTATGAAACAATAATGATAAATGAAATTTGAGCTCACGTTGGTATAGTAAGTCGTAGGATGCACATCCTACGCATATTACCACGCACGACCGGTGGGGCATGCGCCCCACGTTGGGAAACATTAGTTTAACGGCATATCAACTCATTTGTCATTTAATGCCGAAATTTAATTTGCTTGGGAGTTTTGGTAATTTTTCTTTCAAAAATATATTGCCGGTAATTTTTCTCTTTCTTTTCAATAATGCATTGCTGGTATTTTTCTTTCACTATGAAAATGCATTGCTGGTACATTGCTGGTTTTTTACAACTAAAATTCATTGCCGGCAGTCTTACTACAAATATGTATTTTTATACTTTCATAATTTTTGTACACCAGTTTAGCGGTTCATTATTTGCCCATTACTGGGACACTAACAGATGCTACCACCCTGAGTCAAGGTGGATCTGGGAACAACAGCAAATAAGAGTTGGTTCCCATCTCCTCAAAACCTACAATCTTCTTATAAGAGGCCTTACTAGCGGCTGTAGATTGTCATCATACACAGGACTAGCTTTATTAAGTAAAAAATTGATATTATTTACATTATTCGAACTATTGTCCTCATCTTTGCCGCTATATTTATTACAACGTTTCGGTCGTTGTACGCTCCGGCCTTCTTCAGGTGGTTGGAATGTCGAACTGAATCCTTTATTTCGCTCACTGGGGGTAGACTGTTTTAGTTCCACGAGCCATGTTTAATGAATGCCAGTTATCAGTTATCTCCTGTTAATTTCCTCCTTAAATTTATCCACTGCCTTAACCGGGTATAGAATTCACACTCTTTGGATCCTGTCACCGCTAGGATATTTTCCTAGTTACAACAATCTTGACTTCTTCAAATCTAGGGTTAACCATTATCTTTCCAGCATAGTCCTATGAACTTCAATTTTTCTCTTTCTTACGCTTACACAACATCACACCGTGACATTCTACCTTGAGTGGATCATTCGCGCCTTACTTTGAGTGAACATTAGTATAAAAATGTAAATGTTCGTTTTACTATTGTACAATGGTTATTTATTCTGTCTGACCAGTGTCGAGCGATGGTTCCCAAACTCAATTTGCTAGAAGATGCAAAAGTACAATAATTTCGATCCTCACCAAGTGACTCCTTATTTAAACATTTCTGGAAGCTTTGCTGTGGCGGTAACGGTAAATTAACTTGTCAAACTGATCATTAATACTGTGTCGTGAGTTCAATCCTCACTGGGTTCTCCATATTTGCGGTCATGTATTGTGGTTTTCTAAGCGTAGCTTAGATGTCGCACAAGGCCGAAATTATGCGGCACCAAGTACGGATCGTACTCTTTACGACCATGTATGAGACTGAGATAAATTTAGTAAGTGTTGATGTCATTACCATTTACTCCTGATTAGTTCGAGTAGGTCAAATTGGGTTCTCGGTATGACGATAAACTACATTCCGCAGCAAGTCCTCTGATCCGGAGGTTTTGAGGAGTGTGGAACCACCTCTTAATTGCTGGTGTTCCCAGGTTCACCCTGACCCAGGGTGGCAGCAACTGTTAGGGTCCCAGCTATGCGTAAATAGTTACCCCCCCAAAAAAAAAGAACTGGGTTTAAAACACTATGAAAGTGTAAAAATAGGTTTTAATACCAGCAATACTTTTCTGTATAAAATTATTACTAGCAATGAATTACTGAAAGAAAAAATTATTACCAGCAATACATTTTAGAAAAATTATTACTAGCAAGACAAATCATGTCGGCATTAAATAACCCATTGAGGCTGATATGCCGTGAAACAATACAAGCCAAACCAATCCAGGTCAAATTGGCAACTGATCTAAAAAATTACCTTCATTCTGTTGTTAATTGGGACAATGGATGGCTTGCTAAGTCTACTGGTCGGAAAGTTATTTCTCTGTGTCGTGTTAGATATTTTGTCTCTCCAGAATCTATCATATATATATATATATATATATATATATATATATATATATATATATATATATATATATATGTGTGTGTGTGTGTGTGTGTGTGTGTGTGTGTGTGTGTGTACCATTAGTCTATGCTTAGAATAACGCTTCTACATATGGTCCGAGCTCCTGTTGTATATTTAGAGATTTTCCATAGAAGAATCAGCAATAATATAGGCCCTCACCAGGCGTCTCGGCTTCAGTTACTTTCCCATCATCATAATGTAGCTTACCTGTGCCTTTCCCATAAAGAATTTATTTAGTAATTGTTCGGATGAACTCTTTGCTAGGGTACCTAGAATCTATGACTTCAAGCGCAGTCCTAGATTGGTCTCATCAATTCACAGTTAAATTCGCTAGATGCAACCGCAAGTTATATGCCGACAGTTTGTTTCCCTGCTGTTCTCGCTTTTGAAACAGTCTTCCGGGTTTTCCAGCCAACTTTGATCTTTAAAAAATTAAATGCACTATCAATCGCTATCTACTTGATTAGCCTTTTGTTCTTCTCGGTCCATAAGGATTCTCTTTATTTTTCTCACTTGCCTCCTAGTGGCTTCACTGCCTTGTATAGGCTGATATGATGGAAACAGATACACACACACACACACACACACACACACGCGCGCGCGCGCACGCGCACGCACACACACGCATACACATATATATGGTACGATGGATAAATTGTCGTCTAAATTACACAAAAAGGAAAATAACACTGAAATTTCATTTTAACTTTTTAATATTTCATTTTAATGTTTAAAATATTACTGCCACATTTGGTCTGCTGCTCCTCCTTATTTCGAGATTCTTGATAAAATCCAAAGAAGAATCAGCAATATTATTAGTTCTTACCTGGCGTCTCGGCTTCCGTTACTTTCCCATCGCCGTATTGTAGCTTTCCTGTGTCTTTTCTATAAATACCACCATAGAAATTGTTTGGATGAACTCTTCGCTATGGTAGTTAGACTTTATGAATTTAAACCCAGTACTAGATTGGCGGAAAGGTCTCATCAATTTACAGTTGAATTGGCTAGATGAAGCCGGAAGTTTTATGATAGGATTTTCTTTTCCTGCGCTTCTCGCTTGTGGAAATCACTTCCGGCTACATGCTTCCCAGCCAACTTTGATCTTCAAAAATTTAAATGCAATGATAATCGTTATCTATTGTCTTCTTGATTCCTCTTCCTTTATTGTTCTCACTTCTCGCCTGTGGAAATCTCTTCTGGCTCCATGCTGCCCAGGCAACTTTGATCTTCAAAAATTTAAATGCAATGATAATCGTTATCTATTGTCTTCTTGATTCCTCTTCTTTTATTGTTCTCACTTCTCGCCTGTGGAAATCTCTTCTGGCTCCATGCTGCCCAGCCAACTTTGATCTTCAAAAATTTAAATGCAATGATAATCGTTATCTATTGTCTTCTTGATTCCTCTTCCTTTATTGTTCTCACTTCTCGCCTGTGGAAATCTCTTCTGGCTCCATGCTTCCCAGCCAACTTTGATCTTCAAAAATTTAAATGCAATGATAATCGTTATCTATTGTCTTCTTGATTCCTCTTCCTTTATTGTTCTCACTTCTCGCCTGTGGAAATCTCTTCTGGCTCCATGCTGCCCAGCCAACTTTGATCTTCAAAAATTTAAATGCAATGATAATCGTTATCTATTGTCTTCTTGATTCCTCTTCCTTTATTGTTCTCACTTCTCGCCTGTGGAAATCTCTTCTGGCTCCATGCTGCCCAGCCAACTTTGATCTTCAAAAAATTAAATGCAATGATAATCGTTATCTATTGTCTTCTTGATTCCTCTTCCTTTATTGTTCTCACTTCTCGCCTGTGGAAATCACTTCCGGCTCCATGCTTCCCAGCCAACTTTGATCTTCAAAAATTTAAATGCAATGATAATCGTTATCTATTGTCTTCTTGATTCCTCTTCCTTTATTGTTCTCACTTCTCGCCTGTGGAAATCTCTTCTGGCTCCATGCTTCCCAGCCAACTTTGATCTTCAAAAATTTAAATGCAATGATAATCGTTATCTATTGTCTTCTTGATTCCTCTTCCTTTATTGTTCTCACTTCTCGCCTGTGGAAATCTCTTCTGGCTCCATGCTGCCCAGCCAACTTTGACCTTCAAAAATTTAAATGCAATGATAATCGTTATCTATTGTCTTCTTGATTCCTCTTCCTTTATTGTTCTCACTTCTCGCCTGTGGAAATCTCTTCTGGCTCCATGCTGCCCAGCCAACTTTGATCTTCAAAAATTTAAATGCAATGATAATCGTTATCTATTGTCTTCTTGATTCCTCTTCCTTTATTGTTCTCACTTCTCGCCTGTGGAAATCTCATCTGGCTCCATGCTTCCCAGCCAACTTTGATCTTCAAAAATTTAAATGCAATGATAATCGTTATCTATTGTCTTCTTGATTCCTCTTCCTTTATTGTTCTCACTTCTCGCCTGTGGAAATCTCTTCTGGCTCCATGCTGCCCAGCCAACTTTGATCTTCAAAAATTTAAATGCAATGATAATCGTTATCTATTGTCTTCTTGATTCCTCTTCCTTTATTGTTCTCACTTCTCGCCTGTGGAAATCTCTTCTGGCTCCATGCTTCCCAGCCAACTTTGATCTTCAAAAATTTAAATGCAATGATAATCGTTATCTATTGTCTTCTTGATTCCTCTTCCTTTATTGTTCTCACTTCTCGCCTGTGGAAATCTCTTCTGGCTCCATGCTGCCCAGCCAACTTTGATCTTCAAAAATTTAAATGCAATGATAATCGTTATCTATTGTCTACTTGATTCCTCTTCCTTTATTGTTCTCACTTCTCGCCTGTGGAAATCTCTTCTGGCTCCATGCTGCCCAGCCAACTTTGATCTTCAAAAATTTAATTGCAATGATAATCGTTATCTATTGTCTTCTTGATTCCTCTTCCTTTATTGTTCTCACTTCTCGCCTGTGGAAATCACTTCCGGCTCCATGCTTCCCAGCCAACTTTGATCTTCAAAAATTTAAATGCAATGATAATCGTTATCTATTGTCTTCTTATTCCTCTTCCTTTATTGTTCTCATTCTCGCCTGTGGAAATCACTTCCGGCTCCATGCTTCCCAGCCAACTTTGATCTTCAAAAATTTAAATGCAATGATTCTCGTTATCTATTGTCTTCTTGATTCCTCTTCCTTTATTGTTCTCACTTCTCGCCTGTGGAAATCTCTTCCGGCTCCATGCTTCCCAGCCAACTTTGATCTTCAAAAATTTAAATGCAATGATAATCGTTATCTATTGTCTTCTTGATTCCTCTTCCTTTATTGTTCTCACTTCTCGCCTGTGGAAATCTCTTCTGGCTCCATGCTTCCCAGCCAACTTTGATCTTCAAAAATTTAAATGCAATGATAATCGTTATCTATTGTCTTCTTGATTCCTCTTCCTTTATTGTTCTCACTTCTCGCCTGTGGAAATCTCTTCTGGCTCCATGCTGCCCAGCCAACTTTGATCTTCAAAAATTTAAATGAAATGATAATCGTTATCTATTGTCTTCTTGATTCCTCTTCCTTTATTGTTCTCACTTCTCGCCTGTGGAAATCACTTCCGGCTCCATGCTTCCCAGCCAACTTTGATCTTCAAAAATTTAAATGCAATGATAATCGTTATCTATTGTCTTCTTGATTCCTCTTCCTTTATTGTTCTCACTTCTCGCCTGTGGAAATCACTTCCGGCTCCATGCTGCCCAGCCAACTTTGATCTTCAAAAATTTAAATGCAATGATAATCGTTATCTATTGTCTTCTTGATTCCTCTTCCTTTATTGTTCTCACTTCTCGCCTGTGGAAATCACTTCCGGCTCCATGCTTCCCAGCCAACTTTGATCTTCAAAAATTTAAATGCAATGATAATCGTTATCTATTGTCTTCTTGATTCCTCTTCCTTTATTGTTCTCACTTCTCGCCTGTGGAAATCTCTTCTGGCTCCATGCTGCCCAGCCAACTTTGATCTTCAAAAATTTAAATGCAATGATAATCGTTATCTATTGTCTTCTTGATTCCTCTTCCTTTATTGTTCTCACTTCTCGCCTGTGGAAATCTCTTCTGGCTCCATGCTGCCCAGCCAACTTTGATCTTCAAAAATTTAAATGCAATGATAATCGTTATCTATTGTCTTCTTGATTCCTCTTCCTTTATTGTTCTCACTTCTCGCCTGTGGAAATCTCTTCTTGCTCCATGCTTCCCAGCCAACTTTGATCTTCAAAAATTAAAAATGCAATGATAATCGTTATCTATTGTCTTCTTGATTCCTCTTCCTTTATTGTTCTCACTTCTCGCCTGTGGAAATCTCTTCTGGCTCCATGCTGCCCAGCCAACTTTGATCTTCAAAAATTTAAATGCAATGATAATCGTTATCTATTGTCTTCTTGATTCCTCTTCCTTTATTGTTCTCACTTCTCGCCTGTGGAAATCACTTCCGGCTCCATGCTTCCCAGCCAACTTTGATCTTCAAAAATTTAAATGCAATGATAATCGTTATCTATTGTCTTCTTGATTCCTCTTCCTTTATTGTTCTCACTTCTCGCCTGTGGAAATCACTTCCGGCTCCATGCTTCCCAGCCAACTTTGATCTTCAAAAATTTAAATGCAATGATTCTCGTTATCTATTGTCTTCTTGATTCCTCTTCCTTTATTGTTCTCACTTCTCGCCTGTGGAAATCTCTTCCGGCTCCATGCTTCCCAGCCAACTTTGATCTTCAAAAATTTAAATGCAATGATAATCGTTATCTATTGTCTTCTTGATTCCTCTTCCTTTATTGTTCTCACTTCTCGCCTGTGGAAATCTCTTCTGGCTCCATGCTTCCCAGCCAACTTTGATCTTCAAAAATTTAAATGCAATGATAATCGTTATCTATTGTCTTCTTGATTCCTCTTCCTTTATTGTTCTCACTTCTCGCCGGTGGAAATCACTTCCGGCTCCATGCTTCCCAGCCAACTTTGATCTTCAAAAATTTAAATGCAATGATAATCGTTATCTATTGTCTTCTTGATTCCTCTTCCTTTATTGTTCTCACTTCTCGCCTGTGGAAATCACTTCCGGCTCCATGCTTCCCAGCCAACTTTGATCTTCAAAAATTTAAATGCAATGATAATCGTTATCTATTGTCTTCTTGATTCCTCTTCCTTTATTGTTCTCACTTCTCGCCTGTGGAAATCTCTTCTGGCTCCATGCTTCCCAGCCAACTTTGATCTTCAAAAATTTAAATGCAATGATAATCGTTATCTATTGTCTTCTTGATTCCTCTTCCTTTATTGTTCTCACTTCTCGCCTGTGGAAATCACTTCCGGCTCCATGCTGCCCAGCCAACTTTGATCTTCAAAAATTTAAATGCAATGATAATCGTTATCTATTGTCTTCTTGATTCCTCTTCCTTTATTGTTCTCACTTCTCGCCTGTGGAAATCACTTCCGGCTCCATGCTTCCCAGCCAACTTTGATCTTCAAAAATTTAAATGCAATGATAATCGTTATCTATTGTCTTCTTGATTCCTCTTCCTTTATTGTTCTCACTTCTCGCCTGTGGAAATCTCTTCTGGCTCCATGCTTCCCAGCCAACTTTGATCTTCAAAAATTTAAATGCAATGATAATCGTTATCTATTGTCTTCTTGATTCCTCTTCCTTTATTGTTCTCACTTCTCGCCTGTGGAAATCACTTCCGGCTCCATGCTGCCCAGCCAACTTTGATCTTCAAAAATTTAAATGCAATGATAATCGTTATCTATTGTCTTCTTGATTCCTCTTCCTTTATTGTTCTCACTTCTCGCCTGTGGAAATCACTTCCGGCTCCATGCTTCCCAGCCAACTTTGATCTTCAAAAATTTAAATGCAATGATAATCGTTATCTATTGTCTTCTTGATTCCTCTTCCTTTATTGTTCTCACTTCTCGCCTGTGGAAATCTCTTCTGGCTCCATGCTTCCCAGCCAACTTTGATCTTCAAAAATTTAAATGCAATGATAATCGTTATCTATTGTCTTCTTGATTCCTCTTCCTTTATTGTTCTCACTTCTCGCCTGTGGAAATCACTTCCGGCTCCATGCTGCCCAGCCAACTTTGATCTTCAAAAATTTAAATGCAATGATAATCGTTATCTATTGTCTTCTTGATTCCTCTTCCTTTATTGTTCTCACTTCTCGCCTGTGGAAATCACTTCCGGCTCCATGCTTCCCAGCCAACTTTGATCTTCAAAAATTTAAATGCAATGATAATCGTTATCTATTGTCTTCTTGATTCCTCTTCCTTTATTGTTCTCACTTCTCGCCTGTGGAAATCTCTTCTGGCTCCATGCTTCCCAGCCAACTTTGATCTTCAAAAATTTAAATGCAATGATAATCGTTATCTATTGTCTTCTTGATTCCTCTTCCTTTATTGTTCTCACTTCTCGCCTGTGAAAATCACTTCCGGCTCCATGCTGCCCAGCCAACTTTGATCTTCAAAAATTTAAATGCAATGATAATCGTTATCTATTGTCTTCTTGATTCCTCTTCCTTTATTGTTCTCACTTCTCGCCTGTGGAAATCACTTCCGGCTCCATGCTTCCCAGCCAACTTTGATCTTCAAAAATTTAAATGCAATGATAATCGTTATCTATTGTCTTCTTGATTCCTCTTCCTTTATTGTTCTCACTTCTCGCCTGTGGAAATCTCTTCTGGCTCCATGCTTCCCAGCCAACTTTGATCTTCAAAAATTTAAATGCAATGATAATCGTTATCTATTGTCTTCTTGATTCCTCTTCCTTTATTGTTCTCACTTCTCGCCTGTGGAAATCACTTCCGGCTCCATGCTGCCCAGCCAACTTTGATCTTCAAAAATTTAAATGCAATGATAATCGTTATCTATTGTCTTCTTGATTCCTCTTCCTTTATTGTTCTCACTTCTCGCCTGTGGAAATCACTTCCGGCTCCATGCTTCCCAGCCAACTTTGATCTTCAAAAATTTAAATGCAATGATAATCGTTATCTATTGTCTTCTTGATTCCTCTTCCTTTATTGTTCTCACTTCTCGCCTGTGGAAATCTCTTCTGGCTCCATGCTTCCCAGCCAACTTTGATCTTCAAAAATTTAAATGCAATGATAATCGTTATCTATTGTCTTCTTGATTCCTCTTCCTTTATTGTTCTCACTTCTCGCCTGTGGAAATCACTTCCGGCTCCATGCTGCCCAGCCAACTTTGATCTTCAAAAATTTAAATGCAATGATAATCGTTATCTATTGTCTTCTTGATTCCTCTTCCTTTATTGTTCTCACTTCTCGCCTGTGGAAATCACTTCCGGCTCCATGCTTCCCAGCCAACTTTGATCTTCAAAAATTTAAATGCAATGATAATCGTTATCTATTGTCTTCTTGATTCCTCTTCCTTTATTGTTCTCACTTCTCGCCTGTGGAAATCTCTTCTGGCTCCATGCTTCCCAGCCAACTTTGATCTTCAAAAATTTAAATGCAATGATAATCGTTATCTATTGTCTTCTTGATTCCTCTTCCTTTATTGTTCTCACTTCTCGCCTGTGGAAATCACTTCCGGCTCCATGCTTCCCAGCCAACTTTGATCTTCAAAAATTTAAATGCAATGATAATCGTTATCTATTGTCTTCTTGATTCCTCTTCCTTTATTGTTCTCACTTCTCGGCTGTGGAAATCACTTCCGGCTCCATGCTTCCCAGCCAACTTTGATCTTCAAAAATTTAAATGCAATGATAATCGTTATCTATTGTCTTCTTGATTCCTCTTCCTTTATTGTTCTCACTTCTCGCCTGTGGAAAACTCTTCTGGCTCCATGCTTCCCAGCCAACTTTGATCTTCAAAAATTTAAATGCAATGATAATCGTTATCTATTGTCTTCTTGATTCCTCTTCCTTTATTGTTCTCACTTCTCGCCTGTGGAAATCACTTCCGGCTCCATGCTTCCCAGCCAACTTTGATCTTCAAAAATTTAAATGCAATGATAATCGTTATCTATTGTCTTCTTGATTCCTCTTCCTTTATTGTTCTCACTTCTCGGCTGTGGAAATCACTTCCGGCTCCATGCTTCCCAGCCAACTTTGATCTTCAAAAATTTAAATGCAATGATAATCGTTATCTATTGTCTTCTTGATTCCTCTTCCTTTATTGTTCTCACTTCTCGCCTGTGGAAAACACTTCCGGCTCCATGCTGCCCAGCCAACTTTGATCTTCAAAAATTTAAATGCAATGATAATCGTTATCTATTGTCTTCTTGATTCCTCTTCCTTTATTGTTCTCACTTCTCGCCTGTGGAAATCACTTCCGGCTCCATGCTGCCCAGCCAACTTTGATCTTCAAAAATTTAAATGCAATGATAATCGTTATCTATTGTCTTCTTGATTCCTCTTCCTTTATTGTTCTCACTTCTCGCCTGTGGAAATCTCTTCCGGCTCCATGCTTCCCAGCCAACTTTGATCTTCAAAAATTTAAATGCAATGATAATCGTTATCTATTGTCTTCTTGATTCCTCTTCCTTTATTGTTCTCACTTCTCGCCTGTGGAAATCTCTTCCGGCTCCATGCTTCCCAGCCAACTTTGATCTTCAAAAATTTAAATGCAATGATAATCATTATGTATTGTCTTCTTGATTCCTCTTCCTTTATTGTTCTCACTTCTCGCCTGTGGAAATCTCTTCCGGCTCCATGCTTCCCAGCCAACTTTGATCTTCAAAAATTTAAATGCAATGATAATCGTTATCTATTGTCTTCTTGATTCCTCTTCCTTTATTGTTCTCACTTCTCGCCTGTGGAAATCTCTTCCGGCTCCATGCTTCCCAGCCAACTTTGATCTTCAAAAATTTAAATTCAATGATAATCGTTATCTATTGTCTTCTTGATTCCTCTTCCTTTATTGTTCTCACTTCTCGCCTGTGGAAATCTCTTCTGGCTCCATGCTTCCCAGCCAACTTTGATCTTCAAAAATTTAAATGCAATGATAATCGTTATCTATTGTCTTCTTGATTCCTCTTCCTTTATTGTTCTCACTTCTCGCCTGTGGAAATCACTTCCGGCTCCATGCTTCCCAGCCAACTTTGATCTTCAAAAATTTAAATGCAATGATAATCGTTATCTATTGTCTTCTTGATTCCTCTTCCTTTATTGTTCTCACTTCTCGCCTGTGGAAATCACTTCCGGCTCCATGCTGCCCAGCCAACTTTGATCTTCAAAAATTTAAATGCAATGATAATCGTTATCTATTGTCTTCTTGATTCCTCTTCCTTTATTGTTCTCACTTCTCGCCTGTGGAAATCACTTCCGGCTCCATGCTTCCCAGCCAACTTTGATCTTCAAAAATTTAAATGCAATGATAATCGTTATCTATTGTCTTCTTGATTCCTCTTCCTTTATTGTTCTCACTTCTCGCCTGTGGAAATCACTTCCGGCTCCATGCTGCCCAGCCAACTTTGATCTTCAAAAATTTAAATGCAATGATAATCGTTATCTATTGTCTTCTTGATTCCTCTTCCTTTATTGTTCTCAATTCTCGCCTGTGGAAATCTCTTCCGGCTCCATGCTTCCCAGCCAACTTTGATCTTCAAAAATTTAAATGCAATGATAATCGTTATCTATTGTCTTCTTGATTCCTCTTCCTTTATTGTTCTCACTTCTCGCCTGTGGAAATCTCTTCCGGCTCCATACTTCCCAGCCAACTTTGATCTTCAAAAATTTAAATGCAATGATAATCGTTATCTATTGTCTTCTTGATTCCTCTTCCTTTATTGTTCTCACTTCTCGCCTGTGGAAATCTCTTCCGGCTCCATGCTTCCCAGCCAACTTTGATCTTCAAAAATTTAAATGCAATGATAATCATTATGTATTGTCTTCTTGATTCCTCTTCCTTTATTGTTCTCACTTCTCGCCTGTGGAAATCTCTTCCGGCTCCATGCTTCCCAGCCAACTTTGATCTTCAAAAATTTAAATGCAATGATAATCGTTATCTATTGTCTTCTTGATTCCTCTTCCTTTATTGTTCTTACTTCTCGCCTGTGGAAATCTCTTCCGGCTCCATGCTTCCCAGCCAACTTTGATCTTCAAAAATTTAAATTCAATGATAATCGTTATCTATTGTCTTCTTGATTCCTCTTCCTTTATTGTTCTCACTTCTCGCCTGTGGAAATCTCTTCTGGCTCCATGCTTCCCAGCCAACTTTGATCTTCAAAAATTTAAATGCAATGATAATCGTTATCTATTGTCTTCTTGATTCCTCTTCCTTTATTGTTCTCACTTCTCGCCTGTGGAAATCACTTCCGGCTCCATGCTTCCCAGCCAACTTTGATCTTCAAAAATTTAAATGCAATGATAATCGTTATCTATTGTCTTCTTGATTCCTCTTCCTTTATTGTTCTCACTTCTCGCCTGTGGAAATCACTTCCGGCTCCATGCTTCCCAGCCAACTTTGATCTTCAAAAATTTAAATGCAATGATAATCGTTATCTATTGTCTTCTTGATTCCTCTTCCTTTATTGTTCTCACTTCTCGCCTGTGGAAATCACTTCCGGCTCCATGCTGCCCAGCCAACTTTGATCTTCAAAAATTTAAATGCAATGATAATCGTTATCTATTGTCTTCTTGATTCCTCTTCCTTTATTGTTCTCAATTCTCGCCTGTGGAAATCTCTTCCGGCTCCATGCTTCCCAGCCAACTTTGATCTTCAAAAATTTAAATGCAATGATAATCGTTATCTATTGTCTTCTTGATTCCTCTTCCTTTATTGTTCTCACTTCTCGCCTGTGGAAATCTCTTCCGGCTCCATGCTTCCCAGCCAACTTTGATCTTCAAAAATTTAAATGCAATGATAATCGTTATCTATTGTCTTCTTGATTCCTCTTCCTTTATTGTTCTCACTTCTCGCCTGTGGAAATCTCTTCCGGCTCCATGCTTCCCAGCCAACTTTGATCTTCAAAAATTTAAATGCAATGATAATCGTTATCTATTGTCTTCTTGATTCCTCTTCCTTTATTGTTCTCACTTCTCGCCTGTGGAAATCTCTTCCGGCTCCATGCTTCCCAGCCAACTTTGATCTTCAAAAATTTAAATGCAATGATAATCGTTATCTATTGTCTTCTTGATTCCTCTTCCTTTATTGTTCTCACTTCTCGCCTGTGGAAATCTCTTCTGGCTCCATGCTTCCCAGCCAACTTTGATCTTCAAAAATTTAAATGCAATGATAATCGTTATCTATTGTCTTCTTGATTCCTCTTCCTTTATTGTTCTCACTTCTCGCCTGTGGAAATCACTTCCGGCTCCATGCTTCCCAGCCAACTTTGATCTTCAAAAATTTAAATGCAATGATAATCGTTATCTATTGTCTTCTTGATTCCTCTTCCTTTATTGTTCTCACTTCTCGCCTGTGGAAATCACTTCCGGCTCCATGCTTCCCAGCCAACTTTGATCTTCAAAAATTTAAATGCAATGATAATCGTTATCTATTGTCTTCTTGATTCCTCTTCCTTTATTGTTCTCACTTCTCGCCTGTGGAAATCACTTCCGGCTCCATGCTGCCCAGCCAACTTTGATCTTCAAAAATTTAAATGCAATGATAATCGTTATCTATTGTCTTCTTGATTCCTCTTCCTTTATTGTTCTCAATTCTCGCCTGTGGAAATCTCTTCCGGCTCCATGCTTCCCAGCCAACTTTGATCTTCAAAAATTTAAATGCAATGATAATCGTTATCTATTGTCTTCTTGATTCCTCTTCCTTTATTGTTCTCACTTCTCGCCTGTGGAAATCTCTTCCGGCTCCATGCTTCCCAGCCAACTTTGATCTTCAAAAATTTAAATGCAATGATAATCGTTATCTATTGTCTTCTTGATTCCTCTTCCTTTATTGTTCTCACTTCTCGCCTGTGGAAATCTCTTCCGGCTCCATGCTTCCCAGCCAACTTTGATCTTCAAAAATTTAAATGCAATGATAATCGTTATCTATTGTCTTCTTGATTCCTCTTCCTTTATTGTTCTCACTTCTCGCCTGTGGAAATCTCTTCCGGCTCCATGCTTCCCAGCCAACTTTGATCTTCAAAAATTTAAATGCAATGATAATCGTTATCTATTGTCTTCTTGATTCCTCTTCCTTTATTGTTCTCACTTCTCGCCTGTGGAAATCTCTTCTGGCTCCATGCTTCCCAGCCAACTTTGATCTTCAAAAATTTAAATGCAATGATAATCGTTATCTATTGTCTTCTTGATTCCTCTTCCTTTATTGTTCTCACTTCTCGCCTGTGGAAATCACTTCCGGCTCCATGCTTCCCAGCCAACTTTGATCTTCAAAAATTTAAATGCAATGATAATCGTTATCTATTGTCTTCTTGATTCCTCTTCCTTTATTGTTCTCACTTCTCGCCTGTGGAAATCACTTCCGGCTCCATGCTGCCCAGCCAACTTTGATCTTCAAAAATTTAAATGCAATGATAATCGTTATCTATTGTCTTCTTGATTCCTCTTCCTTTATTGTTCTCAATTCTCGCCTGTGGAAATCTCTTCCGGCTCCATGCTTCCCAGCCAACTTTGATCTTCAAAAATTTAAATGCAATGATAATCGTTATCTATTGTCTTCTTGATTCCTCTTCCTTTATTGTTCTCACTTCTCGCCTGTGGAAATCTCTTCCGGCTCCATGCTTCCCAGCCAACTTTGATCTTCAAAAATTTAAATGCAATGATAATCGTTATCTATTGTCTTCTTGATTCCTCTTCCTTTATTGTTCTCACTTCTCGCCTGTGGAAATCTCTTCCGGCTCCATGCTTCCCAGCCAACTTTGATCTTCAAAAATTTAAATGCAATGATAATCGTTATCTATTGTCTTCTTGATTCCTCTTCCTTTATTGTTCTCACTTCTCGCCTGTGGAAATCTCTTCTGGCTCCATGCTTCCCAGCCAACTTTGATCTTCAAAAATTTAAATGCAATGATAATCGTTATCTATTGTCTTCTTGATTCCTCTTCCTTTATTGTTCTCACTTCTCGCCTGTGGAAATCACTTCCGGCTCCATGCTTCCCAGCCAACTTTGATCTTCAAAAATTTAAATGCAATGATAATCGTTATCTATTGTCTTCTTGATTCCTCTTCCTTTATTGTTCTCACTTCTCGCCTGTGGAAATCACTTCCGGCTCCATGCTTCCCAGCCAACTTTGATCTTCAAAAATTTAAATGCAATGATAATCGTTATCTATTGTCTTCTTGATTCCTCTTCCTTTATTGTTCTCACTTCTCGCCTGTGGAAATCACTTCCGGCTCCATGCTGCCCAGCCAACTTTGATCTTCAAAAATTTAAATGCAATGATAATCGTTATCTATTGTCTTCTTGATTCCTCTTCCTTTATTGTTCTCAATTCTCGCCTGTGGAAATCTCTTCCGGCTCCATGCTTCCCAGCCAACTTTGATCTTCAAAAATTTAAATGCAATGATAATCGTTATCTATTGTCTTCTTGATTCCTCTTCCTTTATTGTTCTCACTTCTCGCCTGTGGAAATCTCTTCCGGCTCCATGCTTCCCAGCCAACTTTGATCTTCAAAAATTTAAATGCAATGATAATCGTTATCTATTGTCTTCTTGATTCCTCTTCCTTTATTGTTCTCACTTCTCGCCTGTGGAAATCTCTTCCGGCTCCATGCTTCCCAGCCAACTTTGATCTTCAAAAATTTAAATGCAATGATAATCGTTATCTATTGTCTTCTTGATTCCTCTTCCTTTATTGTTCTCACTTCTCGCCTGTGGAAATCTCTTCCGGCTCCATGCTTCCCAGCCAACTTTGATCTTCAAAAATTTAAATGCAATGATAATCGTTATCTATTGTCTTCTTGATTCCTCTTCCTTTATTGTTCTCACTTCTCGCCTGTGGAAATCTCTTCTGGCTCCATGCTTCCCAGCCAACTTTGATCTTCAAAAATTTAAATGCAATGATAATCGTTATCTATTGTCTTCTTGATTCCTCTTCCTTTATTGTTCTCACTTCTCGCCTGTGGAAATCACTTCCGGCTCCATGCTTCCCAGCCAACTTTGATCTTCAAAAATTTAAATGCAATGATAATCGTTATCTATTGTCTTCTTGATTCCTCTTCCTTTATTGTTCTCACTTCTCGCCTGTGGAAATCACTTCCGGCTCCATGCTGCCCAGCCAACTTTGATCTTCAAAAATTTATATGCAATGATAATCGTTATCTATTGTCTTCTTGATTCCTCTTCCTTTATTGTTCTCACTTCTCGCCTGTGGAAATCACTTCCGGCTCCATGCTTCCCAGCCAACTTTGATCTTCAAAAATTTAAATGCAATGATAATCGTTATCTATTGTCTTCTTGATTCCTCTTCCTTTATTGTTCTCACTTCTCGCCTGTGGAAATCACTTCCGGCTCCATGCTTCCCAGCCAACTTTGATGTTCAAAAATTTAAATGCAATCATTCTCGTTATCTATTGTCTTCTTGATTCCTCTTCCTTTATTGTTCTCACTTCTCGCCTGTGGAAATCTCTTCCGGCTCTATGCTTCCCAGCCAACTTTGATCTTCAAAAATTTAAATGCAATGATAATCGTTATCTATTGTCTTCTTGATTCCTCTTCCTTTATTGTTCTCACTTCTCGCCTGTGGAAATCTCTTCTGGCTCCATGCTTCCCAGCCAACTTTGATCTTCAAAAATTTAAATGCAATGATAATCGTTATCTATTGTCTTCTTGATTCCTCTTCCTTTATTGTTCTCACTTCTCGCCTGTGGAAATCACTTCCGGCTCCATGCTTCCCAGCCAACTTTGATCTTCAAAAATTTAAATGCAATGATAATCGTTATCTATTGTCTTCTTGATTCCTCTTCCTTTATTGTTCTCACTTCTCGCCTGTGGAAATCTCTTCTGGCTCCATGCTGCCCAGCCAACTTTGATCTTCAAAAATTTAAATGCAATGATAATCGTTATCTATTGTCTTCTTGATTCCTCTTCCTTTATTGTTCTCACTTCTCGCCTGTGGAAATCTCTTCTGGCTCCATGCTTCCCAGCCAACTTTGATCTTCAAAAATTTAAATGCAATGATAATCGTTATCTATTGTCTTCTTGATTCCTCTTCCTTTATTGTTCTCACTTCTCGCCTGTGGAAATCACTTCCGGCTCCATGCTTCCCAGCCAACTTTGATCTTCAAAAATTTAAATGCAATGATAATCGTTATCTATTGTCTTCTTGATTCCTCTTCCTTTATTGTTCTCACTTCTCGCCTGTGGAAATCACTTCCGGCTCCATGCTTCCCAGCCAACTTTGATCTTCAAAAATTTAAATGCAATGATAATCGTTATCTATTGTCTTCTTGATTCCTCTTCCTTTATTGTTCTCTCTTCTCGCCTGTGGAAATCTCTTCCGGCTCCATGCTTCCCAGCCAACTTTGATCTTCAAAAATTTAAATGCAATGATAATCGTTATCTATTGTCTTCTTGATTCCTCTTCCTTTATTGTTCTCACTTCTCGCCTGTGGAAATCTCTTCTGGCTCCATGCTTCCCAGCCAACTTTGATCTTCAAAAATTTAAATGCAATGATAATCGTTATCTATTGTCTTCTTGATTCCTCTTCCTTTATTGTTCTCACTTCTCGCCTGTGGAAATCACTTCCGGCTCCAGGCTTCCCAGCCAACTTTGATCTTCAAAAATTTAAATGCAATGATAATCGTTATCTATTGTCTTCTTGATTCCTCTTCCTTTATTGTTCTCACTACACGCCTGTGGAAATCTCTTCTGGCTCCATGCTGCCCAGCCAACTTTGATCTTCAAAAATTTAAATGCAATGATAATCGTTATCTATTGTCTTCTTGATTCCTCTTCCTTTATTGTTCTCACTTCTCGCCTGTGGAAATCTCTTCTGGCTCCATGCTTCCCAGCCAACTTTGATCTTCAAAAATTTAAATGCAATGATAATCGTTATCTATTGTCTTCTTGATTCCTCTTCCTTTATTGTTCTCACTTCTCGCCTGTGGAAATCACTTCCGGCTCCATGCTTCCCAGCCAACTTTGATCTTCAAAAATTTAAATGCAATGATAATCGTTATCTATTGTCTTCTTGATTCCTCTTCCTTTATTGTTCTCACTTCTCGCCTGTGGAAATCACTTCCGGCTCCATGCTTCCCAGCCAACTTTGATCTTCAAAAATTTAAATGCAATGATAATCGTTATCTATTGTCTTCTTGATTCCTCTTCCTTTATTGTTCTCACTTCTCGCCTGTGGAAATCACTTCCGGCTCCATGCTTCCCAGCCAACTTCGATCTTCAAAAATTTAAATGCAATGATTCTCGTTATCTATTGTCTTCTTGATTCCTATTCCTTTATTGTTCTCACTTCTCGCCTGTGGAAATCTCTTCCGGCTCTATGCTTCCCAGCCAACTTTGATCTTCAAAAATTTAAATGCAATGATAATCGTTATCTATTGTCTTCTTGATTCCTCTTCCTTTATTGTTCTCACTTCTCGCCTGTGGAAATCACTTTCGGCTCCATGCTGCCCAGCCAACTTTGATCTTCAAAAATTTAAATGCAATGATAATCGTTATCTATTGTCTTCTTGATTCCTCTTCCTTTATTGTTCTCACTTCTCGCCTGTGGAAATCTCTTCCGGCTCCATGCTTCCCAGCCAACTTTGATCTTCAAAAATTTAAATGCAATGATAATCGTTATCTATTGTCTTCTTGATTCCTCTTCCTTTATTGTTCTCACTTCTCGCCTGTGGAAATCTCTTCTGGCTCCATGCTTCCCAGCCAACTTTGATCTTCAAAAATTTAAATGCAATGATAATCGTTATCTATTGTCTTCTTGATTCCTCTTCCTTTATTGTTCTCATTTCTCGCCTGTGGAAATCACTTCCGGCTCCATGCTTCCCAGCCAACTTTGATCTTCAAAAATTTAAATGCAATGATAATCGTTATATATTGTCTTCTTGATTCCTCTTCCTTTATTGTTCTCACTTCTCGCCTGTGGAAATCTCTTCTGGCTCCATGCTGCCCAGCCAACTTTGATCTTCAAAAATTTAAATGCAATGATAATCGTTATCTATTGTCTTCTTGATTCCTCTTCCTTTATTGTTCTCACTTCTCGCCTGTGGAAATCTCTTCTGGCTCCATGCTTCCCAGCCAACTTTGATCTTCAAAAATTTAAATGCAATGATAATCGTTATCTATTGTCTTCTTGATTCCTCTTCCTTTATTGTTCTCACTTCTCGCCTGTGGAAATCACTTCCGGCTCCATGCTTCCCAGCCAACTTTGATCTTCAAAAATTTAAATGCAATGATAATCGTTATCTATTGTCTTCTTGATTCCTCTTCCTTTATTGTTCTCACTTCTCGCCTGTGGAAATCACTTCCGGCTCCATGCTTCCCAGCCAACTTTGATCTTCAAAAATTTAAATGCAATGATAATCGTTATCTATTGTCTTCTTGATTCCTCTTCCTTTATTGTTCTCACTTCTCGCCTGTGGAAATCTCTTCCGGCTCCATGCTTCCCAGCCAACTTTGATCTTCAAAAATTTAAATGCAATGATAATCGTTATCTATTGTCTTCTTGATTCCTCTTCCTTTATTGTTCTCACTTCTCGCCTGTGGAAATCTCTTCTGGCTCCATGCTTCCCAGCCAACTTTGATCTTCAAAAATTTAAATGCAATGATAATCGTTATCTATTGTCTTCTTGATTCCTCTTCCTTTATTGTTCTCACTTCTCGCCTGTGGAAATCTCTTCTGGCTCCATGCTGCCCAGCCAACTTTGATCTTCAAAAATTTAAATGCAATGATAATCGTTATCTATTGTCTTCTTGATTCCTCTTCCTTTATTGTTCTCACTTCTCGCCTGTGGAAATCTCTTCTGGCTCCATGCTTCCCAGCCAACTTTGATCTTCAAAAATTTAAATGCAATGATAATCGTTATCTATTGTCTTCTTGATTCCTCTTCCTTTATTGTTCTCACTTCTCGCCTGTGGAAATCTCTTCTGGCTCCATGCTGCCCAGCCAATTTTGATCTTCAAAAATTTATATGCAATGATAATCGTTATCTATTGTCTTCTTGATTCCTCTTCCTTTATTGTTCTCACTTCTCGCCTGTGGAAATCACTTCCGGCTCCATGCTTCCCAGCCAACTTTGATCTTCAAAAATTTAAATGCAATGATAATCGTTATCTATTGTCTTCTTGATTCCTCTTCCTTTATTGTTCTCACTTCTCGCCTGTGGAAATCACTTCCGGCTCCATGCTTCCCAGCCAACTTCGATCTTCAAAAATTTAAATGCAATGATAATCGTTATCTATTGTCTTCTTGATTCCTCTTCCTTTATTGTTCTCACTTCTCGCCTGTGGAAATCACTTCCGGCTCCATGCTGCCCAGCCAACTTTGATCTTCAAAAATTTAAATGCAATGATAATCGTTATCTATTGTCTTCTTGATTCCTCTTCCTTTATTGTTCTCACTTCTCGCCTGTGGAAATCTCTTCTGGCTCCATGCTTCCCAGCCAACTTTGATCTTCAAAAATTTAAATGCAATGATAATCGTTATCTATTGTCTTCTTGATTCCTCTTCCTTTATTGTTCTCACTTCTCGCCTGTGGAAATCACTTCCGGCTCCATGCTTCCCAGCCAACTTTGATCTTCAAAAATTTAAATGCAATGATAATCGTTATCTATTGTCTTCTTGATTCCTCTTCCTTTATTGTTCTCACTTCTCGCCTGTGGAAATCACTTCCGGCTCCATGCTTCCCAGCCAACTTTGATCATCAAAAATTTAAATGCAATGATAATCGTTATCTATTGTCTTCTTGATTCCTCTTCCTTTATTGTTCTCACTTCTCGCCTGTGGAAATCACTTCCGGCTCCATGCTTCCCTGCCAACTTTGATCTTCAAAAATTTAAATGCAATGATAATCGTTATCTATTGTCTTCTTGATTCCTCTTCCTTTATTGTTCTCACTTCTCGCCTGTGGAAATCACTTCCGGCTCCATGCTTCCCAGCCAACTTTGATCTTCAAAAATTTAAATGCAATGATAATCGTTATCTATTGTCTTCTTGATTCCTCTTCCTTTATTGTTCTCACTTCTCGCCTGTGGAAATCTCTTCTGGCTCCATGCTTCCCAGCCAACTTTGATCTTCAAAAATTTAAATGCAATGATAATCGTTATCTATTGTCTTCTTGATTCCTCTTCCTTTATTGTTCTCACTTCTCGCCTGTGGAAATCACTTCCGGCTCCATGCTGCCCAGCCAACTTTGATCTTCAAATATTTAAATGCAATTATAATCGTTATCTATTGTCTTCTTGATTCCTCTTCCTTTATTGTTCTCACTTCTCGCCTGTGGAAATCACTTCCGGCTCCATGCTTCCCAGCCAACTTTGATCATCAAAAATTTAAATGCAATGATAATCGTTATCTATTGTCTTCTTGATTCCTCTTCCTTTATTGTTCTCACTTCTCGCCTGTGGAAATCACTTCCGGCTCCATGCTTCCCAGCCAACTTTGATCATCAAAAATTTAAATGCAATGATAATCGTTATCTATTGTCTTCTTGATTCCTCTTCCTTTATTGTTCTCACTTCTCGCCTGTGGAAATCACTTCCGGCTCCATGCTTCCCAGCCAACTTTGATCATCAAAAATTTAAATGCAATGATAATCGTTATCTATTGTCTTCTTGATTCCTCTTCCTTTATTGTTCTCACTTCTCGCCTGTGGAAATCACTTCCGGCTCCATGCTTCCCAGCCAACTTTGATCTTCAAAAATTTAAATGCAATGATAATCGTTATCTATTGTCTTCTTGATTCCTCTTCCTTTATTGTTCTCACTTCTCGCCTGTGGAAATCTCTTCTGGCTCCATGCTTCCCAGCCAACTTTGATCTTCAAAAATTTAAATGCAATGATAATCGTTATCTATTGTCTTCTTGATTCCTCTTCCTTTATTGTTCTCACTTCTCGCCTGTGGAAATCACTTCCGGCTCCATGCTGCCCAGCCAACTTTGATCTTCAAAAATTTAAATGCAATGATAATCGTTATCTATTGTCTTCTTGATTCCTCTTCCTTTATTGTTCTCACTTCTCGCCTGTGGAAATCACTTCCGGCTCCATGCTTCCCAGCCAACTTTGATCTTCAAAAATTTAAAGGCAATGATAATCGTTATCTATTGTCTTCTTGATTCCTCTTCCTTTATTGTTCTCACTTCTCGCCTGTGGAAATCACTTCCGGCTCCATGCTTCCCAGCCAACTTTGATCTTCAAAAATTTAAAGGCAATGATAATCGTTATCTATTGTCTTCCTGATTCCTCTTCCTTTATTGTTCTCACTTCTCGCCTGTGGAAATCACTTCCGGCTCCATGCTGCCCAGCCAACTTTGATCTTCAAAAATTTAAATGCAATGATAATCGTTATCTATTGTCTTCTTGATTCCTCTTCCTTTATTGTTCTCACTTCTCGCCTGTGGAAATCACTTCCGGCTCCATGCTTCCCAGCCAACTTTGATCTTCAAAAATTTAAAGGCAATGATAATCGTTATCTATTGTCTTCTTGATTCCTCTTCCTTTATTGTTCTCACTTCTCGCCTGTGGAAATCACTTCCGGCTCCATGCTGCCCAGCCAACTTTGATCTTCAAAAATTTAAATGCAATGATAATCGTTATCTATTGTCTTCTTGATTCCTCTTCCTTTATTGTTCTCACTTCTCGCCTGTGGAAATCACTTCCGGCTCCATGCTGCCCAGCCAACTTTGATCTTCAAAAATTTAAATGCAATGATAATCGTTATCTATTGTCTTCTTGATTCCTCTTCCTTTATTGTTCTCACTTCTCGCCTGTGGAAATCTCTTCCGGCTCCATGCTTCCCAGCCAACTTTGATCTTCAAAAATTTAAATGCAATGATAATCGTTATCTATTGTCTTCTTGATTCCTCTTCCTTTATTGTTCTCACTTCTCGCCTGTGGAAATCTCTTCCGGCTCCATGCTTCCCAGCCAACTTTGATCTTCAAAAATTTAAATGCAATGATAATCGTTATCTATTGTCTTCTTGATTCCTCTTCCTTTATTGTTCTCACTTCTCGCCTGTGGAAATCTCTTCCGGCTCCATGCTGCCCAGCCAACTTTGATCTTCAAAAATTTAAATGCAATGATAATCGTTATCTATTGTCTTCTTGATTCCTCTTCCTTTATTGTTCTCACTTCTCGCCTGTGGAAATCTCTTCCGGCTCCATGCTTCCCAGCCAACTTTGATCTTCAAAAATTTAAATGCAATGATAATCGTTATCTATTGTCTTCTTGATTCCTCTTCCTTTATTGTTCTCACTTCTCGCCTGTGGAAATCACTTCCGGCTCCATGCTGCCCAGCCAACTTTGATCTTCAAAAATTTAAATGCAATGATAATCGTTATCTATTGTCTTCTTGATTCCTCTTCCTTTATTGTTCTCACTTCTCGCCTGTGGAAATCTCTTCCGGCTCCATGCTTCCCAGCCAACTTTGATCTTCAAAAATTTAAATGCAATGATAATCGTTATCTATTGTCTTCTTGATTCCTCTTCCTTTATTGTTCTCACTTCTCGCCTGTGGAAATCTCTTCCGGCTCCATGCTTCCCAGCCAACTTTGATCTTCAAAAATTTAAATGCAATGATAATCGTTATCTATTGTCTTCTTGATTCCTCTTCCTTTATTGTTCTCACTTCTCGCCTGTGGAAATCTCTTCCGGCTCCATGCTGCCCAGCCAACTTTGATCTTCAAAAATTTAAATGCAATGATAATCGTTATCTATTGTCTTCTTGATTCCTCTTCCTTTATTGTTCTCACTTCTCGCCTGTGGAAATCTCTTCCGGCTCCATGCTTCCCAGCCAACTTTGATCTTCAAAAATTTAAATGCAATGATAATCGTTATCTATTGTCTTCTTGATTCCTCTTCCTTTATTGTTCTCACTTCTCGCCTGTGGAAATCACTTCCGGCTCCATGCTGCCCAGCCAACTTTGATCTTCAAAAATTTAAATGCAATGATAATCGTTATCTATTGTCTTCTTGATTCCTCTTCCTTTATTGTTCTCACTTCTCGCCTGTGGAAATCTCTTCCGGCTCCATGCTTCCCAGCCAACTTTGATCTTCAAAAATTTAAATGCAATGATAATCGTTATCTATTGTCTTCTTGATTCCTCTTCCTTTATTGTTCTCACTTCTCGCCTGTGGAAATCTCTTCCGGCTCCATGCTTCCCAGCCAACTTTGATCTTCAAAAATTTAAATGCAATGATAATCGTTATCTATTGTCTTCTTGATTCCTCTTCCTTTATTGTTCTCACTTCTCGCCTGTGGAAATCTCTTCCGGCTCCATGCTGCCCAGCCAACTTTGATCTTCAAAAATTTAAATGCAATGATAATCGTTATCTATTGTCTTCTTGATTCCTCTTCCTTTATTGTTCTCACTTCTCGCCTGTGGAAATCTCTTCCGGCTCCATGCTTCCCAGCCAACTTTGATCTTCAAAAATTTAAATGCAATGATAATCGTTATCTATTGTCTTCTTGATTCCTCTTCCTTTATTGTTCTCACTTCTCGCCTGTGGAAATCTCTTCTGGCTCCATGCTTCCCAGCCAACTTTGATCTTCAAAAATTTAAATGCAATGATAATCGTTATCTATTGTCTTCTTGATTCCTCTTCCTTTATTGTTCTCACTTCTCGCCTGTGGAAATCACTTCCGGCTCCATGCTTCCCAGCCAACTTTGATCATCAAAAATTTAAATGCAATGATAATCGTTATCTATTGTCTTCTTGATTCCTCTTCCTTTATTGTTCTCACTTCTCGCCTGTGGAAATCACTTCCGGCTCCATGCTTCCCAGCCAACTTTGATCTTCAAAAATTTAAATGCAATGATAATCGTTATCTATTGTCTTCTTGATTCCTCTTCCTTTATTGTTCTCACTTCTCGCCTGTGGAAATCTCTTCCGGCTCCATGCTTCCCAGCCAACTTTGATCTTCAAAAATTTAAATGCAATGATAATCGTTATCTATTGTCTTCTTGATTCCTCTTCCTTTATTGTTCTCACTTCTCGCCTGTGGAAATCTCTTCCGGCTCCATGCTTCCCAGCCAACTTTGATCTTCAAAAATTTAAATGCAATGATAATCGTTATCTATTGTCTTCTTGATTCCTCTTCCTTTATTGTTCTCACTTCTCGCCTGTGGAAATCTCTTCCGGCTCCATGCTGCCCAGCCAACTTTGATCTTCAAAAATTTAAATGCAATGATAATCGTTATCTATTGTCTTCTTGATTCCTCTTCCTTTATTGTTCTCACTTCTCGCCTGTGGAAATCTCTTCCGGCTCCATGCTTCCCAGCCAACTTTGATCTTCAAAAATTTAAATGCAATGATAATCGTTATCTATTGTCTTCTTGATTCCTCTTCCTTTATTGTTCTCACTTCTCGCCTGTGGAAATCACTTCCGGCTCCATGCTGCCCAGCCAACTTTGATCTTCAAAAATTTAAATGCAATGATAATCGTTATCTATTGTCTTCTTGATTCCTCTTCCTTTATTGTTCTCACTTCTCGCCTGTGGAAATCTCTTCCGGCTCCATGCTTCCCAGCCAACTTTGATCTTCAAAAATTTAAATGCAATGATAATCGTTATCTATTGTCTCCTTGATTGCTCTTCCTTTATTGTTCTCACTTCTCGCCTGTGGAAATCTCTTCCGGCTCCATGCTTCCCAGCCAACTTTGATCTTCAAAAATTTAAATGCAATGATAATCGTTATCTATTGTCTCCTTGATTGCTCTTCCTTTATTGTTCTCACTTCTCGCCTGTGGAAATCTCTTCCGGCTCCATGCTTCCCAGCCAACTTTGATCTTCAAAAATTTAAATGCAATGATAATCGTTATCTATTGTCTTCTTGATTCCTCTTCCTTTATTGTTCTCACTTCTCGCCTGTGGAAATCTCTTCTGGCTCCATGCTTCCCAGCCAACTTTGATCTTCAAAAATTTAAATGCAATGATAATCGTTATCTATTGTCTTCTTGATTCCTCTTCCTTTATTGTTCTCACTTCTCGCCTGTGGAAATCACTTCCGGCTCCATGCTTCCCAGCCAACTTTGATCATCAAAAATTTAAATGCAATGATAATCGTTATCTATTGTCTTCTTGATTCCTCTTCCTTTATTGTTCTCACTTCTCGCCTGTGGAAATCACTTCCGGCTCCATGCTTCCCTGCCAACTTTGATCTTCAAAAATTTAAATGCAATGATAATCGTTATCTATTGTCTCCTTGATTGCTCTTCCTTTATTGTTCTCACTTCTCGCCTGTGGAAATCACTTCCGGCTCCATGCTGCCCAGCCAACTTTGATCTTCAAAAATTTAAATGCAATGATAATCGTTATCTATTGTCTTCTTGATTCCTCTTCCTTTATTGTTCTCACTTCTCGCCTGTGGAAATCTCTTCTGGCTCCATGCTTCCCAGCCAACTTTGATCTTCAAAAATTTAAATGCAATGATAATCGTTTTCTATTGTCTTCTTGATTCCTCTTCCTTTATTGTTCTCACTTCTCGCCTGTGGAAATCACTTCCGGCTCCATGCTGCCCAGCCAACTTTGATCTTCAAAAATTTAAATGCAATGATAATCCTTATCTATTGTCTTCTTGATTCCTCTTCCTTTATTGTTCTCACTTCTCGCCTGTGGAAATCACTTCCGGCTCCATGCTTCCCAGCCAACTTTGATCTTCAAAAATTTAAATGCAATGATAATCGTTATCTATTGTCTTCTTGATTCCTCTTCCTTTATTGTTCTCACTTCTCGCCTGTGGAAATCTATTCCGGCTCCATGCTTCCCAGCCAACTTTGATCTTCAAAAATTTAAATGCAATGATAATCGTTATCTATTGTCTTCTTGATTCCTCTTCCTTTATTGTTCTCACTTCTCGCCTGTGGAAATCTCTTCTGGCTCCATGCTTCCCAGCCAACTTTGATCTTCAAAAATTTAAATGCAATGATAATCGTTATCTATTGTCTTCTTGATTCCTCTTCCTTTATTGTTCTCACTTCTCGCCTGTGGAAATCTCTTCCGGCTCCATGCTTCCCAGCCAACTTTGATCTTCAAAAATTTAAATGCAATGATAATCGTTTTCTATTGTCTTCTTGATTCCTCTTCCTTTATTGTTCTCACTTCTCGCCTGTGGAAATCTATTCCGGCTCCATGCTTCCCAGCCAACTTTGATCTTCAAAAATTTAAATGCAATGATAATCGTTATCTATTGTCTTCTTGATTCCTCTTCCTTTATTGTTCTCACTTCTCGCCTGTGGAAATCTATTCCGGCTCCATGCTTCCCAGCCAACTTTGATCTTCAAAAATTTAAATGCAATGATAATCGTTATCTATTGTCTTCTTGATTCCTCTTCCTTTATTGTTCTCACTTCTCGCCTGTGGAAATCTATTCCGGCTCCATGCTTCCCAGCCAACTTTGATCTTCAAAAATTTAAATGCAATGATAATCGTTATCTATTGTCTTCTTGATTCCTCTTCCTTTATTGTTCTCACTTCTCGCCTGTGGAAATCACTTCCGGCTCCATGCTGCCCAGCCAACTTTGATCTTCAAAAATTTATATGCAATGATAATCGTTATCTATTGTCTTCTTGATTTCTCTTCCTTTATTGTTCTCACTTCTCGCCTGTGGAAATCTCTTCTGGCTCCATGCTTCCCAGCCAACTTTGATCTTCAAAAATTTAAATGCAATGATAATCGTTATCTATTGTCTTCTTGATTCCTCTTCCTTTATTGTTCTCACTTCTCGCCTGTGGAAATCACTTCCGGCTCCATGCTGCCCAGCCAACTTTGATCTTCAAAAATTTAAATGCATGATAATCCTTATCTATTGTCTTCTTGATTCCTCTTCCTTTATTGTTCTCACTTCTCGCCTGTGGAAATCTATTCCGGCTCCATGCTTCCCAGCCAACGTTGATCTTCAAAAATTTAAATGCAATGATAATCGTTTTCTATTGTCTTCTTGATTCCTCTTCCTTTATTGTTCTCACTTCTCGCCTGTGGAAATCTATTCCGGCTCCATGCTTCCCAGCCAACTTTGATCTTCAAAAATTTAAATGCAATGATAATCGTTATCTATTGTCTTCTTGATTCCTCTTCCTTTATTGTTCTCATTTCTCGCCTGTGGAAATCTATTCCGGCTCCATGCTTCCCAGCCAACTTTGATCTTCAAAAATTTAAATGCAATGATAATCGTTATCTATTGTCTTCTTGATTCCTCTTCCTTTATTGTTCTCACTTCTCGCCTGTGGAAATCTATTCCGGCTCCATGCTTCCCAGCCAACTTTGATCTTCAAAAATTTAAATGCAATGATAATCGTTATCTATTGTCTTCTTGATTCCTCTTCCTTTATTGTTCTCACTTCTCGCCTGTGGAAATCTCTTCCGGCTCCATGCTTCCCAGCCAACTTTGATCTTCAAAAATTTAAATGCAATGATAATCGTTATCTATTGTCTTCTTGATTCCTCTTCCTTTATTGTTCTCACTTCTCGCCTGTGGAAATCTATTCCGGCTCCATGCTTCCCAGCCAACTTTGATCTTCAAAAATTTAAATGCAATGATAATCGTTATCTATTGTCTTCTTGATTCCTCTTCCTTTATTGTTCTCACTTCTCGCCTGTGGAAATCTATTCCGGCTCCATGCTTCCCAGCCAACTTTGATCTTCAAAAATTTAAATGCAATGATAATCGTTATCTATTGTCTTCTTGATTCCTCTTCCTTTATTGTTCTCACTTCTCGCCTGTGGAAATCTATTCCGGCTCCATGCTTCCCAGCCAACTTTGATCTTCAAAAATTTAAATGCAATGATAATCGTTATCTATTGTCTTCTTGATTCCTCTTCCTTTATTGTTCTCACTTCTCGCCTGTGGAAATCTATTCCGGCTCCATGCTTCCCAGCCAACTTTGATCTTCAAAAATTTAAATGCAATGATAATCGTTATCTATTGTCTTCTTGATTCCTCTTCCTTTATTGTTCTCACTTCTCGCCTGTGGAAATCTCTTCCGGCTCCATGCTTCCCAGCCAACTTTGATCTTCAAAAATTTAAATGCAATGATAATCCTTATCTATTGTCTTCTTGATTCCTCTTCCTTTATTGTTCTCACTTCTCGCCTGTGGAAATCTATTCCGGCTCCATGCTTCCCAGCCAACTTTGATCTTCAAAAATTTAAATGCAATGATAATCGTTATCTATTGTCTTCTTGATTCCTCTTCCTTTATTGTTCTCACTTCTCGCCTGTGGAAATCACTTCCGGCTCCATGCTGCCCAGCCAACTTTGATCTTCAAAAATTTAAATGCAATGATAATCGTTATCTATTGTCTTCTTGATTCCTCTTCCTTTATTGTTCTCACTTCTCGCCTGTGGAAATCTCTTCCGGCTCCATGCTGCCCAGCCAACTTTGATCTTCAAAAATTTAAATGCAATGATAATCGTTATCTATTGTCTTCTTGATTCCTCTTCCTTTATTGTTCTCACTTCTCGCCTGTGGAAATCTCTTCCGGCTCAATGCTTCCCAGCCAACTTTGATCTTCAAAAATTTAAATGCAATGATAATCCTTATCTATTGTCTTCTTGATTCCTCTTCCTTTATTGTTCTCACTTCTCGCCTGTGGAAATCACTTCCGGCTCCATGCTGCCCAGCCAACTTTGATCTTCAAAAATTTAAATGGAATGATAATCGTTATCTATTGTCTTCTTGATTCCTCTTCCTTTATTGTTCTCACTTCTCGCCTGTGGAAATCTCTTCCGGCTCCATGCTGCCCAGCCAACTTTGATCTTCAAAAATTTAAATGCAATGATAATCGTTATCTATTGTCTTCTTGATTCCTCTTCCTTTATTGTTCTCACTTCTCGCCTGTGGAAATCTCTTCCGGCTCCATGCTTCCCAGCCAACTTTGATCTTCAAAAATTTAAATGCAATGATAATCCTTATCTATTGTCTTCTTGATTCCTCTTCCTTTATTGTTCTCACTTCTCGCCTGTGGAAATCTCTTCCGGCTCCATGCTGCCCAGCCAACTTTGATCTTCAAAAATTTAAATGCAATGATAATCGTTATCTATTGTCTTCTTGATTCCTCTTCCTTTATTGTTCTCACTTCTCGCCTGTGGAAATCTCTTCCGGCTCAATGCTTCCCAGCCAACTTTGATCTTCAAAAATTTAAATGCAATGATAATCCTTATCTATTGTCTTCTTGATTCCTCTTCCTTTATTGTTCTCACTTCTCGCCTGTGGAAATCACTTCCGGCTCCATGCTGCCCAGCCAACTTTGATCTTCAAAAATTTAAATGGAATGATAATCCTTATCTATTGTCTTCTTGATTCCTCTTCCTTTATTGTTCTCACTTCTCGCCTGTGGAAATCACTTCCGGCTCCATGCTGCCCAGCCAACTTTGATCTTCAAAAATTTAAATGCAATGATAATCCTTATCTATTGTCTTCTTGATTCCTCTTCCTTTATTGTTCTCACTTCTCGCCTGTGGAAATCACTTCCGGCTCCATGCTTCCCAGCCAACTTTGATCTTCAAAAATTTAAATGCAATGATAATCCTTATCTATTGTCTTCTTGATTCCTCTTCCTTTATTGTTCTCACTTCTCGCCTGTGGAAATCACTTCCGGCTCCATGCTGCCCAGCCAACTTTGATCTTCAAAAATTTAAATGCAATGATAATCCTTATCTATTGTCTTCTTGATTCCTCTTCCTTTATTGTTCTCACTTCTCGCCTGTGGAAATCACTTCCGGCTCCATGCTTCCCAGCCAACTTTGATCTTCAAAAATTTAAATGGAATGATAATCGTTATCTATTGTCTTCTTGATTCCTCTTCCTTTATTGTTCTCACTTCTCGCCTGTGGAAATCTCTTCCGGCTCCATGCTTCCCAGCCAACTTTGATCATCAAAAATTTAAATGGAATGATAATCGTTATCTATTGTCTTCTTGATTCCTCTTCCTTTATTGTTCTCACTTCTCGCCTGTGGAAATCACTTCCGGCTCCATGCTTCCCAGCCAACTTTGATCTTCAAAAATTTAAATGCAATGATAATCGTTATCTATTGTCTTCTTGATTCCTCTTCCTTTATTGTTCTCACTTCTCGCCTGTGGAAATCACTTCCGGCTCCATGCTGCCCAGCCAACTTTGATCTTCAAAAATTTAAATGCAATGATAATCGTTATCTATTGTCTTCTTGATTCCTCTTCCTTTATTGTTCTCACTTCTCGCCTGTGGAAATCACTTCCGGCTCCATGCTTCCCAGCCAACTTTGATCTTCAAAAATTTAAATGCAATGATAATCGTTATCTATTGTCTTCTTGATTCCTCTTCCTTTATTGTTCTCACTTCTCGCCTGTGGAAATCACTTCCGGCTCCATGCTTCCCAGCCAACTTTGATCTTCAAAAATTTAAATGCAATGATAATCGTTATCTATTGTCTTCTTGATTCCTCTTCCTTTATTGTTCTCACTTCTCGCCTGTGGAAATCACTTCCGGCTCCATGCTGCCCAGCCAACTTTGATCTTCAAAAATTTAAATGGAATGATAATCGTTATCTATTGTCTTCTTGATTCCTCTTCCTTTATTGTTCTCACTTCTCGCCTGTGGAAATCACTTCCGGCTCCATGCTTCCCAGCCAACTTTGATCTTCAAAAATTTAAATGCAATGATAATCGTTATCTATTGTCTTCTTGATTCCTCTTCCTTTATTGTTCTCACTTCTCGCCTGTGGAAATCACTTCCGGCTCCATGCTTCCCAGCCAACTTTGATCTTCAAAAATTTAAATGCAATGATAATCGTTATCTATTGTCTTCTTGATTCCTCTTCCTTTATTGTTCTCACTTCTCGCCTGTGGAAATCTCTTCCGGCTCCATGCTTCCCAGCCAACTTTGATCTTCAAAAATTTAAATGCAATGATAATCGTTATCTATTGTCTTCTTGATTCCTCTTCCTTTATTGTTCTCACTTCTCGCCTGTGGAAATCACTTCCGGCTCCATGCTTCCCAGCCAACTTTGATCTTCAAAAATTTAAATGCAATGATAATCGTTATCTATTGTCTTCTTGATTCCTCTTCCTTTATTGTTCTCACTTCTCGCCTGTGGAAATCACTTCCGGCTCCATGCTGCCCAGCCAACTTTGATCTTCAAAAATTTAAATGCAATGATAATCCTTATCTATTGTCTTCTTGATTCCTCTTCCTTTATTGTTCTCACTTCTCGCCTGTGGAAATCACTTCCGGCTCCATGCTTCCCAGCCAACTTTGATCTTCAAAAATTTAAATGCAATGATAATCGTTATCTATTGTCTTCTTGATTCCTCTTCCTTTATTGTTCTCACTTCTCGCCTGTGGAAATCACTTCCGGCTCCATGCTGCCCAGCCAACTTTGATCTTCAAAAATTTAAATGCAATGATAATCCTTATCTATTGTCTTCTTGATTCCTCTTCCTTTATTGTTCTCACTTCTCGCCTGTGGAAATCACTTCCGGCTCCATGCTTCCCAGCCAACTTTGATCTTCAAAAATTTAAATGCAATGATAATCGTTATCTATTGTCTTCTTGATTCCTCTTCCTTTATTGTTCTCACTTCTCGCCTGTGGAAATCTCTTCCGGCTCCATGCTTCCCAGCCAACTTTGATCTTCAAAAATTTAAATGCAATGATAATCGTTATCTATTGTCTTCTTGATTCCTCTTCCTTTATTGTTCTCACTTCTCGCCTGTGGAAATCACTTCCGGCTCCATGCTGCCCAGCCAACTTTGATCTTCAAAAATTTAAATGCAATGATAATCGTTATCTATTGTCTTCTTGATTCCTCTTCCTTTATTGTTCTCACTTCTCGCCTGTGGAAATCTCTTCCGGCTCCATGCTGCCCAGCCAACTTTGATCTTCAAAAATTTAAATGGAATGATAATCGTTATCTATTGTCTTCTTGATTCCTCTTCCTTTATTGTTCTCACTTCTCGCCTGTGGAAATCACTTCCGGCTCCATGCTGCCCAGCCAACTTTGATCTTCAAAAATTTAAATGCAATGATAATCGTTATCTATTGTCTTCTTGATTCCTCTTCCTTTATTGTTCTCACTTCTCGCCTGTGGAAATCACTTCCGGCTCCATGCTGCCCAGCCAACTTTGATCTTCAAAAATTTAAATGCAATGATAATCCTTATCTATTGTCTTCTTGATTCCTCTTCCTTTATTGTTCTCACTTCTCGCCTGTGGAAATCACTTCCGGCTCCATGCTTCCCAGCCAACTTTGATCTTCAAAAATTTAAATGCAATGATAATCGTTATCTATTGTCTTCTTGATTCCTCTTCCTTTATTGTTCTCACTTCTCGCCTGTGGAAATCTATTCCGGCTCCATGCTGCCCAGCCAACTTTGATCTTCAAAAATTTAAATGGAATGATAATCGTTATCTATTGTCTTCTTGATTCCTCTTCCTTTATTGTTCTCACTTCTCGCCTGTGGAAATCACTTCCGGCTCCATGCTGCCCAGCCAACTTTGATCTTCAAAAATTTAAATGCAATGATAATCGTTATCTATTGTCTTCTTGATTCCTCTTCCTTTATTGTTCTCACTTCTCGCCTGTGGAAATCACTTCCGGCTCCATGCTGCCCAGCCAACTTTGATCTTCAAAAATTTAAATGCAATGATAATCCTTATCTATTGTCTTCTTGATTCCTCTTCCTTTATTGTTCTCACTTCTCGCCTGTGGAAATCACTTCCGGCTCCATGCTTCCCAGCCAACTTTGATCTTCAAAAATTTAAATGCAATGATAATCGTTATCTATTGTCTTCTTGATTCCTCTTCCTTTATTGTTCTCACTTCTCGCCTGTGGAAATCTCTTCCGGCTCCATGCTTCCCAGCCAACTTTGATCTTCAAAAATTTAAATGCAATGATAATCGTTATCTATTGTCTTCTTGATTCCTCTTCCTTTATTGTTCTCACTTCTCGCCTGTGGAAATCTCTTCCGGCTCCATGCTTCCCAGCCAACTTTGATCTTCAAAAATTTAAATGCAATGATAATCCTTATCTATTGTCTTCTTGATTCCTCTTCCTTTATTGTTCTCACTTCTCGCCTGTGGAAATCTCTTCCGGCTCCATGCTTCCCAGCCAACTTTGATCTTCAAAAATTTAAATGCAATGATAATCGTTATCTATTGTCTTCTTGATTCCTCTTCCTTTATTGTTCTCACTTCTCGCCTGTGGAAATCTCTTCCGGCTCCATGCTGCCCAGCCAACTTTGATCTTCAAAAATTTAAATGCAATGATAATCGTTATCTATTGTCTTCTTGATTCCTCTTCCTTTATTGTTCTCACTTCTCGCCTGTGGAAATCACTTCCGGCTCCATGCTGCCCAGCCAACTTTGATCTTCAAAAATTTAAATGCAATGATAATCCTTATCTATTGTCTTCTTGATTCCTCTTCCTTTATTGTTCTCACTTCTCGCCTGTGGAAATCACTTCCGGCTCCATGCTTCCCAGCCAACTTTGATCTTCAAAAATTTAAATGCAATGATAATCCTTATCTATTGTCTTCTTGATTCCTCTTCCTTTATTGTTCTCACTTCTCGCCTGTGGAAATCACTTCCGGCTCCATGCTGCCCAGCCAACTTTGATCTTCAAAAATTTAAATGCAATGATAATCGTTATCTATTGTCTTCTTGATTCCTCTTCCTTTATTGTTCTCACTTCTCGCCTGTGGAAATCTCTTCCGGCTCCATGCTGCCCAGCCAACTTTGATCTTCAAAAATTTAAATGCAATGATAATCGTTATCTATTGTCTTCTTGATTCCTCTTCCTTTATTGTTCTCACTTCTCGCCTGTGGAAATCACTTCCGGCTCCATGCTGCCCAGCCAACTTTGATCTTCAAAAATTTAAATGCAATGATAATCGTTATCTATTGTCTTCTTGATTCCTCTTCCTTTATTGTTCTCACTTCTCGCCTGTGGAAATCTCTTCCGGCTCCATGCTTCCCAGCCAACTTTGATCTTCAAAAATTTAAATGCAATGATAATCGTTATCTATTGTCTTCTTGATTCCTCTTCCTTTATTGTTCTCACTTCTCGCCTGTGGAAATCTCTTCCGGCTCCATGCTTCCCAGCCAACTTTGATCTTCAAAAATTTAAATGCAATGATAATCCTTATCTATTGTCTTCTTGATTCCTCTTCCTTTATTGTTCTCACTTCTCGCCTGTGGAAATCTCTTCCGGCTCCATGCTTCCCAGCCAACTTTGATCTTCAAAAATTTAAATGCAATGATAATCGTTATCTATTGTCTTCTTGATTCCTCTTCCTTTATTGTTCTCACTTCTCGCCTGTGGAAATCTCTTCCGGCTCCATGCTGCCCAGCCAACTTTGATCTTCAAAAATTTAAATGCAATGATAATCGTTATCTATTGTCTTCTTGATTCCTCTTCCTTTATTGTTCTCACTTCTCGCCTGTGGAAATCACTTCCGGCTCCATGCTGCCCAGCCAACTTTGATCTTCAAAAATTTAAATGCAATGATAATCCTTATCTATTGTCTTCTTGATTCCTCTTCCTTTATTGTTCTCACTTCTCGCCTGTGGAAATCACTTCCGGCTCCATGCTTCCCAGCCAACTTTGATCTTCAAAAATTTAAATGCAATGATAATCCTTATCTATTGTCTTCTTGATTCCTCTTCCTTTATTGTTCTCACTTCTCGCCTGTGGAAATCACTTCCGGCTCCATGCTGCCCAGCCAACTTTGATCTTCAAAAATTTAAATGCAATGATAATCGTTATCTATTGTCTTCTTGATTCCTCTTCCTTTATTGTTCTCACTTCTCGCCTGTGGAAATCTCTTCCGGCTCCATGCTGCCCAGCCAACTTTGATCTTCAAAAATTTAAATGCAATGATAATCGTTATCTATTGTCTTCTTGATTCCTCTTCCTTTATTGTTCTCACTTCTCGCCTGTGGAAATCACTTCCGGCTCCATGCTGCCCAGCCAACTTTGATCTTCAAAAATTTAAATGCAATGATAATCCTTATCTATTGTCTTCTTGATTCCTCTTCCTTTATTGTTCTCACTTCTCGCCTGTGGAAATCACTTCCGGCTCCATGCTTCCCAGCCAACTTTGATCTTCAAAAATTTAAATGCAATGATAATCCTTATCTATTGTCTTCTTGATTCCTCTTCCTTTATTGTTCTCACTTCTCGCCTGTGGAAATCACTTCCGGCTCCATGCTTCCCAGCCAACTTTGATCTTCAAAAATTTAAATGCAATGATAATCCTTATCTATTGTCTTCTTGATTCCTCTTCCTTTATTGTTCTCACTTCTCGCCTGTGGAAATCACTTCCGGCTCCATGCTGCCCAGCCAACTTTGATCTTCAAAAATTTAAATGCAATGATAATCGTTATCTATTGTCTTCTTGATTCCTCTTCCTTTATTGTTCTCACTTCTCGCCTGTGGAAATCTCTTCCGGCTCCATGCTGCCCAGCCAACTTTGATCTTCAAAAATTTAAATGCAATGATAATCGTTATCTATTGTCTTCTTGATTCCTCTTCCTTTATTGTTCTCACTTCTCGCCTGTGGAAATCACTTCCGGCTCCATGCTGCCCAGCCAACTTTGATCTTCAAAAATTTAAATGCAATGATAATCCTTATCTATTGTCTTCTTGATTCCTCTTCCTTTATTGTTCTCACTTCTCGCCTGTGGAAATCACTTCCGGCTCCATGCTTCCCAGCCAACTTTGATCTTCAAAAATTTAAATGCAATGATAATCCTTATCTATTGTCTTCTTGATTCCTCTTCCTTTATTGTTCTCACTTCTCGCCTGTGGAAATCACTTCCGGCTCCATGCTGCCCAGCCAACTTTGATCTTCAAAAATTTAAATGCAATGATAATCCTTATCTATTGTCTTCTTGATTCCTCTTCCTTTATTGTTCTCACTTCTCGCCTGTGGAAATCTCTTCCGGCTCCATGCTTCCCAGCCAACTTTGATCTTCAAAAATTTAAATGGAATGATAATCGTTATCTATTGTCTTCTTGATTCCTCTTCCTTTATTGTTCTCACTTCTCGCCTGTGGAAATCTATTCCGGCTCCATGCTTCCCAGCCAACTTTGATCTTCAAAAATTTAAATGGAATGATAATCGTTATCTATTGTCTTCTTGATTCCTCTTCCTTTATTGTTCTCACTTCTCGCCTGTGGAAATCTCTTCCGGCTCCATGCTTCCCAGCCAACTTTGATCTTCAAAAATTTAAATGGAATGATAATCGTTATCTATTGTCTTCTTGATTCCTCTTCCTTTATTGTTCTCACTTCTCGCCTGTGGAAATCTCTTCCGGCTCCATGCTTCCCAGCCAACTTTGATCTTCAAAAATTTAAATGGAATGATAATCGTTATCTATTGTCTTCTTGATTCCTCTTCCTTTATTGTTCTCACTTCTCGCCTGTGGAAATCTATTCCGGCTCCATGCTTCCCAGCCAACTTTGATCTTCAAAAATTTAAATGGAATGATAATCGTTATCTATTGTCTTCTTGATTCCTCTTCCTTTATTGTTCTCACTTCTCGCCTGTGGAAATCTCTTCCGGCTCCATGCTTCCCAGCCAACTTTGATCTTCAAAAATTTAAATGGAATGATAATCGTTATCTATTGTCTTCTTGATTCCTCTTCCTTTATTGTTCTCACTTCTCGCCTGTGGAAATCTCTTCCGGCTCCATGCTTCCCAGCCAACTTTGATCTTCAAAAATTTAAATGGAATGATAATCGTTATCTATTGTCTTCTTGATTCCTCTTCCTTTATTGTTCTCACTTCTCGCCTGTGGAAATCACTTCCGGCTCCATGCTGCCCAGCCAACTTTGATCTTCAAAAATTTAAATGCAATGATAATCGTTATCTATTGTCTTCTTGATTCCTCTTCCTTTATTGTTCTCACTTCTCGCCTGTGGAAATCTCTTCCGGCTCCATGCTGCCCAGCCAACTTTGATCTTCAAAAATTTAAATGCAATGATAATCGTTATCTATTGTCTTCTTGATTCCTCTTCCTTTATTGTTCTCACTTCTCGCCTGTGGAAATCACTTCCGGCTCCATGCTGCCCAGCCAACTTTGATCTTCAAAAATTTAAATGCAATGATAATCCTTATCTATTGTCTTCTTGATTCCTCTTCCTTTATTGTTCTCACTTCTCGCCTGTGGAAATCACTTCCGGCTCCATGCTTCCCAGCCAACTTTGATCTTCAAAAATTTAAATGCAATGATAATCGTTATCTATTGTCTTCTTGATTCCTCTTCCTTTATTGTTCTCACTTCTCGCCTGTGGAAATCTCTTCCGGCTCCATGCTGCCCAGCCAACTTTGATCTTCAAAAATTTAAATGCAATGATAATCGTTATCTATTGTCTTCTTGATTCCTCTTCCTTTATTGTTCTCACTTCTCGCCTGTGGAAATCACTTCCGGCTCCATGCTTCCCAGCCAACTTTGATCATCAAAAATTTAAATGGAATGATAATCGTTATCTATTGTCTTCTTGATTCCTCTTCCTTTATTGTTCTCACTTCTCGCCTGTGGAAATCACTTCCGGCTCCATGCTGCCCAGCCAACTTTGATCTTCAAAAATTTAAATGCAATGATAATCGTTATCTATTGTCTTCTTGATTCCTCTTCCTTTATTGTTCTCACTTCTCGCCTGTGGAAATCTCTTCCGGCTCCATGCTGCCCAGCCAACTTTGATCTTCAAAAATTTAAATGCAATGATAATCGTTATCTATTGTCTTCTTGATTCCTCTTCCTTTATTGTTCTCACTTCTCGCCTGTGGAAATCACTTCCGGCTCCATGCTTCCCAGCCAACTTTGATCTTCAAAAATTTAAATGCAATGATAATCGTTATCTATTGTCTTCTTGATTCCTCTTCCTTTATTGTTCTCACTTCTCGCCTGTGGAAATCTCTTCCGGCTCCATGCTGCCCAGCCAACTTTGATCTTCAAAAATTTAAATGCAATGATAATCGTTATCTATTGTCTTCTTGATTCCTCTTCCTTTATTGTTCTCACTTCTCGCCTGTGGAAATCTCTTCCGGCTCCATGCTGCCCAGCCAACTTTGATCTTCAAAAATTTAAATGCAATGATAATCGTTATCTATTGTCTTCTTGATTCCTCTTCCTTTATTGTTCTCACTTCTCGCCTGTGGAAATCACTTCCGGCTCCATGCTTCCCAGCCAACTTTGATCTTCAAAAATTTAAATGCAATGATAATCGTTATCTATTGTCTTCTTGATTCCTCTTCCTTTATTGTTCTCACTTCTCGCCTGTGGAAATCTCTTCCGGCTCCATGCTGCCCAGCCAACTTTGATCTTCAAAAATTTAAATGCAATGATAATCGTTATCTATTGTCTTCTTGATTCCTCTTCCTTTATTGTTCTCACTTCTCGCCTGTGGAAATCACTTCCGGCTCCATGCTTCCCAGCCAACTTTGATCATCAAAAATTTAAATGGAATGATAATCGTTATCTATTGTCTTCTTGATTCCTCTTCCTTTATTGTTCTCACTTCTCGCCTGTGGAAATCACTTCCGGCTCCATGCTGCCCAGCCAACTTTGATCTTCAAAAATTTAAATGCAATGATAATCGTTATCTATTGTCTTCTTGATTCCTCTTCCTTTATTGTTCTCACTTCTCGCCTGTGGAAATCTCTTCCGGCTCCATGCTGCCCAGCCAACTTTGATCTTCAAAAATTTAAATGCAATGATAATCGTTATCTATTGTCTTCTTGATTCCTCTTCCTTTATTGTTCTCACTTCTCGCCTGTGGAAATCACTTCCGGCTCCATGCTGCCCAGCCAACTTTGATCTTCAAAAATTTAAATGCAATGATAATCCTTATCTATTGTCTTCTTGATTCCTCTTCCTTTATTGTTCTCACTTCTCGCCTGTGGAAATCACTTCCGGCTCCATGCTTCCCAGCCAACTTTGATCTTCAAAAATTTAAATGCAATGATAATCGTTATCTATTGTCTTCTTGATTCCTCTTCCTTTATTGTTCTCACTTCTCGCCTGTGGAAATCTCTTCCGGCTCCATGCTTCCCAGCCAACTTTGATCATCAAAAATTTAAATGGAATGATAATCGTTATCTATTGTCTTCTTGATTCCTCTTCCTTTATTGTTCTCACTTCTCGCCTGTGGAAATCTCTTCCGGCTCAATGCTTCCCAGCCAACTTTGATCTTCAAAAATTTAAATGCAATGATAATCGTTATCTATTGTCTTCTTGATTCCTCTTCCTTTATTGTTCTCACTTCTCGCCTGTGGAAATCACTTCCGGCTCCATGCTTCCCAGCCAACTTTGATCTTCAAAAATTTAAATGCAATGATAATCGTTATCTATTGTCTTCTTGATTCCTCTTCCTTTATTGTTCTCACTTCTCGCCTGTGGAAATCTCTTCCGGCTCCATGCTTCCCAGCCAACTTTGATCATCAAAAATTTAAATGGAATGATAATCGTTATCTATTGTCTTCTTGATTCCTCTTCCTTTATTGTTCTCACTTCTCGCCTGTGGAAATCTCTTCCGGCTCAATGCTTCCCAGCCAACTTTGATCTTCAAAAATTTAAATGCAATGATAATCGTTATCTATTGTCTTCTTGATTCCTCTTCCTTTATTGTTCTCACTTCTCGCCTGTGGAAATCACTTCCGGCTCCATGCTGCCCAGCCAACTTTGATCTTCAAAAATTTAAATGCAATGATAATCGTTATCTATTGTCTTCTTGATTCCTCTTCCTTTATTGTTCTCACTTCTCGCCTGTGGAAATCTCTTCCGGCTCCATGCTTCCCAGCCAACTTTGATCTTCAAAAATTTAAATGCAATGATAATCGTTATCTATTGTCTTCTTGATTCCTCTTCCTTTATTGTTCTCACTTCTCGCCTGTGGAAATCACTTCCGGCTCCATGCTGCCCAGCCAACTTTGATCTTCAAAAATTTAAATGCAATGATAATCGTTATCTATTGTCTTCTTGATTCCTCTTCCTTTATTGTTCTCACTTCTCGCCTGTGGAAATCTCTTCCGGCTCCATGCTTCCCAGCCAACTTTGATCATCAAAAATTTAAATGCAATGATAATCGTTATCTATTGTCTTCTTGATTCCTCTTCCTTTATTGTTCTCACTTCTCGCCTGTGGAAATCTCTTCCGGCTCAATGCTTCCCAGCCAACTTTGATCTTCAAAAATTTAAATGCAATGATAATCGTTATCTATTGTCTTCTTGATTCCTCTTCCTTTATTGTTCTCACTTCTCGCCTGTGGAAATCACTTCCGGCTCCATGCTTCCCAGCCAACTTTGATCTTCAAAAATTTAAATGCAATGATAATCGTTTTCTATTGTCTTCTTGATTCCTCTTCCTTTATTGTTCTCACTTCTCGCCTGTGGAAATCTCTTCCGGCTCCATGCTTCCCAGCCAACTTTGATCTTCAAAAATTTAAATGCAATGATAATCGTTTTCTATTGTCTTCTTGATTCCTCTTCCTTTATTGTTCTCACTTCTCGCCTGTGGAAATCTCTTCCGGCTCCATGCTTCCCAGCCAACTTTGATCTTCAAAAATTTAAATGCAATGATAATCGTTATCTATTGTCTTCTTGATTCCTCTTCCTTTATTGTTCTCACTTCTCGCCTGTGGAAATCTCTTCCGGCTCAATGCTTCCCAGCCAACTTTGATCTTCAAAAATTTAAATGCAATGATAATCGTTATCTATTGTCTTCTTGATTCCTCTTCCTTTATTGTTCTCACTTCTCGCCTGTGGAAATCACTTCCGGCTCCATGCTGCCCAGCCAACTTTGATCTTCAAAAATTTAAATGCAATGATAATCGTTATCTATTGTCTTCTTGATTCCTCTTCCTTTATTGTTCTCACTTCTCGCCTGTGGAAATCTCTTCCGGCTCCATGCTTCCCAGCCAACTTTGATCTTCAAAAATTTAAATGCAATGATAATCGTTATCTATTGTCTTCTTGATTCCTCTTCCTTTATTGTTCTCACTTCTCGCCTGTGGAAATCTCTTCCGGCTCAATGCTTCCCAGCCAACTTTGATCTTCAAAAATTTAAATGCAATGATAATCGTTATCTATTGTCTTCTTGATTCCTCTTCCTTTATTGTTCTCACTTCTCGCCTGTGGAAATCACTTCCGGCTCCATGCTGCCCAGCCAACTTTGATCTTCAAAAATTTAAATGCAATGATAATCGTTATCTATTGTCTTCTTGATTCCTCTTCCTTTATTGTTCTCACTTCTCGCCTGTGGAAATCTCTTCCGGCTCCATGCTTCCCAGCCAACTTTGATCTTCAAAAATTTAAATGCAATGATAATCGTTATCTATTGTCTTCTTGATTCCTCTTCCTTTATTGTTCTCACTTCTCGCCTGTGGAAATCGCTTCCGGCTCAATGCTTCCCAGCCAACTTTGATCTTCAAAAATTTAAATGCAATGATAATCGTTTTCTATTGTCTTCTTGATTCCTCTTCCTTTATTGTTCTCACTTCTCGCCTGTGGAAATCTCTTCCGGCTCCATGCTTCCCAGCCAACTTTGATCTTCAAAAATTTAAATGCAATGATAATCGTTTTCTATTGTCTTCTTGATTCCTCTTCCTTTATTGTTCTCACTTCTCGCCTGTGGAAATCTCTTCCGGCTCCATGCTTCCCAGCCAACTTTGATCTTCAAAAATTTAAATGCAATGATAATCGTTATCTATTGTCTTCTTGATTCCTCTTCCTTTATTGTTCTCACTTCTCGCCTGTGGAAATCTCTTCCGGCTCAATGCTTCCCAGCCAACTTTGATCTTCAAAAATTTAAATGCAATGATAATCGTTATCTATTGTCTTCTTGATTCCTCTTCCTTTATTGTTCTCACTTCTCGCCTGTGGAAATCACTTCCGGCTCCATGCTGCCCAGCCAACTTTGATCTTCAAAAATTTAAATGCAATGATAATCGTTATCTATTGTCTTCTTGATTCCTCTTCCTTTATTGTTCTCACTTCTCGCCTGTGGAAATCTCTTCCGGCTCCATGCTTCCCAGCCAACTTTGATCTTCAAAAATTTAAATGCAATGATAATCGTTATCTATTGTCTTCTTGATTCCTCTTCCTTTATTGTTCTCACTTCTCGCCTGTGGAAATCACTTCCGGCTCCATGCTGCCCAGCCAACTTTGATCTTCAAAAATTTAAATGCAATGATAATCGTTATCTATTGTCTTCTTGATTCCTCTTCCTTTATTGTTCTCACTTCTCGCCTGTGGAAATCTCTTCCGGCTCCATGCTTCCCAGCCAACTTTGATCATCAAAAATTTAAATGCAATGATAATCGTTATCTATTGTCTTCTTGATTCCTCTTCCTTTATTGTTCTCACTTCTCGCCTGTGGAAATCTCTTCCGGCTCAATGCTTCCCAGCCAACTTTGATCTTCAAAAATTTAAATGCAATGATAATCGTTATCTATTGTCTTCTTGATTCCTCTTCCTTTATTGTTCTCACTTCTCGCCTGTGGAAATCACTTCCGGCTCCATGCTTCCCAGCCAACTTTGATCTTCAAAAATTTAAATGCAATGATAATCGTTTTCTATTGTCTTCTTGATTCCTCTTCCTTTATTGTTCTCACTTCTCGCCTGTGGAAATCTCTTCCGGCTCCATGCTTCCCAGCCAACTTTGATCTTCAAAAATTTAAATGCAATGATAATCGTTTTCTATTGTCTTCTTGATTCCTCTTCCTTTATTGTTCTCACTTCTCGCCTGTGGAAATCACTTCCGGCTCCATGCTGCCCAGCCAACTTTGATCTTCAAAAATTTAAATGGAATGATAATCGTTATCTATTGTCTTCTTGATTCCTCTTCCTTTATTGTTCTCACTTCTCGCCTGTGGAAATCTCTTCCGGCTCAATGCTTCCCAGCCAACTTTGATCTTCAAAAATTTAAATGCAATGATAATCGTTATCTATTGTCTTCTTGATTCCTCTTCCTTTATTGTTCTCACTTCTCGCCTGTGGAAATCACTTCCGGCTCCATGCTGCCCAGCCAACTTTGATCTTCAAAAATTTAAATGCAATGATAATCCTTATCTATTGTCTTCTTGATTCCTCTTCCTTTATTGTTCTCACTTCTCGCCTGTGGAAATCTCTTCCGGCTCCATGCTTCCCAGCCAACTTTGATCTTCAAAAATTTAAATGGAATGATAATCGTTATCTATTGTCTTCTTGATTCCTCTTCCTTTATTGTTCTCACTTCTCGCCTGTGGAAATCTCTTCCGGCTCCATGCTTCCCAGCCAACTTTGATCTTCAAAAATTTAAATGCAATGATAATCCTTATCTATTGTCTTCTTGATTCCTCTTCCTTTATTGTTCTCACTTCTCGCCTGTGGAAATCTCTTCCGGCTCCATGCTTCCCAGCCAACTTTGATCTTCAAAAATTTAAATGCAATGATAATCGTTATCTATTGTCTTCTTGATTCCTCTTCCTTTATTGTTCTCACTTCTCGCCTGTGGAAATCACTTCCGGCTCCATGCTGCCCAGCCAACTTTGATCTTCAAAAATTTAAATGCAATGATAATCGTTATCTATTGTCTTCTTGATTCCTCTTCCTTTATTGTTCTCACTTCTCGCCTGTGGAAATCACTTCCGGCTCCATGCTGCCCAGCCAACTTTGATCTTCAAAAATTTAAATGCAATGATAATCGTTATCTATTGTCTTCTTGATTCCTCTTCCTTTATTGTTCTCACTTCTCGCCTGTGGAAATCTCTTCCGGCTCCATGCTTCCCAGCCAACTTTGATCTTCAAAAATTTAAATGCAATGATAATCCTTATCTATTGTCTTCTTGATTCCTCTTCCTTTATTGTTCTCACTTCTCGCCTGTGGAAATCACTTCCGGCTCCATGCTTCCCAGCCAACTTTGATCTTCAAAAATTTAAATGCAATGATAATCGTTATCTATTGTCTTCTTGATTCCTCTTCCTTTATTGTTCTCACTTCTCGCCTGTGGAAATCACTTCCGGCTCCATGCTTCCCAGCCAAATTTGATCTTCAAAAATTTAAATGCAATGATAATCGTTATCTATTGTCTTCTTGATTCCTCTTCCTTTATTGTTCTCACTTCTCGCCTGTGGAAATCTCTTCCGGCTCCATGCTGCCCAGCCAACTTTGATCTTCAAAAATTTAAATGCAATGATAATCGTTATCTATTGTCTTCTTGATTCCTCTTCCTTTATTGTTCTCACTTCTCGCCTGTGGAAATCTCTTCCGGCTCCATGCTTCCCAGCCAACTTTGATCTTCAAAAATTTAAATGCAATGATAATCGTTATCTATTGTCTTCTTGATTCCTCTTCCTTTATTGTTCTCACTTCTCGCCTGTGGAAATCACTTCCGGCTCCATGCTGCCCAGCCAACTTTGATCTTCAAAAATTTAAATGCAATGATAATCGTTATCTATTGTCTTCTTGATTCCTCTTCCTTTATTGTTCTCACTTCTCGCCTGTGGAAATCTCTTCCGGCTCCATGCTTCCCAGCCAACTTTGATCTTCAAAAATTTAAAGGCAATGATAATCCTTATCTATTGTCTTCTTGATTCCTCTTCCTTTATTGTTCTCACTTCTCGCCTGTGGAAATCTCTTCCGGCTCCATGCTTCCCAGCCAACTTTGATCTTCAAAAATTTAAATGCAATGATAATCGTTATCTATTGTCTTCTTGATTCCTCTTCCTTTATTGTTCTCACTTCTCGCCTGTGGAAATCACTTCCGGCTCCATGCTTCCCAGCCAACTTTGATCTTCAAAAATTTAAATGCAATGATAATCGTTATCTATTGTCTTCTTGATTCCTCTTCCTTTATTGTTCTCACTTCTCGCCTGTGGAAATCTATTCCGGTTCCATGCTGCCCAGCCAACTTTGATCATCAAAAATTTAAATGCAATGATAATCGTTATCTATTGTCTTCTTGATTCCTCTTCCTTTATTGTTCTCACTTCTCGCCTGTGGAAATCTCTTCTGGCTCCATGCTTCCCAGCCAACTTTGATCTTCAAAAATTTAAATGCAATGATAATCGTTATCTATTGTCTTCTTGATTCCTCTTCCTTTATTGTTCTCACTTCTCGCCTGTGGAAATCACTTCCGGCTCCATGCTGCCCAGCCAACTTTGATCTTCAAAAATTTAAATGCAATGATAATCGTTATCTATTGTCTTCTTGATTCCTCTTCCTTTATTGTTCTCACTTCTCGCCTGTGGAAATCTATTCCGGCTCCATGCTGCCCAGCCAACTTTGATCATCAAAAATTTAAATGCAATGATAATCGTTATCTATTGTCTTCTTGATTCCTCTTCCTTTATTGTTCTCACTTCTCGCCTGTGGAAATCTCTTCCGGCTCCATGCTTCCCAGCCAACTTTGATCTTCAAAAATTTAAATGCAATGATAATCGTTATCTATTGTCTTCTTGATTCCTCTTCCTTTATTGTTCTCACTTCTCGCCTGTGGAAATCACTTCCGGCTCCATGCTTCCCAGCCAACTTTGATCTTCAAAAATTTAAATGCAATGATAATCGTTATCTATTGTCTTCTTGATTCCTCTTCCTTTATTGTTCTCACTTCTCGCCTGTGGAAATCTATTCCGGCTCCATGCTGCCCAGCCAACTTTGATCATCAAAAATTTAAATGCAATGATAATCGTTATCTATTGTCTTCTTGATTCCTCTTCCTTTATTGTTCTCACTTCTCGCCTGTGGAAATCTCTTCCGGCTCCATGCTTCCCAGCCAACTTTGATCTTCAAAAATTTAAATGCAATGATAATCGTTATCTATTGTCTTCTTGATTCCTCTTCCTTTATTGTTCTCACTTCTCGCCTGTGGAAATCTATTCCGGCTCCATGCTTCCCAGCCAACTTTGATCTTCAAAAATTTAAATGCAATGATAATCGTTATCTATTGTCTTCTTGATTCCTCTTCCTTTATTGTTCTCACTTCTCGCCTGTGGAAATCTCTTCTGGCTCCATGCTTCCCAGCCAAATTTGATCTTCAAAAATTTAAATGCAATGATAATCGTTATCTATTGTCTTCTTGATTCCTCTTCCTTTATTGTTCTCACTTCTCGCCTGTGGAAATCACTTCCGGCTCCATGCTTCCCAGCCAACTTTGATCTTCAAAAATTTAAATGCAATGATAATCGTTATCTATTGTCTTCTTGATTCCTCTTCCTTTATTGTTCTCACTTCTCGCCTGTGGAAATCACTTCCGGCTCCATGCTGCCCAGCCAACTTTGATCTTCAAAAATTTAAATGCAATGATAATCGTTATCTATTGTCTTCTTGATTCCTCTTCCTTTATTGTTCTCACTTCTCGCCTGTGGAAATCTCTTCCGGCTCCATGCTTCCCAGCCAACTTTGATCTTCAAAAATTTAAATGCAATGATAATCGTTATCTATTGTCTTCTTGATTCCTCTTCCTTTATTGTTCTCACTTCTCGCCTGTGGAAATCACTTCCGGCTCCATGCTTCCCAGCCAACTTCGATCTTCAAAAATTTAAATGCAATGATAATCGTTATCTATTGTCTTCTTGATTCCTCTTCCTTTATTGTTCTCACTTCTCGCCTGTGGAAATCACTTCCGGCTCCATGCTGCCCAGCCAACTTTGATCTTCAAAAATTTAAATGCAATGATAATCGTTATCTATTGTCTTCTTGATTCCTCTTCCTTTATTGTTCTCACTTCTCGCCTGTGGAAATCTCTTCTGGCTCCATGCTTCCCAGCCAACTTTGATCTTCAAAAATTTAAATGCAATGATAATCGTTATCTATTGTCTTCTTGATTCCTCTTCCTTTATTGTTCTCACTTCTCGCCTGTGGAAATCACTTCCGGCTCCATGCTTCCCAGCCAACTTTGATCTTCAAAAATTTAAATGCAATGATAATCGTTATCTATTGTCTTCTTGATTCCTCTTCCTTTATTGTTCTCACTTCTCGCCTGTGGAAATCACTTCCGGCTCCATGCTTCCCAGCCAACTTTGATCATCAAAAATTTAAATGCAATGATAATCGTTATCTATTGTCTTCTTGATTCCTCTTCCTTTATTGTTCTCACTTCTCGCCTGTGGAAATCACTTCCGGCTCCATGCTTCCCTGCCAACTTTGATCTTCAAAAATTTAAATGCAATGATAATCGTTATCTATTGTCTCCTTGATTGCTCTTCCTTTATTGTTCTCACTTCTCGCCTGTGGAAATCACTTCCGGCTCCATGCTGCCCAGCCAACTTTGATCTTCAAAAATTTAAATGCAATGATAATCGTTATCTATTGTCTTCTTGATTCCTCTTCCTTTATTGTTCTCACTTCTCGCCTGTGGAAATCACTTCCGGCTCCATGCTTCCCAGCCAACTTTGATCATCAAAAATTTAAATGCAATGATAATCGTTATCTATTGTCTTCTTGATTCCTCTTCCTTTATTGTTCTCACTTCTCGCCTGTGGAAATCACTTCCGGCTCCATGCTTCCCTGCCAACTTTGATCTTCAAAAATTTAAATGCAATGATAATCGTTATCTATTGTCTTCTTGATTCCTCTTCCTTTATTGTTCTCACTTCTCGCCTGTGGAAATCACTTCCGGCTCCATGCTGCCCAGCCAACTTTGATCTTCAAAAATTTAAATGCAATGATAATCGTTATCTATTGTCTTCTTGATTCCTCTTCCTTTATTGTTCTCACTTCTCGCCTGTGGAAATCACTTCCGGCTCCATGCTTCCCAGCCAACTTTGATCATCAAAAATTTAAATGGAATGATAATCGTTATCTATTGTCTTCTTGATTCCTCTTCCTTTATTGTTCTCACTTCTAGCCTGTGGAAATCACTTCCGGCTCCATGCTTCCCTGCCAACTTTGATCTTCAAAAATTTAAATGCAATGATAATCGTTATCTATTGTCTCCTTGATTGCTCTTCCTTTATTGTTCTCACTTCTCGCCTGTGGAAATCACTTCCGGCTCCATGCTGCCCAGCCAACTTTGATCTTCAAAAATTTAAATGCAATGATAATCGTTATCTATTGTCTTCTTGATTCCTCTTCCTTTATTGTTCTCACTTCTCGCCTGTGGAAATCACTTCCGGCTCCATGCTTCCCAGCCAACTTTGATCATCAAAAATTTAAATGGAATGATAATCGTTATCTATTGTCTTCTTGATTCCTCTTCCTTTATTGTTCTCACTTCTAGCCTGTGGAAATCACTTCCGGCTCCATGCTGCCCAGCCAACTTTGATCTTCAAAAATTTAAATGGAATGATAATCGTTATCTATTGTCTCCTTGATTGCTCTTCCTTTATTGTTCTCACTTCTCGCCTGTGGAAATCACTTCCGGCTCCATGCTTCCCAGCCAACTTTGATCATCAAAAATTTAAATGCAATGATAATCGTTATCTATTGTCTTCTTGATTCCTCTTCCTTTATTGTTCTCACTTCTCGCCTGTGGAAATCACTTCCGGCTCCATGCTTCCCAGCCAACTTTGATCATCAAAAATTTAAATGCAATGATAATCGTTATCTATTGTCTTCTTGATTCCTCTTCCTTTATTGTTCTCACTTCTAGCCTGTGGAAATCACTTCCGGCTCCATGCTTCCCAGCCAACTTTGATCATCAAAAATTTAAATGGAATGATAATCGTTATCTATTGTCTTCTTGATTCCTCTTCCTTTATTGTTCTCACTTCTAGCCTGTGGAAATCACTTCCGGCTCCATGCTTCCCTGCCAACTTTGATCTTCAAAAATTTAAATGCAATGATAATCGTTATCTATTGTCTCCTTGATTGCTCTTCCTTTATTGTTCTCACTTCTCGCCTGTGGAAATCACTTCCGGCTCCATGCTGCCCAGCCAACTTTGATCTTCAAAAATTTAAATGCAATGATAATCGTTATCTATTGTCTTCTTGATTCCTCTTCCTTTATTGTTCTCACTTCTCGCCTGTGGAAATCACTTCCGGCTCCATGCTTCCCAGCCAACTTTGATCATCAAAAATTTAAATGGAATGATAATCGTTATCTATTGTCTTCTTGATTCCTCTTCCTTTATTGTTCTCACTTCTAGCCTGTGGAAATCACTTCCGGCTCCATGCTGCCCAGCCAACTTTGATCTTCAAAAATTTAAATGGAATGATAATCGTTATCTATTGTCTCCTTGATTGCTCTTCCTTTATTGTTCTCACTTCTCGCCTGTGGAAATCACTTCCGGCTCCATGCTTCCCAGCCAACTTTGATCATCAAAAATTTAAATGCAATGATAATCGTTATCTATTGTCTTCTTGATTCCTCTTCCTTTATTGTTCTCACTTCTCGCCTGTGGAAATCACTTCCGGCTCCATGCTTCCCAGCCAACTTTGATCATCAAAAATTTAAATGCAATGATAATCGTTATCTATTGTCTTCTTGATTCCTCTTCCTTTATTGTTCTCACTTCTAGCCTGTGGAAATCACTTCCGGCTCCATGCTTCCCAGCCAACTTTGATCATCAAAAATTTAAATGGAATGATAATCGTTATCTATTGTCTTCTTGATTCCTCTTCCTTTATTGTTCTCACTTCTAGCCTGTGGAAATCACTTCCGGCTCCATGCTTCCCTGCCAACTTTGATCTTCAAAAATTTAAATGCAATGATAATCGTTATCTATTGTCTCCTTGATTGCTCTTCCTTTATTGTTCTCACTTCTCGCCTGTGGAAATCACTTCCGGCTCCATGCTGCCCAGCCAACTTTGATCTTCAAAAATTTAAATGCAATGATAATCGTTATCTATTGTCTTCTTGATTCCTCTTCCTTTATTGTTCTCACTTCTCGCCTGTGGAAATCACTTCCGGCTCCATGCTTCCCAGCCAACTTTGATCATCAAAAATTTAAATGGAATGATAATCGTTATCTATTGTCTTCTTGATTCCTCTTCCTTTATTGTTCTCACTTCTAGCCTGTGGAAATCACTTCCGGCTCCATGCTTCCCTGCCAACTTTGATCTTCAAAAATTTAAATGCAATGATAATCGTTATCTATTGTCTCCTTGATTGCTCTTCCTTTATTGTTCTCACTTCTCGCCTGTGGAAATCACTTCCGGCTCCATGCTGCCCAGCCAACTTTGATCTTCAAAAATTTAAATGCAATGATAATCGTTATCTATTGTCTTCTTGATTCCTCTTCCTTTATTGTTCTCACTTCTCGCCTGTGGAAATCACTTCCGGCTCCATGCTTCCCAGCCAACTTTGATCATCAAAAATTTAAATGCAATGATAATCGTTATCTATTGTCTTCTTGATTCCTCTTCCTTTATTGTTCTCACTTCTCGCCTGTGGAAATCACTTCTGGCTCCATGCTTCCCAGCCAACTTTGATCATCAAAAATTTAAATGGAATGATAATCGTTATCTATTGTCTTCTTGATTCCTCTTCCTTTATTGTTCTCACTTCTCGCCTGTGGAAATCACTTCCGGCTCCATGCTGCCCAGCCAACTTTGATCTTCAAAAATTTAAATGCAATGATAATCGTTATCTATTGTCTTCTTGATTCCTCTTCCTTTATTGTTCTCACTTCTCGCCTGTGGAAATCACTTCCGGCTCCATGCTTCCCAGCCAACTTTGATCATCAAAAATTTAAATGGAATGATAATCGTTATCTATTGTCTTCTTGATTCCTCTTCCTTTATTGTTCTCACTTCTCGCCTGTGGAAATCACTTCCGGCTCCATGCTTCCCAGCCAACTTTGATCATCAAAAATTTAAATGGAATGATAATCGTTATCTATTGTCTTCTTGATTCCTCTTCCTTTATTGTTCTCACTTCTCGCCTGTGGAAATCACTTCCGGCTCCATGCTGCCCAGCCAACTTTGATCTTCAAAAATTTAAATGCAATGATAATCGTTATCTATTGTCTTCTTGATTCCTCTTCCTTTATTGTTCTCACTTCTCGCCTGTGGAAATCACTTCCGGCTCCATGCTTCCCAGCCAACTTTGATGTTCAAAAATTTAAATGCAATGATAATCGTTATCTATTGTCTTCTTGATTCCTCTTCCTTTATTGTTCTCACTTCTCGCCTGTGGAAATCACTTCCGGCTCCATGCTGCCCAGCCAACTTTGATCATCAAAAATTTAAATGCAATGATAATCGTTATCTATTGTCTCCTTGATTGCTCTTCCTTTATTGTTCTCACTTCTCGCCTGTGGAAATCACTTCCGGCTCCATGCTGCCCAGCCAACTTTGATCTTCAAAAATTTAAATGCAATGATAATCGTTATCTATTGTCTTCTTGATTCCTCTTCCTTTATTGTTCTCACTTCTCGCCTGTGGAAATCACTTCCGGCTCCATGCTTCCCAGCCAACTTTGATCATCAAAAATTTAAATGGAATGATAATCGTTATCTATTGTCTTCTTGATTCCTCTTCCTTTATTGTTCTCACTTCTCGCCTGTGGAAATCACTTCCGGCTCCATGCTGCCCAGCCAACTTTGATCATCAAAAATTTAAATGCAATGATAATCGTTATCTATTGTCTCCTTGATTGCTCTTCCTTTATTGTTCTCACTTCTCGCCTGTGGAAATCACTTCCGGCTCCATGCTTCCCAGCCAACTTTGATCATCAAAAATTTAAATGGAATGATAATCGTTATCTATTGTCTCCTTGATTGCTCTTCCTTTATTGTTCTCACTTCTCGCCTGTGGAAATCACTTCCGGCTCCATGCTGCCCAGCCAACTTTGATCTTCAAAAATTTAAATGGAATGATAATCGTTATCTATTGTCTTCTAGATTCCTCTTCCTTTATTGTTCTCACTTCTCGCCTGTGGAAATCACTTCCGGCTCCATGCTTCCCAGCCAACTTTGATCATCAAAAATTTAAATGCAATGATAATCGTTATCTATTGTCTCCTTGATTGCTCTTCCTTTATTGTTCTCACTTCTCGCCTGTGGAAATCACTTCCGGCTCCATGCTTCCCAGCCAACTTTGATCATCAAAAATTTAAATGGAATGATAATCGTTATCTATTGTCTTCTTGATTCCTCTTCCTTTATTGTTCTCACTTCTCGCCTGTGGAAATCACTTCCGGCTCCATGCTGCCCAGCCAACTTTGATCTTCAAAAATTTAAATGCAATGATAATCGTTATCTATTGTCTTCTTGATTCCTCTTCCTTTATTGTTCTCACTTCTCGCCTGTGGAAATCACTTCCGGCTCCATGCTTCCCAGCCAACTTTGATCATCAAAAATTTAAATGCAATGATAATCGTTATCTATTGTCTTCTTGATTCCTCTTCCTTTATTGTTCTCACTTCTCGCCTGTGGAAATCACTTCCGGCTCCATGCTGCCCAGCCAACTTTGATCTTCAAAAATTTAAATGGAATGATAATCGTTATCTATTGTCTTCTAGATTCCTCTTCCTTTATTGTTCTCACTTCTCGCCTGTGGAAATCACTTCCGGCTCCATGCTTCCCAGCCAACTTTGATGTTCAAAAATTTAAATGCAATGATAATCGTTATCTATTGTCTTCTTGATTCCTCTTCCTTTATTGTTCTCACTTCTCGCCTGTGGAAATCACTTCCGGCTCCATGCTGCCCAGCCAACTTTGATCATCAAAAATTTAAATGCAATGATAATCGTTATCTATTGTCTCCTTGATTGCTCTTCCTTTATTGTTCTCACTTCTCGCCTGTGGAAATCACTTCCGGCTCCATGCTGCCCAGCCAACTTTGATCTTCAAAAATTTAAATGCAATGATAATCGTTATCTATTGTCTTCTTGATTCCTCTTCCTTTATTGTTCTCACTTCTCGCCTGTGGAAATCACTTCCGGCTCCATGCTTCCCAGCCAACTTTGATCATCAAAAATTTAAATGCAATGATAATCGTTATCTATTGTCTTCTTGATTCCTCTTCCTTTATTGTTCTCACTTCTCGCCTGTGGAAATCACTTCCGGCTCCATGCTTCCCAGCCAACTTTGATCATCAAAAATTTAAATGCAATGATAATCGTTATCTATTGTCTTCTTGATTCCTCTTCCTTTATTGTTCTCACTTCTCGCCTGTGGAAATCACTTCCGGCTCCATGCTGCCCAGCCAACTTTGATCTTCAAAAATTTAAATGCAATGATAATCGTTATCTATTGTCTTCTTGATTCCTCTTCCTTTATTGTTCTCACTTCTCGCCTGTGGAAATCACTTCCGGCTCCATGCTGCCCAGCCAACTTTGATCTTCAAAAATTTAAATGCAATGATAATCGTTATCTATTGTCTTCTTGATTCCTCTTCCTTTATTGTTCTCACTTCTCGCCTGTGGAAATCACTTCCGGCTCCATGCTTCCCAGCCAACTTTGATCTTCAAAAATTTAAATGCAATGATAATCGTTATCTATTGTCTTCTTGATTCCTCTTCCTTTATTGTTCTCACTTCTCGCCTGTGGAAATCTCTTCTGGCTCCATGCTTCCCAGCCAACTTTGATCTTCAAAAATTTAAATGCAATGATAATCGTTATCTATTGTCTTCTTGATTCCTCTTCCTTTATTGTTCTCACTTCTCGCCTGTGGAAATCTCTTCTGGCTCCATGCTTCCCAGCCAACTTTGATCTTCAAAAATTTAAATGCAATGATAATCGTTATCTATTGTCTTCTTGATTCCTCTTCCTTTATTGTTCTCACTTCTCGCCTGTGGAAATCACTTCCGGCTCCATGCTTCCCAGCCAACTTTGATGTTCAAAAATTTAAATGCAATGATAATCGTTATCTATTGTCTTCTTGATTCCTCTTCCTTTATTGTTCTCACTTCTCGCCTGTGGAAATCACTTCCGGCTCCATGCTTCCCAGCCAACTTTGATCTTCAAAAATTTAAATGGAATGATAATCGTTATCTATTGTCTTCTTGATTCCTCTTCCTTTATTGTTCTCACTTCTCGCCTGTGGAAATCTCTTCTGGCTCCATGCTTCCCAGCCAACTTTGATCTTCAAAAATTTAAATGCAATGATAATCGTTATCTATTGTCTTCTTGATTCCTCTTCCTTTATTGTTCTCACTTCTCGCCTGTGGAAATCACTTCCGGCTCCATGCTTCCCAGCCAACTTTGATGTTCAAAAATTTAAATGCAATGATAATCGTTATCTATTGTCTTCTTGATTCCTCTTCCTTTATTGTTCTCACTTCTCGCCTGTGGAAATCACTTCCGGCTCCATGCTTCCCAGCCAACTTTGATCATCAAAAATTTAAATGGAATGATAATCGTTATCTATTGTCTTCTTGATTCCTCTTCCTTTATTGTTCTCACTTCTCGCCTGTGGAAATCACTTCCGGCTCCATGCTGCCCAGCCAACTTTGATCTTCAAAAATTTAAATGCAATGATAATCGTTATCTATTGTCTTCTTGATTCCTCTTCCTTTATTGTTCTCACTTCTCGCCTGTGGAAATCACTTCCGGCTCCATGCTTCCCAGCCAACTTTGATCTTCAAAAATTTAAATGCAATGATAATCGTTATCTATTGTCTTCTTGATTCCTCTTCCTTTATTGTTCTCACTTCTCGCCTGTGGAAATCTATTCCGGCTCCATGCTTCCCAGCCAACTTTGATCTTCAAAAATTTAAATGCAATGATAATCGTTATCTATTGTCTTCTTGATTCCTCTTCCTTTATTGTTCTCACTTCTCGCCTGTGGAAATCTCTTCTGGCTCCATGCTTCCCAGCCAAATTTGATCTTCAAAAATTTAAATGCAATGATAATCGTTATCTATTGTCTTCTTGATTCCTCTTCCTTTATTGTTCTCACTTCTCGCCTGTGGAAATCACTTCCGGCTCCATGCTTCCCAGCCAACTTTGATCTTCAAAAATTTAAATGCAATGATAATCGTTATCTATTGTCTTCTTGATTCCTCTTCCTTTATTGTTCTCACTTCTCGCCTGTGGAAATCACTTCCGGCTCCATGCTGCCCAGCCAACTTTGATCTTCAAAAATTTAAATGCAATGATAATCGTTATCTATTGTCTTCTTGATTCCTCTTCCTTTATTGTTCTCACTTCTCGCCTGTGGAAATCTCTTCCGGCTCCATGCTTCCAAGCCAACTTTGATCTTCAAAAATTTAAATGCAATGATAATCGTTATCTATTGTCTTCTTGATTCCTCTTCCTTTATTGTTCTCACTTCTCGCCTGTGGAAATCTATTCCGGCTCCATGCTTCCCAGCCAAATTTGATCTTCAAAAATTTAAATGCAATGATAATCGTTATCTATTGTCTTCTTGATTCCTCTTCCTTTATTGTTCTCACTTCTCGCCTGTGGAAATCTCTTCTGGCTCCATGCTTCCCAGCCAAATTTGATCTTCAAAAATTTAAATGCAATGATAATCGTTATCTATTGTCTTCTTGATTACTCTTCCTTTATTGTTCTCACTTCTCGCCTGTGGAAATCACTTCCGGATCCATGCTTCCCAGCCAACTTTGATCTTCAAAAATTTAAATGCAATGATAATCGTTATCTATTGTCTTCTTGATTCCTCTTCCTTTATTGTTCTCACTTCTCGCCTGTGGAAATCACTTCCGGCTCCATGCTTCCCAGCCAACTTTGATCTTCAAAAATTTAAATGCAATGATAATCGTTATCTATTGTCTTCTTGATTCCTCTTCCTTTATTGTTCTCACTTCTCGCCTGTGGAAATCTCTTCTGGCTCCATGCTTCCCAGCCAAGTTTGATCTTCAAAAATTTAAATGCAATGATAATCGTTATCTATTGTCTTCTTGATTCCTCTTCCTTTATTGTTCTCACTTCTCGCCTGTGGAAATCACTTCCGGCTCCATGCTGCCCAGCCAACTTTGATCTTCAAAAATTTAAATGCAATGATAATCGTTATCTATTGTCTTCTTGATTCCTCTTCCTTTATTGTTCTCACTTCTCGCCTGTGGAAATCTCTTCTGGCTCCATGCTTCCCAGCCAACTTTGATCTTCAAAAATTTAAATGCAATGATAATCGTTATCTATTGTCTTCTTGATTCCTCTTCCTTTATTGTTCTCACTTCTCGCCTGTGGAAATCACTTCCGGCTCCATGCTTCCAAGCCAACTTTGATCTTCAAAAATTTAAATGCAATGATAATCGTTATCTATTGTCTTCCTGATTTCTCTTCCTTTATTGTTCTCACTTCTCGCCTGTGGAAATCACTTCCGGTTCCATTCTTTCCAGCCAACTTTGATCTTCAAAAATTTAAATGCAATGATAATCGTTATCTATTGTCTTCTTGATTCCTCTTCCTTTATTGTTCTCACTTCTCGCCTGTGGAAATCACTTCCGGCTCCATGCTTCCCAGCCAACTTTGATCTTCAAAAATTTAAATGCAATGATAATCGTTATCTATTGTCTTCTTGATTCCTCTTCCTTTATTGTTCTCACTTCTCGCCTGTGGAAATCACTTCCGGCTCCATGCTGCCCAGCCAACTTTGATCTTCAAAAATTTAAATGCAATGATAATCGTTATCTATTGTCTTCTTGATTCCTCTTCCTTTATTGTTCTCACTTCTCGCCTGTGGAAATCTCTTCCGGCTCCATGCTTCCCAGCCAACTTTGATCTTCAAAAATTTAAATGCAATGATAATCGTTATCTATTGTCTTCTTGATTCCTCTTCCTTTATTGTTCTCACTTCTCGCCTGTGGAAATCTATTCCGGCTCCATGCTTCCCAGCCAACTTTGATCTTCAAAAATTTAAATGCAATGATAATCGTTATCTATTGTCTTCTTGATTCCTCTTCCTTTATTGTTCTCACTTCTCGCCTGTGGAAATCTCTTCTGGCTCCATGCTTCCCAGCCAAATTTGATCTTCAAAAATTTAAATGCAATGATAATCGTTATCTATTGTCTTCTTGATTCCTCTTCCTTTATTGTTCTCACTTCTCGCCTGTGGAAATCACTTCCGGCTCCATGCTTCCCAGCCAACTTTGATCTTCAAAAATTTAAATGCAATGATAATCGTTATCTATTGTCTTCTTGATTCCTCTTCCTTTATTGTTCTCACTTCTCGCCTGTGGAAATCACTTCCGGCTCCATGCTTCCCAGCCAACTTTGATCTTCAAAAATTTAAATGCAATGATAATCGTTATCTATTGTCTTCTTGATTCCTCTTCCTTTATTGTTCTCACTTCTCGCCTGTGGAAATCTCTTCTGGCTCCATGCTTCCCAGCCAACTTTGATCTTCAAAAATTTAAATGCAATGATAATCGTTATCTATTGTCTTCTTGATTCCTCTTCCTTTATTGTTCTCACTTCTCGCCTGTGGAAATCACTTCCGGCTCCATGCTTCCCAGCCAACTTTGATCTTCAAAAATTTAAATGCAATGATAATCGTTATCTATTGTCTTCTTGATTCCTCTTCCTTTATTGTTCTCACTTCTCGCCTGTGGAAATCACTTCCGGCTCCATGCTTCCCAGCCAACTTTGATCTTCAAAAATTTAAATGCAATGATAATCGTTATCTATTGTCTTCTTGATTTCTCTTCCTTTATTGTTCTCACTTCTCGCCTGTGGAAATCTCTTCTGGCTCCATGCTGCCCAGCCAACTTTGATCTTCAAAAATTTAAATGCAATGATAATCGTTATCTATTGTCTTCTTGATTCCTCTTCCTTTATTGTTCTCACTTCTAGCCTGTGGAAATCACTTCCGGCTCCATTCTTTCCAGCCAACTTTGATCTTCAAAAATTTAAATGCAATGATAATCGTTATCTATTGTCTTCTTGATTCCTCTTCCTTTATTGTTCTCACTTCTCGCCTGTGGAAATCACTTCCGGCTCCATGCTTCCCAGCCAACTTTGATCTTCAAAAATTTAAATGCAATGATAATCGTTATCTATTGTCTTCTTGATTCCTCTTCCTTTATTGTTCTCACTTCTCGCCTGTGGAAATCACTTCCGGCTCCATGCTTCCCAGCCAACTTTGATCTTCAAAAATTTAAATGCAATGATAATCGTTATCTATTGTCTTCTTGATTTCTCTTCCTTTATTGTTCTCACTTCTCGCCTGTGGAAATCACTTCCGGCTCCATGCTTCCCAGCCAACTTTGATCTTCAAAAATTTAAATGCAATGATAATCGTTATCTATTGTCTTCCTGATTTCTCTTCCTTTATTGTTCTCACTTCTCGCCTGTGGAAATCACTTCCGGCTCTATTCTTTCCAGCCAACTTTGATCTTCAAAAATTTAAATGCAATGATAATCGTTATCTATTGTCTTCTTGATTCCTCTTCCTTTATTGTTCTCACTTCTCGCCTGTGGAAATCACTTCCGGCTCCATGCTTCCCAGCCAACTTTGATCTTCAAAAATTTAAATGCAATGATAATCGTTATCTATTGTCTTCTTGATTCCTCTTCCTTTATTGTTCTCACTTCTCGCCTGTGGAAATCTCTTCCGGCTCCATGCTTCCCAGCCAACTTTGATCTTCAAAAATTTAAATGCAATGATAATCGTTATCTATTGTCTTCTTGATTCCTCTTCCTTTATTGTTCTCACTTCTCGCCTGTGGAAATCTCTTCTGGCTCCATGCTTCCCAGCCAACTTTGATCTTCAAAAATTTAAATGCAATGATAATCGTTATCTATTGTCTTCTTGATTCCTCTTCCTTTATTGTTCTCACTTCTCGCCTGTGGAAATCTCTTCCGGCTCAATGCTTCCCAACCAACTTTGATCTTCAAAAATTTAAATGCAATGATAATCGTTATCTATTGTCTTCTTGATTCCTCTTCCTTTATTGTTCTCACTTCTCGCCTGTGGAAATCTCTTCTGGCTCCATGCTTCCCAGCCAACTTTGATCTTCAAAAATTTAAATGCAATGATAATCGTTATCTATTGTCTTCTTGATTCCTCTTCCTTTATTGTTCTCACTTCTCGCCTGTGGAAATCTCTTCTGGCTCCATGCTTCCCAGCCAACTTTGATCTTCAAAAATTTAAATGCAATGATAATCGTTATCTATTGTCTTCTTGATTCCTCTTCCTTTATTGTTCTCACTTCTCGCCTGTGGAAATCTCTTCCGGCTCCATGCTTCCCAGCCAACTTTGATCTTCAAAAATTTAAATGCAATGATAATCGTTATCTATTGTCTTCTTGATTCCTCTTCCTTTATTGTTCTCACTTCTCGCCTGTGGAAATCTCTTCTGGCTCCATGCTTCCCAGCCAACTTTGATCTTCAAAAATTTAAATGCAATGATAATCGTTATCTATTGTCTTCTTGATTCCTCTTCCTTTATTGTTCTCACTTCTCGCCTGTGGAAATCTCTTCTGGCTCCATGCTTCCCAGCCAACTTTGATCTTCAAAAATTTAAATGCAATGATAATCGTTATCTATTGTCTTCTTGATTCCTCTTTCTTTATTGTTCTCACTTCTCGCCTGTGGAAATCTCTTCTGGCTCCATGCTTCCCAGCCAACATTGATCTTCAAAAATTTAAATGCAAAGATAATCGTTATCTATTGTCTTCTTGATTCCTCTTCCTTTATTGTTCTCACTTCTCGCCTGTGGAAATCTCTTCCGGCTCCATGCTTCCCAGCCAACTTTGATCTTCAAAAATTTAAATGCAATGATAATCGTTATCTATTGTCTTCTTGATTCCTCTTCCTTTATTGTTCTCACTTCCCGCCTGTGGAAATCACTTCCGGCTCCATGCTTCCCAGCCAACTTTGATGTTCAAAAATTTAAATGCAATGATAATCGTTATCTATTGTCTTCTTGATTCCTCTTCCTTTATTGTTCTCACTTCTCGCCTGTGGAAATCACTTCCGGCTCCATGCTTCCCAGCCAACTTTGATGTTCAAAAATTTAAATGCAATGATAATCGTTATCTATTGTCTTCTTGATTCCTCTTCCTTTATTGTTCTCACTTCTCGCCTGTGGAAATCACTTCCGGCTCCATGCTTCCCAGCCAACTTTGATCTTCAAAAATTTAAATGCAATGATAATCGTTATCTATTGTCTTCTTGATTCCTCTTCCTTTATTGTTCTCACTTCCCGCCTGTGGAAATCACTTCCGGCTCCATGCTTCCCAGCCAACTTTGATGTTCAAAAATTTAAATGCAATGATAATCGTTATCTATTGTCTTCTTGATTCCTCTTCCTTTATTGTTCTCACTTCTCGCCTGTGGAAATCACTTCCGGCTCCATGCTTCCCAGCCAACTTTGATCTTCAAAAATTTAAATGCAATGATAATCGTTATCTATTGTCTTCTTGATTCCTCTTCCTTTATTGTTCTCACTTCTCGCCTGTGGAAATCACTTCCGGCTCCATGCTTCCCAGCCAACTTTGATCTTCAAAAATTTAAATGCAATGATAATCGTTATCTATTGTCTTCTTGATTTCTCTTCCTTTATTGTTCTCACTTCTCGCCTGTGGAAATCTCTTCTGGCTCCATGCTTCCCAGCCAACTTTGATCTTCAAAAATTTAAATGCAATGATAATCGTTATCTATTGTCTTCTTGATTTCTCTTCCTTTATTGTTCTCACTTCTCGCCTGTGGAAATCTCTTCCGGCTCCATGCTTCCCAGCCAACTTTGATCTTCAAAAATTTAAATGCAATGATAATCGTTATCTATTGTCTTCTTGATTCCTCTTCCTTTATTGTTCTCACTTCTCGCCTGTGGAAATCTCTTCTGGCTCCATGCTTCCCAGCCAACTTTGATCTTCAAAAATTTAAATGCAATGATAATCGTTATCTATTGTCTTCTTGATTCCTCTTCCTTTATTGTTCTCACTTCTCGCCTGTGGAAATCTCTTCCGGCTCAATGCTTCCCAGCCAACTTTGATCTTCAAAAATTTAAATGCAATGATAATCGTTATCTATTGTCTTCTTGATTCCTCTTCCTTTATTGTTCTCACTTCTCGCCTGTGGAAATCACTTCCGGCTCCATGCTTCCCAGCCAACTTTGATCTTCAAAAATTTAAATGGAATGATAATCGTTATCTATTGTCTTCTTGATTTCTCTTCCTTTATTGTTCTCACTTCTCGCCTGTGGAAATCACTTCCGGCTCCATGCTTCCCAGCCAACTTTGATCTTCAAAAATTTAAATGGAATGATAATCGTTATCTATTGTCTTCTTGATTTCTCTTCCTTTATTGTTCTCACTTCTCGCCTGTGGAAATCACTTCCGGCTCCATGCTTCCCAGCCAACTTTGATCTTCAAAAATTTAAATGCAATGATAATCGTTATCTATTGTCTTCTTGATTTCTCTTCCTTTATTGTTCTCACTTCTCGCCTGTGGAAATCTCTTCTGGCTCCATGCTTCCCAGCCAACTTTGATCTTCAAAAATTTAAATGCAATGATAATCGTTATCTATTGTCTTCTTGATTTCTCTTCCTTTATTGTTCTCACTTCTCGCCTGTGGAAATCACTTCCGGCTCCTTGCTTCCCAGCCAACTTTGATCTTCAAAAATTTAAATGCAATGATAATCGTTATCTATTGTCTTCTTGATTTCTCTTCCTTTATTGTTCTCACTTCTCGCCTGTGGAAATCACTTCCGGCTCCATGCTTCCCAGCCAACTTTGATCTTCAAAAATTTAAATGCAATGATAATCGTTATCTATTGTCTTCTTGATTTCTCTTCCTTTATTCTTCTCACTTCTCGCCTGTGGAAATCTCTTCCGGCTCCATGCTTCCCAGCCAACTTTGATCTTCAAAAATTTAAATGCAATGATAATCGTTATCTATTGTCTTCTTGATTCCTCTTCCTTTATTGTTCTCACTTCTCGCCTGTGGAAATCTCTTCTGGCTCCATGCTTGCCAGCCAACTAGTGGTCTTCAAAAATTTAAATGCAATGATAATCGTTATCTATTGTCTTCTTGATTCCTCTTCCTTTATTGTTCTCACTTCTCGCCTGTGGAAATCTCTTCCGGCTCCATGCTTCCCAGCCAACTTTGATCTTCAAAAATTTAAATGGAATGATAATCGTTATCTATTGTCTTCTTGATTCCTCTTCCTTTATTGTTCTCACTTCTCGCCTGTGGAAATCACTTCCGGCTCCATGCTTCCCAGCCAACTTTGATCTTCAAAAATTTAAATGCAATGATAATCGTTATCTATTGTCTTCTTGATTCCTCTTCCTTTATTGTTCTCACTTCTCGCCTGTGGAAATCTCTTCCGGCTCCATGCTTCCCAGCCAACTTTGATCTTCAAAAATTCAAATGGAATGATAATCGTTATCTATTGTCTTCTTGATTCCTCTTCCTTTATTGTTCTCACTTCTCGCCTGTGGAAATCTCTTCTGGCTCCATGCTTCCCAGCCAACTTTGATCTTCAAAAATTTAAATGCAATGATAATCGTTATCTATTGTCTTCTTGATTCCTCTTCCTTTATTGTTCTCACTTCTCGCCTGTGGAAATCTCTTCCGGCTCCATGCTTCCCAGCCAACTTTGATCTTCAAAAATTTAAATGCAATGATAATCGTTATCTATTGTCTTCTTGATTTCTCTTCCTTTATTGTTCTCACTTCTCGCCTGTGGAAATCACTTCCGGCTCCATGCTTCCCAGCCAACTTTGATCTTCAAAAATTTAAATGCAATGATAATCGTTATCTAATGTCTTCTTGATTCCTCTTCCTTTATTGTTCTCACTTCTCGCCTGTGGAAATCACTTCCGGCTCCATGCTTCCCATTCACTTTGATCTTCAAAAATTTAAATGCAATGATAATCGTTATCTATTGTTTTCTTGATTCCTCTTCCTTTATTGTTCTCACTTCTCGCCTGTGGAAATCTCTTCCGGCTCCATGCTTCCCAGCCAACTTTGATCTTCAAAAATTTAAATGCAATGATAATCGTTATCTATTGTCTTCTTGATTCCTCTTCCTTTATTGTTCTCACTTCTCGCCTGTGGAAATCTCTTCCGGCTCCATGCTTCCCAGCCAACTTTGATCTTCAAAAATTTAAATGGAATGATAATCGTTATCTATTGTCTTCTTGATTCCTCTTCCTTTATTGTTCTCACTTCTCGCCTGTGGAAATCACTTCCGGCTCCATGCTTCCCAGCCAACTTTGATCTTCAAAAATTTAAATGCAATGATAATCGTTATCTATTGTCTTCTTGATTCCTCTTCCTTTATTGTTCTCACTTCTCGCCTGTGGAAATCACTTCCGGCTCCATGCTTCCCAGCCAACTTTGATCTTCAAAAATTTAAATGCAATGATAATCGTTATCTATTGTCTTCTTGATTCCTCTTCCTTTATTGTTCTCACTTCTCGCCTGTGGAAATCTCTTCCGGCTCCATGCTTCCCAGCCAACTTTGATCTTCAAAAATTGAAATGGAATGATAATCGTTATCTATTGTCTTCTTGATTCCTCTTCCTTTATTGTTCTCACTTCTCGCCTGTGGAAATCTCTTCCGGCTCCATGCTTCCCAGCCAACTTTGATCTTCAAAAATTTAAATGCAATGACAATCGTTATCTATTGTCTTCTTGATTCCTCTTCCTTTATTGTTCTCACTTCTCGCCTGTGGAAATCTCTTCCGGCTCCATGCTTCCCAGCCAACTTTGATCTTCAAAAATTTAAATGGAATGATAATCGTTATCTATTGTCTTCTTGATTCCTCTTCCTTTATTGTTCTCACTTCTCGCCTGTGGAAATCTCTTCCGGCTCCATGCTTCCCAGCCAACTTTGATCTACAAAAATTTAAATGGAATGATAATCGTTATCTATTGTCTTCTTGATTCCTCTTCCTTTATTGTTCTCACTTCTCGACTGTGGAAATCTCTTCCGGCTCCATGCTTCCCAGCCAACTTTGATCTTCAAAAATTTAAATGGAATGATAATCGTTATCTATTGTCTTCTTGATTCCTCTTCCTTTATTGTTCTCACTTCTCGCCTGTGGAAATCTCTTCCGGCTCCATGCTTCCCAGCCAACTTTGATCTTCAAAAATTTAAATGGAATGATAATCGTTATCTATTGTCTTCTTGATTCCTCTTCCTTTATTGTTCTCACTTCTCGCCTGTGGAAATCTCTTCCGGCTCCATGCTTCCCAGCCAACTTTGATCTTCAAAAATTTAAATGCAATGACAATCGTTATCTATTGTCTTCTTGATTCCTCTTCCTTTATTGTTCTCACTTCTCGCCTGTGGAAATCTCTTCCGGCTCCATGCTTCCCAGCCAACTTTGATCTTCAAAAATTTAAATGGAATGATAATCGTTATCTATTGTCTTCTTGATTCCTCTTCCTTTATTGTTCTCACTTCTCGCCTGTGGAAATCTCTTCCGGCTCCATGCTTCCCAGCCAACTTTGATCTTCAAAAATTTAAATGGAATGATAATCGTTATCTATTGTCTTCTTGATTCCTCTTCCTTTATTGTTCTCACTTCTCGCCTGTGGAAATCTCTTCCGGCTCCATGCTTCCCAGCCAACTTTGATCTTCAAAAATTTAAATGCAATGACAATCGTTATCTATTGTCTTCTTGATTCCTCTTCCTTTATTGTTCTCACTTCTCGCCTGTGGAAATCTCTTCCGGCTCCATGCTTCCCAGCCAACTTTGATCTTCAAAAATTTAAATGGAATGATAATCGTTATCTATTGTCTTCTTGATTCCTCTTCCTTTATTGTTCTCACTTCTCGCCTGTGGAAATCTCTTCCGGCTCCATGCTTCCCAGCCAACTTTGATCTTCAAAAATTTAAATGGAATGATAATCGTTATCTATTGTCTTCTTGATTCCTCTTCCTTTATTGTTCTCACTTCTCGCCTGTGGAAATCTCTTCCGGCTCCATGCTTCCCAGCCAACTTTGATCTTCAAAAATTTAAATGGAATGATAATCGTTATCTATTGTCTTCTTGATTCCTCTTCCTTTATTGTTCTCACTTCTCGACTGTGGAAATCTCTTCCGGCTCCATGCTTCCCAGCCAACTTTGATCTTCAAAAATTTAAATGGAATGATAATCGTTATCTATTGTCTTCTTGATTCCTCTTCCTTTATTGTTCTCACTTCTCGCCTGTGGAAATCTCTTCCGGCTCCATGCTTCCCAGCCAACTTTGATCTTCAAAAATTTAAATGGAATGATAATCGTTATCTATTGTCTTCTTGATTCCTCTTCCTTTATTGTTCTCACTTCTCGCCTGTGGAAATCACTTCCGGCTCCATGCTTCCCAGCCAACTTTGATCTTCAAAAATTTAAATGCAATGATAATCGTTATCTATTGTCTTCTTGATTCCTCTTCCTTTATTGTTCTCACTTCTCGCCTGTGGAAATCACTTCCGGCTCCATGCTTCCCAGCCAACTTTGATCTTCAAAAATTTAAATGCAATGATAATCGTTATCTATTGTCTTCTTGATTCCTCTTCCTTTATTGTTCTCACTTCTCGCCTGTGGAAATCTCTTCCGGCTCCATGCTTCCCAGCCAACTTTGATCTTCAAAAATTTAAATGGAATGATAATCGTTATCTATTGTCTTCTTGATTCCTCTTCCTTTATTGTTCTCACTTCTCGCCTGTGGAAATCTCTTCCGGCTCCATGCTTCCCAGCCAACTTTGATCTTCAAAAATTTAAATGCAATGACAATCGTTATCTATTGTCTTCTTGATTCCTCTTCCTTTATTGTTCTCACTTCTCGCCTGTGGAAATCTCTTCCGGCTCCATGCTTCCCAGCCAACTTTGATCTTCAAAAATTTAAATGGAATGATAATCGTTATCTATTGTCTTCTTGATTCCTCTTCCTTTATTGTTCTCACTTCTCGCCTGTGGAAATCTCTTCCGGCTCCATGCTTCCCAGCCAACTTTGATCTTCAAAAATTTAAATGGAATGATAATCGTTATCTATTGTCTTCTTGATTCCTCTTCCTTTATTGTTCTCACTTCTCGCCTGTGGAAATCTCTTCCGGCTCCATGCTTCCCAGCCAACTTTGATCTTCAAAAATTTAAATGGAATGATAATCGTTATCTATTGTCTTCTTGATTCCTCTTCCTTTATTGTTCTCACTTCTCGACTGTGGAAATCTCTTCCGGCTCCATGCTTCCCAGCCAACTTTGATCTTCAAAAATTTAAATGGAATGATAATCGTTATCTATTGTCTTCTTGATTCCTCTTCCTTTATTGTTCTCACTTCTCGCCTGTGGAAATCTCTTCCGGCTCCATGCTTCCCAGCCAACTTTGATCTTCAAAAATTTAAATGCAATGATAATCGTTATCTATTGTCTTCTTGATTTCTCTTCCTTTATTGTTCTCACTTCTCGCCTGTGGAAATCTCTTCTGGCTCCATGCTTCCCAGCCAACTTTGATCTTCAAAAATTTAAATGCAATGATAATCGTTATCTATTGTCTTCTTGATTCCTCTTCCTTTATTGTTCTCACTTCTCGCCTGTGGAAATCTCTTCCGGCTCCATGCTTCCCAGCCAACTTTGATCTTCAAAAATTTAAATGGAATGATAATCGTTATCTATTGTCTTCTTGATTCCTCTTCCTTTATTGTTCTCACTTCTCGCCTGTGGAAATCTCTTCCGGCTCCATGCTTCCCAGCCAACTTTGATCTTCAAAAATTTAAATGGAATGATAATCGTTATCTATTGTCTTCTTGATTCCTCTTCCTTTATTGTTCTCACTTCTCGCCTGTGGAAATCTCTTCCGGCTCCATGCTTCCCAGCCAACTTTGATCTTCAAAAATTTAAATGGAATGATAATCGTTATCTATTGTCTTCTTGATTCCTCTTCCTTTATTGTTCTCACTTCTCGCCTGTGGAAATCTCTTCCGGCTCCATGCTTCCCAGCCAACTTTGATCTTCAAAAATTTAAATGCAATGATAATCGTTATCTATTGTCTTCTTGATTCCTCTTCCTTTATTGTTCTCACTTCTCGCCTGTGGAAATCTCTTCCGGCTCCATGCTTCCCAGCCAACTTTGGTCTTCAAAAATTTAAATGGAATGATAATCGTTATCTATTGTCTTCTTGATTCCTCTTCCTTTATTGTTCTCACTTCTCGCCTGTGGAAATCTCTTCCGGCTCCATGCTTCCCAGCCAACTTTGATCTTCAAAAATTTAAATGGAATGATAATCGTTATCTATTGTCTTCTTGATTCCTCTTCCTTTATTGTTCTCACTTCTCGCCTGTGGAAATCTCTTCCGGCTCCATGCTTCCCAGCCAACTTTGATCTTCAAAAATTTAAATGGAATGATAATCGTTATCTATTGTCTTCTTGATTCCTCTTCCTTTATTGTTCTCACTTCTCGCCTGTGGAAATCTCTTCCGGCTCCATGCTTCCCAGCCAACTTTGATCTTCAAAAATTTAAATGGAATGATAATCGTTATCTATTGTCTTCTTGATTCCTCTTCCTTTATTGTTCTCACTTCTCGCCTGTGGAAATCTCTTCCGGCTCCATGCTTCCCAGCCAACTTTGATCTTCAAAAATTTAAATGCAATGATAATCGTTATCTATTGTCTTCTTGATTCCTCTTCCTTTATTGTTCTCACTTCTCGCCTGTGGAAATCTCTTCCGGCTCCATGCTTCCCAGCCAACTTTGATCTTCAAAAATTTAAATGGAATGATAATCGTTATCTATTGTCTTCTTGATTCCTCTTCCTTTATTGTTCTCACTTCTCGCCTGTGGAAATCTCTTCCGGCTCCATGCTTCCCAGCCAACTTTGATCTTCAAAAATTTAAATGGAATGATAATCGTTATCTATTGTCTTCTTGATTCCTCTTCCTTTATTGTTCTCACTTCTCGCCTGTGGAAATCTCTTCCGGCTCCATGCTTCCCAGCCAACTTTGATCTTCAAAAATTTAAATGGAATGATAATCGTTATCTATTGTCTTCTTGATTCCTCTTCCTTTATTGTTCTCACTTCTCGCCTGTGGAAATCACTTCCGGCTCCATGCTTCCCAGCCAACTTTGATCTTCAAAAATTTAAATGCAATGATAATCGTTATCTATTGTCTTCTTGATTCCTCTTCCTTTATTGTTCTCACTTCTCGCCTGTGGAAATCTCTTCCGGCTCCATGCTTCCCAGCCAACTTTGATCTTCAAAAATTTAAATGGAATGATAATCGTTATCTATTGTCTTCTTGATTCCTCTTCCTTTATTGTTCTCACTTCTCGCCTGTGGAAATCTCTTCTGGCTCCATGCTTCCCAGCCAACTTTGATCTTCAAAAATTTAAATGCAATGATAATCGTTATCTATTGTCTTCTTGATTCCTCTTCCTTTATTGTTCTCACTTCTCGCCTGTGGAAATCTCTTCCGGCTCCATGCTTCCCAGCCAACTTTGATCTTCAAAAATTTAAATGCAATGATAATCGTTATCTATTGTCTTCTTGATTCCTCTTCCTTTATTGTTCTCACTTCTCGCCTGTGGAAATCTCTTCTGGCTCCATGCTTCCCAGCCAACTTTGATCTTCAAAAATTTAAATGCAATGATAATCGTTATCTATTGTCTTCTTGATTCCTCTTCCTTTATTGTTATCACTTCTCGCCTGTGGAAATCTCTTCTGGCTCCATGCTTCCCAGCCAACTTTGATCTTCAAAAATTTAAATGCAACGATAATCGTTATCTATTGTCTTCTTGATTCCTCTTCCTTTATTGTTCTCACTTCTCGCCTGTGGAAATCTCTTCCGGCTCCATGCTTCCCAGCTAACTTTGATCTTCAAAAATTTAAATGCAACGATAATCGTTATCTATTGTCTTCTTGATTTCTCTTCCTTTATTGTTCTCACTTCTCGCCTGTGGAAATCTCTTCCGGCTCCATGCTTCCCAGCCAACTTTGATCTTCAAAAATTTAAATGCAACGATAATCGTTATCTATTGTCTTCTTGATTCCTCTTCCTTTATTGTTCTCACTTCTCGCCTGTGGAAATCTCTTCCGGCTCCATGCTTCCCAGCCAACTTTGATCTTCAAAAATTTAAATGCAACGATAATCGTTATCTATTGTCTTCTTGATTTCTCTTCCTTTATTGTTCTCACTTCTCGCCTGTGGAAATCTCTTCTGGCTCCATGCTTCCCAGCCAACTTTGATCTTCAAAAATTTAAATGCAACGATAATCGTTATCTATTGTCTTCTTGATTCCTCTTCCTTTATTGTTCTCACTTCTCGCCTGTGGAAATCTCTTCCGGCTCCATGCTTCCCAGCCAACTTTGATCTTCAAAAATTTAAATGCAACGATAATCGTTATCTATTGTCTTCTTGATTCCTCTTCCTTTATTGTTCTCACTTCTCGCCTGTGGAAATCTCTTCCGGCTCCATGCTTCCCAGCCAACTTTGATCTTCAAAAATTTAAATGCAACGATAATCGTTATCTATTGTCTTCTTGATTTCTCTTCCTTTATTGTTCTCACTTCTCGCCTGTGGAAATCTCTTCTGGCTCCATGCTTCCCAGCCAACTTTGATCTTCAAAAATTTAAATGCAACGATAATCGTTATCTATTGTCTTCTTGATTCCTCTTCCTTTATTGTTCTCACTTCTCGCCTGTGGAAATCTCTTCCGGCTCCATGCTTCCCAGCCAACTTTGATCTTCAAAAATTTAAATGCAACGATAATCGTTATCTATTGTCTTCTTGATTTCTCTTCCTTTATTGTTCTCACTTCTCGCCTGTGGAAATCTCTTCTGGCTCCATGCTTCCCAGCCAACTTTGATCTTCAAAAATTTAAATGCAACGATAATCGTTATCTATTGTCTTCTTGATTCCTCTTCCTTTATTGTTCTCACTTCTCGCCTGTGGAAATCTCTTCCGGCTCCATGCTTCCCAGCTAACTTTGATCTTCAAAAATTTAAATGCAACGATAATCGTTATCTATTGTCTTCTTGATTCCTCTTCCTTTATTGTTCTCACTTCTCGCCTGTGGAAATCTCTTCCGGCTCCATGCTTCCCAGCCAACTTTGATCTTCAAAAATTTAAATGCAACGATAATCGTTATCTATTGTCTTCTTGATTTCTCTTCCTTTATTGTTCTCACTTCTCGCCTGTGGAAATCTCTTCCGGCTCCATGCTTCCCAGCTAACTTTGATCTTCAAAAATTTAAATGGAATGATAATCGTTATCTATTGTCTTCTTGATTCCTCTTCCTTTATTGTTCTCACTTCTCGCCTGTGGAAATCTCTTCCGGCTCCATGCTTCCCAGCCAACTTTGATCTTCAAAAATTTAAATGGAATGATAATCGTTATCTATTGTCTTCTTGATTCCTCTTCCTTTATTGTTCTCACTTCTCGCCTGTGGAAATCTCTTCCGGCTCCATGCTTCCCAGCCAACTTTGATCTTCAAAAATTTAAATGGAATGATAATCGTTATCTATTGTCTTCTTGATTCCTCTTCCTTTATTGTTCTCACTTCTCGCCTGTGGAAATCTCTTCCGGCTCCATGCTTCCCAGCCAACTTTGATCTTCAAAAATTTAAATGCAATGATAATCGTTATCTATTGTCTTCTTGATTCCTCTTCCTTTATTGTTCTCACTTCTCGCCTGTGGAAATCTCTTCCGGCTCCATGCTTCCCAGCCAACTTTGATCTTCAAAAATTTAAATGGAATGATAATCGTTATCTATTGTCTTCTTGATTCCTCTTCCTTTATTGTTCTCACTTCTCGCCTGTGGAAATCTCTTCCGGCTCCATGCTTCCCAGCCAACTTTGATCTTCAAAAATTTAATTGGAATGATAATCGTTATCTATTGTCTTCTTGATTCCTCTTCCTTTATTGTTCTCACTTCTCGCCTGTGGAAATCTCTTCCGGCTCCATGCTTCCCAGCCAACTTTGATCTTCAAAAATTTAAATGGAATGATAATCGTTATCTATTGTCTTCTTGATTCCTCTTCCTTTATTGTTCTCACTTCTCGCCTGTGGAAATCTCTTCCGGCTCCATGCTTCCCAGCCAACTTTGATCTTCAAAAATTTAAATGGAATGATAATCGTTATCTATTGTCTTCTTGATTCCTCTTCCTTTATTGTTCTCACTTCTCGCCTGTGGAAATCTCTTCCGGCTCCATGCTTCCCAGCCAACTTTGATCTTCAAAAATTTAAATGCAATGATAATCGTTATCTATTGTCTTCTTGATTCCTCTTCCTTTATTGTTCTCACTTCTCGCCTGTGGAAATCACTTCCGGCTCCATGCTTCCCAGCCAACTTTCATCTTCAAAAATTTAAATGCAATGATAATCGTTATCTATTGTCTTCTTGATTCCTCTTCCTTTATTGTTCTCACTTCTCGCCTGTGGAAATCTCTTCCGGCTCCATGCTTCCCAGCCAACTTTGATCTTCAAAAATTTAAATGGAATGATAATCGTTATCTATTGTCTTCTTGATTCCTCTTCCTTTATTGTTCTCACTTCTCGCCTGTGGAAATCTCTTCTGGCTCCATGCTTCCCAGCCAACTTTGATCTTCAAAAATTTAAATGCAATGATAATCGTTATCTATTGTCTTCTTGATTCCTCTTCCTTTATTGTTCTCACTTCTCGCCTGTGGAAATCTCTTCCGGCTCCATGCTTCCCAGCCAACTTTGATCTTCAAAAATTTAAATGCAATGTTAATCGTTATCTATTGTCTTCTTGATTCCTCTTCCTTTATTGTTCTCACTTCTCGCCTGTGGAAATCTCTTCTGGCTCCATGCTTCCCAGCCAACTTTGATCTTCAAAAATTTAAATGGAATGATAATCGTTATCTATTGTCTTCTTGATTCCTCTTCCTTTATTGTTCTCACTTCTCGCCTGTGGAAATCTCTTCCGGCTCCATGCTTCCCAGCCAACTTTGATCTTCAAAAATTTAAATGCAATGATAATCGTTATCTATTGTCTTCTTGATTCCTCTTCCTTTATTGTTCTCACTTCTCGCCTGTGGAAATCTCTTCCGGCTCCATGCTTCCCAGCCAACTTTGATCTTCAAAAATTTAAATGCAATGATAATCGTTATCTATTGTCTTCTTGATTCCTCTTCCTTTATTGTTCTCACTTCTCGCCTGTGGAAATCACTTCCGGCTCCATGCTTCCAAGCCAACTTTGATCTTCAAAAATTTAAATGCAATGATAATCGTTATCTATTGTCTTCTTGATTCCTCTTCCTTTATTGTTCTCACTTCTCGCCTGTGGAAATCTCTTCCGGCTCCATGCTTCCCAGCCAACTTTGATCTTCAAAAATTTAAATGGAATGATAATCGTTATCTATTGTCTTCTTGATTCCTCTTCCTTTATTGTTCTCACTTCTCGCCTGTGGAAATCTCTTCCGGCTCCATGCTTCCCAGCCAACTTTGATCTTCAAAAATTTAAATGGAATGATAATCGTTATCTATTGTCTTCTTGATTCCTCTTCCTTTATTGTTCTCACTTCTCGCCTGTGGAAATCTCTTCCGGCTCCATGCTTCCCAGCCAACTTTGATCTTCAAAAATTTAAATGCAATGATAATCGTTATCTATTGTCTTCTTGATTCCTCTTCCTTTATTGTTCTCACTTCTCGCCTGTGGAAATCACTTCCGGCTCCATGCTTCCCAGCCAACTTTGATCTTCAAAAATTTAAATGCAATGATAATCGTTATCTATTGTCTTCTTGATTCCTCTTCCTTTATTGTTCTCACTTCTCGCCTGTGGAAATCTCTTCCGGCTCCATGCTTCCCAGCCAACTTTGATCTTCAAAAATTTAAATGGAATGATAATCGTTATCTATTGTCTTCTTGATTCCTCTTCCTTTATTGTTCTCACTTCTCGCCTGTGGAAATCTCTTCTGGCTCCATGCTTCCCAGCCAACTTTGATCTTCAAAAATTTAAATGCAATGATAATCGTTATCTATTGTCTTCTTGATTCCTCTTCCTTTATTGTTCTCACTTCTCGCCTGTGGAAATCTCTTCCGGCTCCATGCTTCCCAGCCAACTTTGATCTTCAAAAATTTAAATGCAATGATAATCGTTATCTATTGTCTTCTTGATTCCTTTTCCTTTATTGTTCTCACTTCTCGCCTGTGGAAATCTCTTCTGGCTCCATGCTTCCCAGCCAACTTTGATCTTCAAAAATTTAAATGCAATGATAATCGTTATCTATTGTCTTCTTGATTCCTCTTCCTTTATTGTTCTCACTTCTCGCCTGTGGAAATCTCTTCTGGCTCCATGCTTCCCAGCCAACTTTGATCTTCAAAAATTTAAATGCAACGATAATCGTTATCTATTGTCTTCTTGATTCCTCTTCCTTTATTGTTCTCACTTCTCGCCTGTGGAAATCTCTTCTGTCTCCATGCTTCCCAGCCAACTTTGATCTTCAAAAATTTAAATGCAATGATAATCGTTATCTATTGTCTTCTTGATTCCTCTTCCTTTATTGTTCTCACTTCTCGCCTGTGGAAATCACTTCCGGCTCCATGCTTCCCAGCCAACTTTGATCTTCAAAAATTTAAATGCAATGATAATCGTTATCTATTGTCTTCTTGATTCCTCTTCCTTTATTGTTCTCACTTCTCGCCTGTGGAAATCTCTTCCGGCTCCATGCTTCCCAGCCAACTTTGATCTTCAAAAATTTAAATGCAATGATAATCGTTATCTATTGTCTTCTTGATTTCTCTTCCTTTATTGTTCTCACTTCTCGCCTGTGGAAATCTCTTCCGGCTCCATGCTTCCCAGCCAACTTTGATCTTCAAAAATTTAAATGCAATGATAATCGTTATCTATTGTCTTCTTGATTCCTCTTCCTTTATTGTTCTCACTTCTCGCCTGTGGAAATCACTTCCGGCTCCATGCTTCCCAGCCAACTTTGATCTTCAAAAATTTAAATGGAATGATAATCGTTATCTATTGTCTTCTTGATTCCTCTTCCTTTATTGTTCTCACTTCTCGCCTGTGGAAATCTCTTCCGGCTCCATGCTTCCCAGCCAACTTTGATCTTCAAAAATTTAAATGCAATGATAATCGTTATCTATTGTCTTCTTGATTCCTCTTCCTTTATTGTTCTCACTTCTCGCCTGTGGAAATCACTTCCGGCTCCATGCTTCCCAGCCAACTTTGATCTTCAAAAATTTAAATGCAATGATAATCGTTATCTATTGTCTTCTTGATTCCTCTTCCTTTATTGTTCTCACTTCTCGCCTGTGGAAATCACTTCCGGCTCCATGCTTCCCAGCCAACTTTGATCTTCAAAAATTTAAATGCAATGATAATCGTTATCTATTGTCTTCTTGATTCCGCTTCCTTTATTGTTCTCACTTCTCGCCTGTGGAAATCTCTTCCGGCTCCATGCTTCCCAGCCAACTTTGATCTTCAAAAATTTAAATGGAATGATAATCGTTATCTATTGTCTTCTTGATTCCGCTTCCTTTATTGTTCTCACTTCTCGCCTGTGGAAATCACTTCCGGCTCCATTCTTTCCAGCCAACTTTGATCATCACAAATTTAATTGCAATGATAATCGTTATCTATTGTCTTCTTGATTTCTCTTCTTTTATTGTTCTCACTTCTCGCCTGTGGAAATCACTTCCGGCTCCATTCTTTCCAGCCAACTTTGATCATCAAAAATTTAATTGCAATATCAATCGTTATCTATTGTCTTCTTGATTCCTCTTCTATTGTTTTCGCTCCTTAATAACGTTTATCTTCTTTCTTAGTAGCTTAATCCCTTGCCTGGGGTGAAATGATTTAAAAAAGTATTTATATACCGATACATTTGGGTAGAGCTATGTTTATTAATGGCTAGCGAACTGATGTAGCAGATTTTGTTACTTCTGTTTAATAGTTTCGATCCATAGTACGCGCATCAGAGTTATGGCCTTGTGCCAAGCCGAGATAAACTTAGCACAGATTTATACACAGGTATAGTTCTATATTAGAGAATGTTTTGTGTGTTTGTACGCGCAAACCCACGCTGCTATCTACATGATTGGCAGGTAACCACTCAGAAAGACTAATTGGTACCTTGCAGTACAAACAGAAACTGTACCAAAAAATATACACCCCCTCACTTTTTCTTTCAACTTCGTTTAATTATGGTTAAAAAAAAAAAAAACGCAATAAAAAAAAAAAAGAAAAGAGTTTATCCGGAAAAGATTTCACGCTGTTTTCCGTTTTATTTATTTTCCTTCCATTTCATTCAAACCCATTCCCCAACGTTTCCAACACCTTCAACTAGTTACACCACGGCCGGTGAGGTCACTCCACGGGTGTGGAAAATGGCTCTGACCGTATTTAATGTCCACGATTGTCGATCGGTAGAACATTCGGTACATAGTAACAGAACAACAACAACAAAAACAACGAATGAAACAAAAAAAAATAGCGCTAAATATGTGTAAATTGTCAAGTTGAACCGTGAAATAAGGACAAGTGCTGGATTCCTGTCGAGGAGAATTGCCAGCGTTTTTGAGATGTATAATTAATACTTTGCCGTTAGTAGTTTTGGGGATTTTCAGTGTGAGAGCACCTGTTGTCGCCTAGTACTGAGGTAGCTACAAAGCACTGTCACTAAGTTCGATCCTTAACGAGAGTGCCAAAAAAAAAAAAAAGGCATTTTTCAACCGGATTAGGTATTTCAAATAACCAAATCCCCACTGCAAGTTCGACAATCGGGAGAACGAAACATAGAAAGTCTAACTCATCCCGATGAAACACCGGTTCTCGTACGATCACTGAAGTTAAGCAATGTCGAACCTGGTCTGTACCTAGATGGGTGACCGCTTCGGAATACGACGTTCTGTATGCCTAGGTGTAATGGATGACGGCTCGGAATGAAAGTCGGAAAACCGAGTTCCAATTTCAGTCGGGTTCGTTATATTCACAAACTTACTATAAATATAAATCCATCTCTTCACCTCCCAGCCATGGGTTAATTAGTATAACTTGTATCAGAAAAATCATTATCTCGAAAAAAATTCTACAATCTAATATATATGCTGGCTTTAAATATCAAGCAAAAGGTTGATACGTTGTTAAAAACAAGACACTTAACCAATCAATCTAAACTATTGGGGTATATATTTATACTAAAGGTCATCTAATACATAGTTCTAGAGATATTCAAGATAGAGGCTTTCTGTTAAAATAGTTATGATGAATGAGGTTTGTTATATAAACGAAAGAAGAGGTGGCAGGAAATGAAGATTTTGAGGATAAGGAGGATAGATAATGATTGACCAATCTTGAAGACGTTACGAGTGCTGTGTCAAGGCAAGCATCCGCACAGGATTCTGTTCCATAAAGTTGCAGTTCTTAGGAAAAGGTCTGAGGTAATGAGACCGTTGAGTAAGCCTGGACTAGTGTAAGATATAAAGAAAAAAAAACGTGATCATCTGAACATCTGTCATAGAAATATCGATTTTTTATCTATCTGACCTCCTCTCTGAGGAAGTATATGACAAAACGTCTTGTTCATGCCGGGATCCTATACGCTTACATATTGTCCAAAGAGAAAAGAAATACCCTGTTGCACGATCACTGTCACTCTGGGGTCGATATATATACACCGATCCCGGGATTAGGGCCATATCACGTTGAAAGAAGGTTCCCCCAGTTAAGTAACATTGAGCCTTGTCAGTAACTAGATGGGTGACCTCTTGGGAATAGCATGTGCTGTAAGCTTGAATGTGTAGATGGTGTAAGGGACAACGGCTCACAATTGGAAATCGGAGATTCCAATCGGGTTCGTTATATTCACTTGCGCGCAAATCAGTCACTTATGTGGCATAGGTGATACACGCTTAGACGATCATGTATCTATCGATACATGACTGACGAGGCAGATTTTTCCCGCAGTAGGTTGCCATTTCTTTCTGCAGTAGACTAGTTGCCATCCAAGGCTACAGAACCCGGTCTGCCCTGCTATTTACCCATAGCTGGGGGGGGAGAAAAGGAGGATTCATACCTTTCCCAAAGTTATTAGCACGTAAGTGAACGTAATGGATTTAACTAGAATTCGAACTCGGCTCTTCGATTCCTTAATCCGAGCCGCTATCCATTACACCAGCCTGAACTTAGGCAAACGTGTGAATCAACATTTTCTCCCCAGCTATCAATTAAACAATAGGAATTGCATAAGTAAATCATTATTATCTACAAACGTTTCTTACAATCCAAAAATATTTTCTGGCTTTAAATAACCGGTTGATAAGCCTTAAAACCAATAAAAAATGCTATCGATTTCATCTCGCTTAGTGCCCTGAGAAACTTGTTGCTGCAGGGTGGGAATACCCGGGATCAGGCCCCTTCTATCATCTAAAAGAGAAAGAACTGCTAATACGCTTTGATCCCAGCTAAAAGGCCAAGAATTGATGAACGGGCGATAGTGTAGGTAGCATATATCGGAAACAAGAGGCAAGGTGGTGACTAAATCCCCCGCCTCGAAGACCGCTTAAACAATTTAGAACTCAAGACTGGAAAATGGGGATTGTGTAGCTCCAGTCGAGATATAGCAGCAATACTCTGTTTTTGGTATAAAAGCAGCGATTTTGAATGACCACGCGACTTACCTAGCCTTATAGTAATGAGGTAGTTTTTGTTCTTTACGTCTCGAGTCTCCTTCGGATATAGGCGATCATAGCTCTCCACAATTTCCTCTCTTCGTAGCTCTTAATAAATGTTGTCTTTTTGCTATCTCTCCAAAACCCTGTTCCGTCATCTATTTAGTCAAGCTCACTAAGTATATTATACGTTGTTTTCTGCTGACCCTCTTGCCCTCAATCCACCCTGTCAGTATCACATTTTCCAAGCCCTCATTATATCTTCGAGAAATTTCAGCTTTTTCTTCCTGATGTCTTTTTGTTTCCATTTTCGCTAAAACTTCGTTGTTACTCACGAGTACGGTCCATAGTATCCTCAGCATCTTTCTGTAGAACAAAAAATATTTCTAAAATTATATAAGAGAATGAGGTAATTAGATTTACCAAAAGGTGTTAAAATCTTCTCCCGACCTCTGAATCTATTACAATAAAGGCGGTGACTGTATGTGTTCTACGGTCTGCCGAACGGCTAGAATTTTGGAGCTGAAAATTATTATATGTGAAGTCAACTTAGGCCGCCACAAGTCAATTTCGTGTCAAATTGCAATTTACGGAAAAATGGCAAAAAGGGAAATATTTTTTTACGTGACACTGGGATCGGTTTAATTGTAGAGGTCAATTTTCCCAATTTCGTAGCGTTGTTGCTGGCCAAGCAGGTTGAGACACGGAAAAAGGATTTGGCGTTTCGGGTTCAAACTCAGTGTGAGTTAAATTCGCTTTGCCCTCATGCATTTGGAAAAGGAGTGACTGATACCGCTATAAAGTATGATACTACATTAACAAAAATTCGTGTACAATGATTATGGAAATGAATGCTGTATTTTGAGAAAGAGGATCTAGAACTATTTTCTTTTTACTTGAAAAGAGCAGGTCTTTTAGGATTGGAATTCCTGTAATAACTGAAGATTTTCTGCATGTTTTTAAATCAACTGATACAAAATATAACGAACACGTTTAATTGTAGTCATTAGAGTTATTTTGAAAGCTGGCCCAAGTCAGGTGTTTCTGTTTGGCTTTTATAAAAAAAAAAGAAAAGGTTCTCTTGTACTGGACTTTTTTTTGTTTCAATAGGCAAGACTGAACAGTGCATTTACCGATTTAATTCCTTTACGTTTTTGCGAACATAGCAAGTGTCTACCTGTTGGCCGAGATAGTTGCATTTTTACAATGGCCGCCGTAGATAGGTGTTTTAACTCAGAAACCAAGACAAAATTCTAATTTTCTAAGTCGACCGTCATAATTGCAAAGATTGGCGTAACACACTCTTCCTGATTTACGGAACTTTTTTGGCTGAGGAATTATGTTTTACTATTTGAACCAGCATATTCACCTTGTTTACTCAACACGTTTCAGCCATATTTTTCTTTTCGGCCTTCTTCAGAGGCCAGTAGTCGTCCTTTATGAGTTTATGGGAATTTTAAGTCGAACACTTTATTCAATACACAGGAAGGGTAGATATAAAGGACACTCATAAAAATTTCATCACCTGACTGTAGACCTTAAATTTAAAAACCCCTATTCATGCCATTGGATTGTCTGTCGTGTCCGGACGGCATTCCTACATTTTTTTAAACTATCGGAAGAAGAAACATAACTAGTGTCGTTGTAAGACTGATTCAGGATATAACGCGGCCTCAAAGCAACATAAAAACAGCCATCTTCATATCCATCTGGTTTCCGGAGGGAAGACTTATCATCTTTCAGTTCCGTCTCAGTCTTAGGGTCTTATGCGACGCATTTGTGGCTCTGTCCGAGGACAGAGATGCAGCTGAGGTAAAAATACTTTGAGATACCAAGCCCAGGGGAATAGTTGGCCGAGGCTAAACCTTCTCATTGCACTAGAGAGGGTGATCGGTCGTCTCCAGCGAGGCCAATGCAACTGAGAAATTACATACATTCACTGGAAGCAACTGACAAATGTCAAAAAGTTGAAAAATGGTTGCTGAGTTTTAACTGATATGTAATAGCCCTATGAAGACTGGAAATGGAATAATATGGACATCGTAGAGTTTACCAACCAAAATGTCATTGTAACAATCAAGATGAACATACTGGTTTCAACATTAATAATAAGATAATAGTCTTCCTTCCTTAGTTTAGTAAATACTGTTAAGAGCTCACCTATTGACCCAGAGATCGGTGTTCGAGCCCATGTAAATGTCAAGAATGCTAATGGTGATATCTAAAGGTATAAAGACAGGTTTCGCTATCTTCAAGAACGCATTTCCCAATATAGTGTGCTATTGTTCTAACGCCAAAATAAAATATGTACTCATTTAACCAACATAGAGAAACTTTTCTGCCTGCCATCAACATGGCTGACGTTAGATTCCTGGAGAGCAATACACTTCACCTTCTTGGCCTCACGTTTTCAACTGACTTGAAATGGAGCGACTACATCGAATCAATAGCTGAATTTGCTGTAAGGAAGGTTGGGTCACTGCGCCAGATTTTTTTTCTCGTCAGATTTCATCTTGCACATTACAAATCTACCATCCGTCCGTGTATTGAACACTGCTGCCATGTCTGATTTGGTGCTCCTGCTTTTCATCTCGAGGTTCTTGACAAAATCCAAAGAAGGATCTGCAATGTAATCGATCCTGACTTAGCATCTCGACTTCAGTTCCTTTCTCACCGACGAGACGTGGCTTCCCTCCGTCTTTTCTACAAATATTTCCATGGCAACGGCTCTGGCGAGCTTTTTACCCTTTTGCGTACGAATACATGAATTTAAGCGTGCTATTTGATTGGAATATAGTCATCACTCTTTTCCTGTTGAAATAGTTAAATTCAGTCACCACTTCTACCCGAAGAGTTTATTTTCTCGCACTTTCCACCTGTGGAACTTCCTTCTGTTTAGTTGGTTCCCTGATACCTACAATCTAAATGCAACCTAAATCACCATCTTCTATCTTCTTGTATCCCGTTCATCCTTTGTCCTTTCCTCAAACCTCCCTCTTTTTCTCTCTCACTTTCAGGCCCTCTACTCCCCTTCCAGCGTACTAGTAACTTTTCCGCCCTTTTGGGGGTGAAATGATTAAAAAATCTGTGGGTAATATCAATAAGAAAACGAAAACATAGACTTTTAATATACCAGTGGTTCCCAAATGATTTTGAGCTACGCCCCACTTTGGTATTTCTAAAATTCTGTTACCCTCACCTGTAATATTTAATTCTTACCTGGATGCCAGTTACACATGTACGGACATACACACAAAATATTTTTATGTATACATACTGTATATACATAGTACGTATTAACACGCATTAACATTAACACTCTCACTTAGACACACTAGAAAACAATTCACTGTTAATAACTCATTCCCGAACTGCCCCCTTATTCTGTTGGTATAGCAAGTCGAAGGGTGCACATTCTACCCACCAAAATATTACCATGCCCCAGCAGGATTCAAACCTACGTTCCCCTAGGGAAAACCATCATTAGATCTGACCTGCTTAGACTTTTCGGGTACAGAGTGCGTCGATGACCATGCAAAGGTGAACAAGTGCCTTTAAGCAGATATTTTTGTCTGACTCTTCAAATAGACATATGCGCTCAGTTTCGTCCCCTCGCGTAAGCAAAGCAATTTGTAAAGAAGGGGGTAAATTATTTTTATCTTTATTAATGTGCAAATCAAGTAGTAAATATGGATATGAAATCGAGGGGGAAATCGACTCAGTAGAAGAAAAAAAAAGAATCTAAACAAAATAACCGCAACAACAACAAAAAAAAGGAGATTTTGAAAAGCTGTTTTAAATTTATTTCCTCCTGTAAATTAAATCATTTTAAAAATTGATTAAAAAAAAACTAGAACCTACACTGGCGGCAAACAGCCTTCATATGAACAGAAAATTAATTCAGCACAAATAGACAAATAGAAAAGGATATAAGACAAGAAGGTGTCTTCTCACCAGACTTATTCAACTAATACCAGTTGTTCCCATACAATGTTGGGCCATGCCCTACTTTGGTATTTTTAAAATTCTGGTGAAGCCCCCACCTGTAATATGTAATTCTTACCTGTATGCCAGTTATACATGTACGTACATATACACAAAATATTTTATGTATGCATACATGCCCCGTGTGTATTAATATGCATTAACATTAACACTCTCACTTAGACTCACTAGAAAACAATTCACTGATAATAACTCATTCTCGAATTACCCCCTTTTTTGGCATAGTAAGCCAATGGGTGCACGTCCTCCAGACGCCCCACCAAAATATTACTATGCCCCACCAATGGGGCATGCGCCCCACGTTAGGAATCATTATTCTAAAGGATGTCTACAGCGTGCTAGTTAATGACCTTGAGTTCGATCATCACTTGCAAACAATCAGATAAGCTTTGTTACACCATGTTTCGTGTCCTGTAACCCATTAAGATCGTAAAGTCATCACATGTACCACACCCATAGCAGCAATGATGTGTCTAGAGCAGCGTTTCTCAATCTTTTTACCCATCTGTAACCCTTAGTATAAATTATATGTCTCAAGGAACCCCTGCGCAAAAACAAAATTATATACCATATCTTTCTCATTTTATTTTCATCGTAGTCCACGTGGTAAGTATCATAGTATATATTTTTGAATAACTAGTTTAAGGAAAAATTAATACTTCTTTGTCAATTTTTTCGGTAAGGCTAAATAAATTTCATACTGTTCGTTTATAATATTTCATCAGGGAGTTTTCATTCACACAAAAAATATTCTAAACTCAAGCGTAAAAAATCAACATAAGTAACCAATATCATATACCTATAATATAAATACGCTGTTGTGATGCGTCTAGTGTGTAGTCTGTAGTGGTAGTGCTTGTCGCTTTCAGCTACCGCCGCTAGCTAGCAGCAATGCGAAAAGGGGAGCCGAGTGCGTAAGTCTTCCCCTGCCAGTATATAGCCTCTCCATCAGCAAGCCCTATGTAGTGCCTCCACGTGGCGACACATGGCAACCGAGCACCTTGCGGACTTGGGCTAAACTACAGGGGACGTGGGAGGAGTTTGGCTCTTTAACATGCATGCAGGCCCACCGGTGTGTGGACACGCCCTGGTGCCCATGAACCAAACCCCAGTTATAGGTTAAATAGCTCCGCTGCCTTGTGGAAATCTTCGGAAGAAGAAAAGGCTAAGGAGTAAACCCTACACAAATCCGGAGTGGAGCCCCTAAGGCGGATGGACGGCACTCTGTGCTACCTTCCGGCAACTCCTGCAGCCGCGCTGGTACCAAACTGTATTGGTTGATCCTCTCCTTTGGACTCTGCTAGCAAGGCCGAGAGGGGGAGCTAGACGTCCGGGCAGCCCTAGTTCTCCATACATCCCGCCCAGGCTCGTAGCGCTACTACATCGTCTCCAGAGACGGACGGATGCCAACGACGACGACGATAATATAAATATAAACAGACCGAAAACAGATAATTGCTGAAGTAGTTTTTTTAATTTTTTTATCCTTTACACTGGCAATGTTGAAAAGACATAAGGTAAATCAAGGCAAAATGTCCTGTGAATCAATAAATGGGCTGAGAAAATGAATCAATAACCAAGAATATAATTTGTGTTTAGTAATATTGCGTATATGAAATTAAATAAAAAATCAAAAGTGCATCACATTATCACACTTTTTCTCGGGAGGCCTTGGGAACATTTTGCGGAACCTTAGTGTTCTGGGGAACCCCAATTGAGAAATACTTGTCTTGAACAACTATGCATGACGGAACAAATCCTCTGCTTTTGAATTCAGTATTTTCTTTCACCAAGATCAGCGCTTCTCAAAATTTTCAGCCCGTGAATCATTTTTTTTTTCGTCCAAAAATTCAAATGGACCACTCCTACTTTTACTTTTAGGTTATTCAATTTTCACACCAAAATACTGAATGAATAAGCAACGTAGTCTATTTACACTTTAAAATTTATTTCACTAAACAAGGATAAACACAAGATATCAAAATCAATTTTGATTATGTCATACAGTCTTAGTTAATTCAGCCATTGACTAACTTGATCTTGGTGTTTCTCACACAAGATATCATAATCAATTGGGATTATGTCATTCAGTCTTAGTCCATTCAGCTAGTGACTACCTTGATCTTGGTGTTTCTCACACAAGATATCAAAATCAATTGGGATGATGTCATTCAGTCTTAGTCCATTCAGCTAGTGACTACCTTGATCTTGGTGTTCCTCACACAAGATATCATAATCAATTGTAATGATATCATTCAGTCTTAGTCCATTCAGCTAGTGACTACCTTGATCTTGGTGTTCCTCACACAAGATATCATAATCAATTGTGATGATATCATTCAGTCTTAGTCCATTCAGCTAGTGACTACCTTGATCTTGGTGTTTCTCACACAAGATATCATAATCAATTGTGATGATATCATTCAGTCTTAGTCCATTCAGCTAGTGACTACCTTGATCTTGGTGTTTCTCACACAAGATATCATAATCAATTGTGATGATATCATTCAGTCTTAGTCCATTCAGCTAGTGACTACCTTGATCTTGGTGTTTCTCACACAAGATATCATAATCAATTGTGATGATGTCATTCAGTCTTAGTCCATTCAGCTAGTGACTACCTTGATCTTGGTGTTTCTCACACAAGATATCATAATCAATTGTGATGATGTCATTCAGTCTTAGTCCATTCAGCTAGTGACTACCTTGATCTTGGTGTTCCTCACACAAGATATCATAATCAATTGTGATGATGTCATTCAGTCTTAGTCCATTCAGCTAGTGAGTTTCTTATGGTTACAAATTCTCTGTGGACCACTAGAAATGCTATGTGGACTACCGGTGGTCCACCTAGACTACGTTGAGAATCACCGACCTAGACGGCTCTAAGAGAAGTAAATCCCTAAAATAATGTGTATAATGAAACACAATATGTTTTTTAATTCTTCAAAGGATGAATAATTTAGATACGTTTTTTTGTGAAATGGCTACAATGTTTTACGGCTACAAATTCTCTGTGGACCGCTAGAAATGCTATGTGGATTTTCGTTGGTCCACCTGGACAACGTTGTGAATCACTGACCTAGTCGTCTCTAAGAGAAGTAAATCCCTAAAATAAACAAAAGATAAGGAAAGAATATTATCATAGAACAAAATAAGTGTTCGGTTTAAAATTTCTCCATAGTAACCAAATTCGACATAAAATTATTTACTCAGTTTAACTTAGTTTTGTCGCAAATGGAGTTCAGGTCGAATTCACTGAGGAATCTTCATAGTCAGCGAAATAGTTTGCTAGTCATTATATCATGAAACGCGTTCGTCCAGATTTCCCATATAACCTCGAGGGAGTTCACGGAAATTACGGTAAAAACTTGAAAGATAGGGATGTTAGTAGAAAAATAATTTCTGAATAAGTATTCACAGAAATCTCAACAGAGATATATGCTTTATCATTACTAAATTTTGCACATAGTAGTTGCTAAAGACAGGGAAATGAGGGTTTCATGACTTTTATCATTTTGGAAAAGAGAATCGTTTAGTCGAGTGGAAAATTACCTCCCTAGTCTGTTCCGTTCCGTTTTGCAAAAATGCCCTTGGAGAAAGTAAAAATCTATCATTTCTTCTACAAATTAATGGTTAGATAGCAGACCAGACTAGTCTTTCTATAGACTTGGGTGTCAATCAGTCCAAGAGAAGGAAAACTCTAAATTTCTAAATCGTGGACAAAGGCAGCAAGAAACTACTCCACTATCTTTCCCAAGAACGCATAAAACAGAAAAGAAATCTAAGGACCCCCCCCCCCCAAGAGATATGGAATTTTTAAAAGAATGGACAGCAAGTGATATGCGGGTAGCGAAACTGATATTAGCACGGAAAATGGTATCGGCGGGCCAAGTTCAAATTCCGGCGTTCACTCTCACACTAATAACCTTAGGAAAGTCATGACTCCGTTACTTCTCTCTCCCTACAAGATATGTTTTAAATAGCAATGTGTACTAGTCTTTCTAGCCTTAGATGGCCTCCAATCTAGAAGATAAACTCTGAATTCAAAACAAATCAACGGGAAACCACCCCACTATCTTTCCGAAGAAGTCACAGATAGTAAAAATCAATAGGAAACAGTAGAGAGCCATGACCGTCTATATCCTAAAGAGCACAGTATTAAGAAAATAAATATAAAAATCTTAAACTGGTCGATGCTGAGGATACCATACAACGATGATGTTTTCGCGAAAATATAAACAAAAAGGACACTTAGATTAAGAATCAGAATTCTCTTGGGTGCATAGTCAGGAAGGAGGGCTTAGAAAATTTGACAGGCATACTGAAGACATATTGAAGGAAAGCTAGAAAGAGGACAACAACACAATCTACCTAACGAGCTTGTGTAAATGGTTGACAGAACAGGGATTAGGAGAGATAGCAAAAAAAATGCTAAGAACTACAAAAGACAGGAAGTTATGGAGAGCCATGATCACCAACGTACAAAAGGGCCACAGCACATATAAGACGATACTTTTCGAATTTCTTAAATAAAGCATTGCCTAAATGTATTAAAGTTTTCTTTTTTGTTTGTTTGATTTAATCTTAATTTCGCTTGCTTTTCTTCGTCACATCCTGGTCGTCCTTCCGTAATGGTAAGCAGCGAAATTTGGAAATCTAATGCTAAGCCTCAAATGACTTATTAATGACTGCTAAATCTCAGCCTTCGTGGCCTAATCGGGCTATAGAGTCTGACTGTTAGCAGTCATTAAAATCTCGTCCGACAGTAATACATGAGAATACTTCATCTAAGAATTTCAAATAATTTACATTTAATACTACGAAACATAGATACTTATTTGATTGAGTTTAGTTTCACGACTGTGGGGGTTGTGTTAATGGATGAATGAAAAATTGTTGAGTAAATTAGACTGCGTGATGAAATTAACAATTTCAACTCGCATGAAAATTTAGTGTTCAACAAGCATAGAATAAGGACAACATGAGAAACAACAGTTTTTGCACAACAATGAATAAAATATTTATATAAACAAGAGATACAAACAACTGGAGTAAAGATGTGGTTTTAAAAAGTTCAAACGTCCTTTTATGTTTACATTGAAATGTTGTCAAAGTTCTGGTTTGATAGATTATAAGTTGTTGAATGGTCTGTACAATAATGAGAAATAATTGATATTATTGTAATTTGAGAAAATGATAAACATTTCAAGTTTGTTACTAAAAATTGGAAAAATATGTTTAAGATTTACGGAATTGTTGTTCTTTGACTTGCTTTAACTTGATCGAAGAAAATATTCTGTAGTTGAAATAAGTGGTTTTTAAACAAGCTATGTTTATGTTAATTGCGATAATTAACGCTGAGCTTGAAAGTGTATGAAAAAGATTCTTGTATTAAGTTGAATGTGGAAAATTTGAGTTGATTGTTCGTCATAAAATATTGCTGTGTGTGTGTGAGTGTTCTTTCAGGCTGTAATCATGTTAAGGAACTTTAACGTAAAGCCTGGAACGGTGTGACGAGTTCAAAGGATTCCGATCGGCTGACAGTATTCACTGTCCCCACCACGAGGGATAGATGTGGCATAAAGACGGGTTTAAAAAATGCCCGTAGATCCCGTATAAACGGGATCGGGTTGGTCAACCACCCCGAACGACACTCTGCCCTTCGGCGGAGCCTCGTTCGGGTTCCTCTCTGCACAGAGGCAGAGAGTTCGACCGTCTAACAGAGAAGACGTCGCCGTCTACTCTGTTCTGACAGTATTTACTGTCCCCCCTCCCACGAGGGATAGATGTGGCACAAGGCCGGGTTTAAAGTGGGGTATTCCCGAGCCCGTAGGCTCGACCAAAAATTGCCCGTAGATCCCGTATGAACGGGATCGGGTTGGACAACCTCCCCGAACGAGACTCTGCCCTTCGGCGGAGCCTCGTCCGGATTCCTCTCTGCTCAGAGGCAGTGAGTTCGACCGTCTAACAGAGACGACGTCGCCATCTACTCTGTTCTGACTGTCGAAGGTGAAAAACGTTTCATATTTTATTGCTAACTTTGGTCACGTGCTAGGCTCACAGGGGCTTGAAAGATTTGGGCGTAATTATTTTTTTTTAGTAAGGTCAAAAACTAGGTCGATGTTATTAAATATTAAGTGACCAATTAGAAGTTAAGATTTTCTGAAAATATTTATTAAGCTGAATAAGCTCTGTGGTCCACTTTTTGTACAAAAATTGATGTTGCTAAAAAAAAAAGGTGGTAACGGGATGCTAAACGACAAATCTATAGCAATGTATCATTTAGCGAACTTGTAAGTACTTGTAAGAGTAACTCTGGCTGGCGTTTACAGCAATTGCCGAAGAGATACAAATATAAATTAATGTTTTTACTGTTTTTGTTTGACCCGAGACATTTCTAATGATGTGCACGCAAAACAAACACTTAGCATTTTGTGTTAACCCTCTTCGGGCTTCCTGCTTTTCTGTCAGCTTTGATATTCAAAAATTGAAATGCAATGTCAATCCTTATCTTCTTCCTCCCTGAATCCTGTTTTTCTATTAGTAACTCTCTTTAATAATGATTTTTCTGAGATTCTTTAGCTTCTCAGTAAAAACCATCACCTCTTCGCGGCTTGATCATTTTGAAATGATTAAAAAAATATCCAAATATAAAGATATTTGTCAACTTCCGTTTACATCTATGCTCACTTGTGCCTGTATCTGTATGTCTACGGATTTCAGTCTGTTAATATCTAGTTAGCTAGTTAGCACATTTAATATCTATCGATCTGGCTTATGATAAAACAAAAATAAATTTGATTTGACAGAGTTATCTATCTTTAGATGAACCAATTGCATTACGTACCAAGGGAGGTAATTCTCGTTTGTTATATACGAGTTACTTCCCTTGAGAATATCAGTCCCATTGATTAAATATTTTTTTTTTCTTGCAATTACATTAAATAACAGAATATGTTTCAACCCTTTTAGCCCTGACCACCGCTTTACCGGTAGTAGAGAAAAATGACGTCACTCCCAGCCACCGGTTGAGAGGTGGGTAAACACTTGGAACTATTTTTATATCTACTGTGAAACATTACATACCAATTATTTGCGAATTTTTACCCAGGAGCTCAGGCAGATGGGTTATGGTTCAGGAACGCAAGGTTCAAAGGGTTAAGGGAAGTTATGTCTAAAATTATGTCTAAAATGTCAGCTGTAAAAATAATTGATATAAATTCAAATTGAACAGAATGACTGACAATGAAAATCAACTGATTAATTTCACATCTTTTGGCAATTACTTATTGAAAACAAGTATCTTAATATGCCGTATCCCTTCAGGGCGTAGGCGATCATGGCTCTCCACTACTTCCCTTCCCTTGCGGCTCTATATAAATTCTGTATTTTATTTCTAATCTCTTTTATACCATCCATTTTCTCAAGCTCGTCAATTATGTTATGCATTTGTCCATCTTGCCCTCAATCCGTCCTGTGAGTATTAGATTTTCCAAGCCCTCCTTCCTTATTACGCGTCTCAGAAATTTCAACTGTAACTTCCTGAAGTTAAGCATAAGTTTTCTTTTTGTTTCAATTTTTTGTAAAACTTCGTCATTGCTCGCATGTTCGGTTCATGGTATCCTCAGCATTCTTCTGTACAACCACGTTTCTATTGCTTCAAGTTTCTTCTTCATCTTTGAGGAGATTGTCAAGTATTCGCTACAATAAAGTAGGGCAGATATCACGTAACAGTTCTGTTTTCTTTTCTTTATTTCTGACGAAGTTTTTCTATTTTTGAATACTCTGCTTAGCTTTTGGAAAGCATCTTTAGTTAGTCCAATGCGTCTTCGGATTTCAGTGTCGCATTTTCCGTCCTTCGTTAGAATCCTTCCCATACATTTAAATTTTTGTTCTCGGTTGATATCTCCCATTTGTAATTTGCATTTTGGGCTTATCCTTTTTATAATAAACATGCATTCTGTCTTCTTGAAGTTTAGGGACGAATTTATTTAAATAAACCAAAAATAGGATTAGATAGACTTTCCTATCACCCGATCCATACTCCTCCCACTTTCTCTTGAAAAGGAGTAGAGGCTCATACCTTGTTTCCTGTTTAGGAAGTGATTCCCGATTCCTTTCTTTCTCTCAGGCCTTAACAGTAGTGTTAATTTCTGGTGATATGTGTGGACGGCGGCAACATCTATTCATACTGAGGGTACTGGGTTGGCAGTTTTCTGGTTGCTGTTTCTGACTGGTAGTTAGGAGTCCGAACTCTTGTGTGGCGTCTTGAGAAGCTGATCTGGTTAAAAGTTGAGGTTCTTGCAGCTCTATGTCACACATGTAATGGTGCCTCTGTGAGCACTTGCGGTGGACAACTCCGAGGTCGCACTATGTTGCAGTCTGCGCCAGTTCCTTCTGCACATGTTACAGTTGATAACCGACTGCTACCAATATACTAAGCATTCTCCTTACCAATATAATACACATGACTATAAACAACCAAAGATATAAACCTGAACTAGGTCAACAAAAAAAACATCTAAACCAATTAACCTCTTCTTTTCCAACATTTGTGGTATTCGTACCAACTTCTGCGGTGTGGCACCGTCCCTCTTCGAAAAATCTCCTCTGAATTCTCGATTCCTGGCGACCTTCCTCTCCTTAGAAAGGACTTTAAAATCCACATGCATGGCCTGAGAATTTATATCGCGAACATCTCCCGCTGGCTAGGAAACTCACTTGAATCTCCAGACCATTCTTTCGTATGTCTTCGTCTCACTCTACTTAACTCAGTCAGTTTTCTCTTCTTTCTCCATCGTCCCCTTTCCTCTCACGGCTCTAGCGTGCTAGATAATATTTCCGATAATATAGACAAGGCCATCTCTCTGCATCCGTTTGCAAACATATTCGTGATCAGTGATTTTAATGGTCACCATACCAAGGGGCGTGACCACTCTGTCATTGACCTCGCTGAAATCCTAACCCTTAACTTCTCCATCACTCAATCTCTGACGCAAGTGGCTGATTTCTCCGCGCGTTTCCCAGTAACCCTGACTAACAAACTTCTCCTCTCAGTCTCTTTTTTACCTCTATCCCTGACTCATGTCATACTCTGCAGTCCTGCCCTCTTGGCAGCTCTGCCCTCTTGGCTGCTCTGATCATGCGGTAGTGTCTGTAAACATCACTTTATGTTCTCCAACCAGCCAAGAACCTCCTTCCAACAGAATATCTTTCTGCTATCAACGAGTAGAATGGGATTCCGTGATTTCCTTCAGGACTTCCTTTGTAATGAAGTTTTTAGTCGTTCTTTTCAAAGATTCGTGTCTGGGGGTCTCCCCTTGGGTGAAAGCCGGCATGAATGCTTTCATTTCAGCAAGAAAATACCAAATTAAACCGTATTCAACTATTTGGTTCTCACCTGCATGCTCGGTCGCTATAGCCCACAGAGATCACTACTTCCGTCTGTACCAGAGCGACACGTTCGATTACATCAGACGCCTCTTTTTCTCGTAACGAGTGCAAGCGCGTACTCAAAGAAGCGAAGTTACTGTTTGCTGATAGAATGAAACAACGTTTAGCATTTCGCAAGTTCGGCCCCAGAGATTATTGGGGGCTCTGCAAGAGTGTGCTGAACAATAACAAATCCTCAATCCCTCTGATATACAAAATCAATTCGAAGCCCTGACGTCTACAGTAGATAAGGTGGAATACTGAAATTCATTTCCAACTCGACAATCAACTCTTCTGGAGTACCCACACCTGAATTCCCCTCTGAAACTGAGGCTCTACTGAGTGATATGCGCACAACCACGTCACTGGTCTCGGGGATTATTTCTAAATTCGATACCCATAAAGCTACATTACTGTGAGGTGATGGGATACCAGCCGTCGTCCTAAAGAATAGTGCTCCACAACTGTCCCCATTTCTCTTCAAACTCTACAACTATTTCCTCGCTGCTTTCCATTTTGTTAGGTGTCCTCCTCTGTAGTCCCTGTTTTTAAGAACTCTGGAGAACTTCCTGATCCCTCTAACTATCGCGCTATTGGTCTCCTACCTTTTTCGGCAAAGTATTCAATGCTTTAGTCAATGCTGAAGTGGTTAAACATCTTATGTCTCACGGCCTCTCTGACAAACAATATAGATTCCGTTTTGTCCAGTTTACCGCAGATGTGCTTACGGCCATAACTGAATATGTATATCAAGCTCTTGATAATGACGGTGAAGCTCGTGCAGTGGCTCTAGCCATCTCAAAGACACTTGACGTGGTTTGGCACGCTGGTCTTTTACGTAAACTTCAGGGCTACTGTATTACAGGACGATTGTTTGATCTAACCCAATAATTCCTATCAAATCATGAAATGAAGGTCCTTCAGAACGGGCTCGTTACCAGATCCTTTCATAAGAACGAGGCTGTCCCCCTACACTGTTTCTGATCTTCATCAATGATCTTGATGGTGTCATCAGTTCCTAAGTAGAAGTTTATGCAGATGGCACTACAATTTACTCTTGTCTCAATTGTAAATCCATCAGAGCTGACAAAGTTAATCTGGCCGCTACTTATGAAATGGACCTCCAATCAGTAGTCAACTGGGGCAGGATATGTCTTTTAATGCCCCCAAAACTAAACTGCTCTCATTTAACCACCATAGAGAAAGTTCATTGCTCTTCATTAGCATGGTTAATGCTCGACCCCAGGAGAGCGTCTCACTACGCCTTCTTAGCCTCAGGTTTTCAACTGACCTAAAGTGGAACATCTAGATTAAATAAATAGCTGCATCTATTACAAGGAAAGTTGGTTTCTTTGTGTCCTGCCAGAAGATTTTTTTTTCCAAAGACGGATCTGCAGTTTAATCGATCCTGACTTCTGCCACCTTCTCGCAGATGTGATGTGGCTTCCATCTGTCTGTTCTACATATATTCTAATTGCAACTGCTCTGGTGTGCTTTTTTCCCTGGGGCTCGACTACATGAATTTAAGCGTGCTACTAGATTGGCATCTAGATGCCACCCCTTTTACTGTTGAAATAATTATATGTAACCACCACTTCTCCGTTTCTTTTCTCGCTCTTCCCAACAATGAATCTCCCTTCCGCTTATTTGATTCCCTGGTAAATACAATCTTCAAAAATTTCCGTCTTCCATAAACCTGTTCTTTCATTGTTCTTTCTACTAAAGTCTTCTTATTCTTTTCTATTCCAATTCTGTCCTCCTTTACGACAGCGAATGTTGTACGGCCTCCTCAAGGATGAAGAAGAGACTTGAGGAGGCTGGTGTATGGTTCTACAGAAGGATGCTAAGGATATCATGGACCGAGCGAGTGAGCAACGATAAGGTTTTGGAGAGGATGCAAACAAGAAGGAAGCTTATACGTAATATCAGGAAGAGGCAGCTGAAATGTCTGGGACACGTAATGAGAAAGGAGGGCTTGGAGAATCTTATACTCACAGGACGGATAGAGGGGAAAGAAAGACAAGGAAAACCAACGCATGACATACCTGGCGGGCTTATGCAAGTGGATGACAGAACGTGGTGTGATGGAGGTGACGGAGAGACGAAACTTATTGAGAGCTACAAGGGATAGGGGGAAGTGGAGAGCTATGATCGCCTACGTCCTGAAGGGACACGGCACATAAAAAGAAAAGATCTCCTTTCGCTTTAGTGGCATTATCGCCTTGCTTGGGGTGAAAAGATAAGAAGCAATGCTTTGTTATAAATTGTTAATAAGTAGTTCGCTATTTAAAATGTAAATATATAATTTTTTTTCCTGTATTACTAACGAACCAAAACCAGTTGAGGAAATATGTCACCAGAAATTGTTTTTCCCTGAAGCGACTGGCGACATTATTCATCGATATGATTTCGCGGGTTCTACAGAGTGTGACTTGAAGACCTGCCACATTTTAAAGGTTGACAAAAAGACTAAAGTTGTTATTTTAAAAAAAAGATTATTTCATTGTTGTTTAAAGAAATGGATAAAGGTTTTTTATTCATTCGGTTTTAATAAGGACATCCTCCAAACGGTGACCTCTAGTCGACATCCACTGTTGTAGACAATTTCTACTACAGTCTATGTACAATCTTCATAAATTTAAATGCAACGTCAACCGCCATTTTCTGCTGACTTGAAACCCGTTCATCTTTTACCCTTTCCTCAAACCCCCCCACTATACCCAGTCTTTTCTCTCAATTTCACTCTCTGTAACTTCCTGCGAAATAGTGGCATTCCGTCCTTAGTTGGGCTGAAAAGATTAGAAAAATAAAAAAGATTGAATAAAGGGTGAAGTACGGAATTCCTTGTGGGTTACCCAGATCGACATACAGCTGATGAAAGCCGGAGGCCACAAACGTTGTGATAACAAGAACAATGATTAAGTACAATGGTCCGTATTTAAATAGCGCAAGTAGTGATCGCTCCTCAGCCCACAGACAGAAATGCACAGTTCCTCGGTGGGACACTTATACAGGAATAAAGTGTCGCTGCCGACACTTTGAGTTTGAACATAGATCACGAGTGAGCAAACACAGGTGACCCCCTTATTGAAATAAGTAGACCACGTGACCATAGAGAAAATGCATATATAGGAAGTCACGTGACGTCTAATCGTTATTCTACTCTATCCTCCATTAGTATACGGACTGATTTCTCCTCTGATCAAGCTTGTTATATAGGAATAAAGTGTCGCTGCTGACACTTGTGTTTGAACATAGATCGCCAGTGAGCAAACACAGGCGATCCCATTATTGAATTAAGTAGACCACGTAACCATAGAGGAAACATATGAGGTTGCGTGACGTCCAAACGATCGCTATTCCTAGTCTATCCTCTATTAATATTCGGCTCAACATTTCTACTCTATCCTCTATGATTATACGGACCGCTATTCTCTACACTATTCCACTATACGGGTTACTTTTCGAGCGAGTATTATCGAGCAAGTACTATTAGTTCCCACTCTTCAAAGTTTATAAGCGGAGAAAAAAAGAGTAAATTAGCGAATGACTGATGAGAGGATAGAGAAGGAGAAAAAATAGGGGAGTACTAGAGACTAATGATAGCAAGCCCTAGCAAACAATCACGCACTTTACAGAGAGATGGTTTGCGAGACTTAATATACTATTAGTCCGATGCGTCTCAATGGCTGTTGTTATGCGTCTAGTGTGTAGTGGTAGTGCTTGTCGCTTCTCGCTTTCAGCTACCGCCGCTGGCTAGCAGCAATGCGAAAAGGGGAGTCGAGTACGTAAGTCTTTCCCTGCCAGTATATAGCCTCTCTCTCAGCAAGTCCTATGTAGTGCCTCCTCGTGGCGACACATGGCAACCAAGCACCTTGCGGACTTGGGCTAAACTACAGGGGAAGTGGGAGGAGTTTGGCCCCCTTAACATGCGGCATGCAGGCCCACCCGTGGTGGACACGCCCTGATGCCCATGAACCAAACCCTAGCTATGGGTTAAATAGTTCCACTGCCTTGTGGAAATCTTCGGAAGAAGAAAAGGCTAAGTAATAAACCCTACACAAATCCGGAGTGAGACCCTAAGGCGGATGGACGGCACTCTGTGCTACCTTCCGGAAACTCCTGCGGCTGCGCTGGTACCAAACTGTATTGGTTCATTCTTTCCTTTGGAGAGGGGGAACTAGACGTCCGGGCACCCCTAGTTCTCCATACATCCCGCCCAGGCTCTACTCCATCCTCTCCCAAGATGGACGGTTGCCGACGACGACAACGACGACGACTATTAGTGCGAGTGGTATTCAAAGGCGTCTGACACCAGTATTGTTCAACGGCGTTAATATAGTTGTATCTGCGATTACAAAGTCTCTACTACAACGAGCATTACGAAAGTGACAACAAGTATACGTTGACATCACAAAGGACTCCTACATCCGGATTTCGGACATATTAATTCAATTATCCGAGTCGATTAAATCAGACTGGTAAGCACTACCATCTAATATTGAGTTATCTATTAAATGTGATAAATGTTGTGTCACTATAAACCGACTTCAAACTCGACGCCTGAAGAAGGTAAAATCCGGTTTATATATATATATATATATATATATATATATATATATATATATATATATATATAGGGGGAAGAGAGAGAGAGAGAGAGAGATTGATTGATTGATTTATTGCTGTAAAAACGTTAAGCTGAATATTATTTCGTATAATTAAAAACGGATAAAAAAAATAATGAAAAAGGAAAACTAACCGGTTTCGCTCCCGCTCTTCAATGTTTTTAAGCGGAGAAAAAAAGAGTAAATTACCGAATGATTGATGTGAGGATACAGAAGGAGAAAAAAGGAGATTACTAGAGACTAATGATAGCAAGCCCTAGCAAACAATCACGCTGTTTACAGAGAGACGGTTTGCGAGTCTTAATATACAGTGACTCTAGTACTATAAGATGAAATAAAGAGTGTACTATTTAATATATTTGCTGCTTATACGTCATATTTTATAGATATAATTTATTTAAGTAAATGCTCTGTTTTTTAAATTATAATATTGTTGAGTCTTGACTCAATGTTGAATCTCGCCTATTGCATGGAATAATAATGCAACACAAAATGTACTTAGAACAAGAATGTATTATAACAAGAAAGTGTACACAATAAGTACATATAGTATTTCTGTATATTTCTGGGAAGACGTTCCTGGAGAATGTGTTGACTAGTCGCAGTCGATCAGAGTCTCTAGTTGGATCTCGTGATTCCATCCCTCGTCTTCCGGTACCAACCATTATTTATATAGTTGATAGTCACCTATGCAGATTAGGTGGATCCAACCACAACACCCCCCTCCCAAGCCTTGGAATCCTTTTGGATTTCAAACTGGCTTCTATATGGGATGATGATTATGGTTATTTCTTTGTAGATCCCCTTTGCATAGTTCATATATATATATCTGTTTTTTTTTTTCAATATCTTTTTCGTTTTGGATTCACGTCCAATGGGTCCGTGAACTTTCGTTTCCTACCGGATCTTCTCGGTTCATGAGCACTCTGCGGAGGTTCTACTTGAAAAGTATCATACATTACATCAATGGGATCTTCCTCCTCATCCGGTATACTCTCTTCATGCTCTAGCACGTAGCATTTTTTGAGTTGGTTCTGGTGCCTCTTATGAGTATTCTTCGGCCCTTTAATTATGTAAATCAGGTCACCGATTCTCTTATCCACTATGCCTCGCTCCCAGAACTCAATGTTGTTTCTATAGCACTTGAAAAAGACCTTCTCTCCGGGGGTGTATCTTTTTCTAGCTGTATACATAGTGTTCTTTATTCTATTTCTTCCTGGCAAAAGCTTGTCAAACACTGACTTAACTTTCCTAGCGAACATTAGTTCTGCTGGTGCCATGTTTGATGGTGTTCTTTGGTTAGGCGTGATTCTGTATACTTGTAGGAATTGCTGAAGCGCCTTTTCCGTTGGAACTCCTGAGGCTTTCTTCAGAGCGCGCTTTAACGTATCTACAAATCTTTCTGTGAGTCCATTGGATCTCGGATGATACGGCGGCGTCGTTATGTGGTTAATTTGATATAACCCACAAAATTCCTTAAATTCGTCAGAAGTGAATTGTGTACCATTGTCACTCACAATACACTCTGGCACACCGAACCGTGCAAATAGTTCATGCAAAAAAGTTGTTGTGGTATTGGACGTAGGCTTTTTGCAGCGTAGTACTTCCGGCCATTTTGTAGTATTTTCTTTTAATTCAAATTTAGCTTCAAATTTGTTACATCTTCCAAGACCAGGTGTAAAGGTTTCCGGAGACTTTTTCTTTAATTCCTCTTTAATGTCCTGTCTTGTTTGCGTATTACTTTCTACTTTTCTGCAGAAAGAGCTTAACGGTTTATCCCACAATTCGAATGTTTCAATAAAATCTGTACCCAACAAGTTTTCTCCATTTCTCAGAATGAAAACTTTTATTTTTTTAACGATCCCATTCACTTTCATTGGAAGTACAACCTCGCCTTCGAAGTTAATTTGCTTTCCAGTTACTGTTCGAGCGAGTTTCGTTGACTTCATTATTGTAGGCCTTTTTAAAATTTTCCATGTTTTATCGTTCATTATTGTTAAATCTGACCCTGAATCGAGTTGAAATTTGATATTCTTTTTGAATATTTCAGTCGTCACATATTTCCTCAAAACTCTATCTGATTTGATATTCGAATTTGTTTGTCTAATTCGGCTCTTGAATTTTTTCGTTTTACAACAAGATCCTTTGTGACCCTTCTTTTGGCACACGAAACATTTCTTATTTCTATATGGGCAATTTACCTCCCAATGTCTTTCGTTACAACGTCTGCAATTATATGGTGGGACTTTTTTTATTTTCGTTCTTTTTATTTTCTTGTCTATTATTAAAATACGCTGAATTTTTTCTCCATTTTTTTTCTACTGGGTACTTTGACTGCTTTTTAATTTTTTTAATATAAGCAATACCAGCTTTTTCGATTTTTTGCGACTCTTTCTTTAACTTTAAGGCCCGTTGACACTCCTCTGCTAACTTTTGCAGGGTAAGGCCTTGTTCAGATTCGAGTTTAGACAAAACTCTACGTCTTATTTCGGCACTCTTACTGGATACCAGTCCTTGAGCAAAAATTAAGCACTTGAATTCTTCAACCGTAATTTCTGCCAATCTGAAATTGTCACAATGTCTATTCACTATAGATGCATATGTTAAGTAATCCTGATCGTCGGATTTAGAGACATTCATGCATAACCATCGCTTATGCCAAAGCGACATATTTGCTCCAAACAGCTCTTTTAGCAATTTCACTGTTTCCGAGAATTCCAATTCAGTTGTTTTTCTCGGTAGAATAAAATCTACAAATTTGCTATGTTCTGCTGTACCTAGCTTTCTTAGTAATAGACTGACTTTTCTTGAATTCGACCAGTTTTCACAGTCTGTGTAGAAAATATCTTCATATCGTTTAAAGTACGCTTCAAACGTTTTTTCTTCGTCTGGCACATAGTTGAAAGTTTTCAGCGAATTAAATATGGTGTTATTAGAATATGAAGAATTTCCCTCATTTGCCTGAAAGTTGTTTAATTTCTCCAGTGTTAACTTTTGAATTTCCAAAAATCTTTCATCTTGTTTTTCCTGATATTTCTGTTGTCTTTCCTCTAGTTTCTCCTGATATTTCTGTTGTCTTTCATCTTGTTTAACTTGATATTTTTGCATCGCTATCAGTTGTTCTTGCTGACGTTGTTGACTCAACTGCTGGGATTTTAATAATTCAGATATGACTTTGGATAGTTCATCCATCTTTAGCTGATAGTGTTCATGCAACAAGGAATATACTTTTTAATTTGTGTATCCACTAATATCATATAAGCTGACCAAAAAAATCGAAGCAACGTACGACTTAAATTTTATGTCTTGCTTTTACATTCACGCCCGTGCTAATCAACTTTGGTATTTTTTTTTTTTCGTGAACAGAGAGCGTCGGACTTTTTTTTTCGACTTCTGTTCGCGTATTTCAATGACAACGTCTGATTTTCTTATCAGAGGTAATTCGTCACTATATTGTTGAACAAATAATTTTAAAAAAATAATTTTTTAAAGTTTGTTACCTTTCAAAGTCGACACGGTGTATTTGTGCTCCTTTTAATCCATGCATGTGTTTGTAGTCGGCCAATTTTTCTTTTTAGCCGGTGTCTCGGTGTAGATAATTTTTTAATTTAAAATTACCGTTATTCGATTACGACACCTTCTCAATTTTTCTGAGTGAACGTTCCTTTATGCTTAGTCGTCTTTTAACGAGTTCTACATATCCAGAAGTTTAGAATCATTCGTCGTTACGTTAACGTTGGACTTTTAATTAATAGCTTTTTTTTTCAGCCTGGGTTCTTCAAGGACTTGTCCCAATTGTTGAAAACTCTCACTATTAATTCTTTCTTCTTTCCTTATGGTTCGTTCTACTTCTTTGCCTTTGTTGAAACTTGGCGTATGGTTCGTTCTACTTTGTGGCCATTGTTGAAACTTGACGTATGGTTCGTTCTACTTCGTCGCCATTGTTGAGTCTTGACTCAATGTTGAATCTCGCCTATTGCATGGAATAATAATGCAACACAAAATGAAAGGGGAGGGAGATGAACCCCATAACAAACTAAAATTTCAACAAATTCTTAAACTAAACATAATTGATGTTAGTAGGGCCCGTCCAACCCTCAAAATAGAGAGGCCGCTGTATTCTGCCCAGAGGACAAAATCAAGAGGCACTCTCGCTAAGGGAGTGGGAAAGAGATAAAATAACTGGGACGTGGGGAAGTAAAAGGCTGATCCAGTTGAGATGAAAAGGAGGCCAAACAAACTGGGGAGGTTGGGAATCTCGACTTGGATCATAACTAAAATGAAGGTCGGGAAACAGGCCGGGAACAACACTTACTCATATTAACTAGGTACACTTAAACATGTCTAACCTAACAGAGGGGAGGGTTCCACAGGAAACCACCCCGATGTGACTTTGGTTGACCTAGAAAAGAAAATCAAGGCTAACCCCGTTCAAACGAACCAAGCTCGCCTCTTTTACCCACCTTTCAGTGAAGACTGTCGAATGCAATCGTTTTCTATCAGTTCTAATCTTCATCTTGAGCTGATGCTCAAAGAATCGGATCAGATCCTGATGCGAAAGACTATTGCCTCGCAAGACCTCCTCCATTCGCGTCGTCCATACCACCATTCGAGCCGTGGCTAGCAGCGTCAGAAACACCATTCGTTTCACCCCGGAATACGGGGGCGACACATTGTCACACGCGTATGCGCGATCAATGGACACGAGTTCTTCGGGAGCGAGACGAGCCGTCAGCTCTCCGACATGGTCCCATAAGGGGCGGACCCGGGGGCAATGGTAGAAGGCGTGCGAAGCCGTTTCTTCTAATCCAAGGCCACACCGTTCACAGTCTGGCAAATCCGCCAAGCCCCATATGAAAGCCATGTCGTTGAGAGGCAGCCGATTCCGAGCCAATCGCCAGGTAAGCGAAAACTCAGGGTTGCTGAGATAATCCGCCGCTGGCGCCCAAGACCAGTAGGAGCGATACTCCTCCTCCGAACAGTCGAGCGTATCACGTAGAGGATCCTTCGCGCGACCCTCCACTAATCCCCGATAGAAGACCTTCCTAGGCCGTGAAAGGTCACTGGACCGCGGAATCGCCCTCAAGGCTGACCGACACTCGCTGATGAAAAGCGATTCGACTCGAGACTTACAATGGCGCTCAGCCTTCGAGATGGGGGGATTGATGGTAAGGCTAGGGAAGGCGTCCCTAACAATCCCCTCCAGAATCGGATCTCCTCTAGTCAATGCGCGGCGTAGGAAAGCCAACCGAGAGGCACGGATGTGATTCTTCAAGTGTGGCATTCCCAGCCCCCCATGACACGGACGTTTAGTGCAGACTCGTCTGTCGACCCAGTGCGCGCCACCCCCCCATAAAATGGAGGATAGCGCCTGCTCGAGCGCCTTCATGTGGGCCTTACAGAGAGGAAGTACTGACAAGCGATAAAGAATCAGGGGGAAAATGTATGTAACACACACCTCCGCCCTGCCCTTTACGGACAACCTCCGTCGATTCCAAGTCTTACCGGCAGAAACGACCTTTGCTAGTACTTCAGACCAATTCTTCTCCAGCTGGAGGTCGGGTCCAAACCACACTCCAAGAATGCGGACAGGACCGTCCGTCCAACCGAAGCGGCCTGGAAGATCACGCCCCTTCCAGGCAGCTAACCGCAAGCCGGAAGACTTGTCACGGTTTATCTTGGCCCCTGTCACCTTCTCGTACCGATCAAGCGCCTTCTGTACCGCCTCAATGTCGTTAAGGGACGACACGAAAGCAGATACGTCATCGGCGTACGCGGAAACCCTGGCTCGAGACCCTCCAGGAACGGCGATCCCGCGTAGGGCCGGACTGCACGCCTCGTCCTTCAGCCGGCGCAGGAGAGGCTCCAACGCCAAAGCATAAAGGAGAGGCGACAGCGGACAACCCTGACGAACCGACCTCGACAGAACAAAAGCGCCCGACAACTTTCCGTTCACCTGTACCACAGCACTGGGGGAACGATACAGGAGGCTAATCCAGCGGCAGAAGTCGGGTGCGAATCCGGCGGCCTGCAGGACAGCAGCAAGGTAGCGATGGTCGACCCTATCAAATGCCTTGGACTGATCCAAATTTATCAGCGCGGCTTCTTCGTCGTCTTTTACACCCTCTACGATCGTGCGGATCAAATGCAAGTTGCTCTGAATTGTTCGGCTCCTCACAGAACAAGTCTGCTCAGGTCCTAACAGAGACTCGGCAACTGACTGCAAACGCTCCTGCAGGATCTTGGCCATAATCTTTAACTCTGTGTTTAGCAGAGTTATGGGCCTATAATCATCTAGTTTCCCCCCAACACCCTTGCCCTTTTTCAACAGAGTGATCACACCCCTGGAAATGCGATTGGGGATGGACCCCGACCGAAACCAGTTGTTGAACACTACTGTCAAAATCGGAACAAAGATGTGCGACAGCCTCAAGTACAATTCATAAGGCAAACCATCCAGACCGGGCGACTTGCCTCTGCCGACCTTCTTCAGTGCCTCGTAGACTTCGCCCTCCGTGATCTCTCCCTCGCAGATAGCTGCTTCAGTCGGCTCAAGCCGAGGAAAGTCAGCCAAATAGCTGCGAAACTCCTCCTCACGGAGACCAGGCTCCTTGGTAAAGCGGCTCTCGAAATGCCGCCGAAACGCCTCGCACATGTCGTCAGTCGACCGCAGAGTACGCCCCTCCGGGGTTTTGACTTGACGAACGTAACGATCCCCACCTCGACGGATTTCTTCCCGACGCAGATCTGCGCCCAGGTTCACAGCTTCGTTAGACATCTTACTTAACTTATGCCTAATTACCTGACCCATGTAACGATCGCTATTCGACCGTTGCAGAGCCTCCCTAGCTAGGGCTATCTCTAGGGGATCCCCCCCAGCCTCCGCCCGGGAAAAATTAGCCTTAAGTGTCTTCACCTTCTCAGCCTTATCTAGAGCGAGCCGTTTGCTGAAATCGGTGGTGAAAGACCTAATTCTATCTTTCAGTTTTTCCCACCACCTATTCCCGATAACCGCCCCCACTAGCTCCCGCTGCACTAATCTAATTAGCTGCTCCTGGAAGTCCCGCCTGTCCAGTAAAGACAGATTGAACTTCCAGTAACCAGCCGTTCTAGGCCTATGTTCTAACGCCACACGGGCACAAACGAGTTTGTGGTCCGTGTAGCCTACCCAGTGGAACGTGGGACAATCTAATAAGTCTATGTCGGCTCTACGAACTAACATTCTGTCAAGGTAGCTAACTACCTTGTCAGACGGCCAATTAAGCGCCCACGTCCACATTTTCCCACTGGGATGATCGACCCGGTATCTATCGACGAGACCATAATCGCCGATCAGATCGACCAGGCTACGATCGCCCCTTCTCCCTCTAGCGCCCCGCCCCCTGTCTAACTTGGGGTCCAGGATGGCATTCCAGTCCTCCATTAGAACTAGGCGCGAAGAATCGACTAGGAACGGCCCTAACCGCCGAAAAAAAGAACACCGCTCCTCCCGGTCGTTGGGCGCATAAACCGCAACGACCCGAAACGAACCACTTTTCACGGCAATATCGGCCACGATTAACCTGCCCTCGGCATCGGTATGCACAAGGTCAACCTTCGCATCAAGAGTACGTTTGACTAACAAAGAAACTCCTCTGGCCAACCGGTTCCCATATGCTGAATAGACGACAAAGTCATCCTCCAGCACACACGCATCGGAAGTGCAAACAAAGTGGGTCTCTTCGATCGCGGCAACATCTATACCGAAGGACAGGAGATCCCGACGCAGGCGGGCAGCCTTACACCGATCTCTCAAGCCCTTCACATTCAAACTGGCTATCTTTTTTTCCATTTTCTAGGCCTGCAAATATAAAAAAGTGTTAGTGCAAAAAACCTTAATCACATACCGGGCGGAAATCTGCAGGTAACAGGACCCCGATGGTTTGTCCGAGGCTCCCAGTTCCCAATTCCGTTGACATGCGATTACCTCGGACAATCCCACCGACGTCCATGGGATACATGAGTTTTAGTGCCCTATAAAGTGAGGGATGGAGGCGCACCGGGACCCGCCCTGAACAAAAATGTTGTAATTTGGTGAGATCTTCAGCCCCCAACTCTACCATGCGGATACCTTGGAAGGCCTCTCTGGCCTCGAAAAGGTGGCTCCACACCTTCAATTGTTTCCCAGAGTCTCTAATCAGGCCGATGACCCCTGGAGCATTGGGAAAGTTTTTGGGGTCCTCCACCGTCTTGCTATCCACCATGGAGAGTTTGAACAAAGGCCCCAACAGAGACCTTTTCCGAGCGGAGAGATCTTTTTCTATCTCGTCCCTGTCCACTCGACATATCTCACTTGCTGAAGCGAACAGTTTCTTTTTTCGTTTTTTCTCCCTGTCCGGGTGAGGCGGGTCGGAGACAACCATAGGGGTAGGTTTAGCGGGTGGTGGATGGGGGTCAGTTGTATCGGAGGTAGAGGGGATAGGTGAGTGTGGGGTTGGGGGGATGGTAACGGTAAGGGGCAAGTTAGGAAAGGAAGCAGGGAGACTTATCTCTGCTAAGTTTTCTTGCTTATCTTTCGCTGGCGAAGCAGGGGCGGATACGCATTTGACTTTTTCTCTGGTCCTTCCCTCCCTGCTTCGTCCAGTGTGCTTCTTGATCTTGATTTCCTCCTCCTCGTCTCCCTCCTCGTCTCTCATCCTTTTTGAAGACTGTGACGGAAGTATTTCTTCCACCTCCATCTCATTTTCTTGTTTTTTGGCTGGACTTTTTTTCTGCTGCTGCTTTTGTTTTTGATGCTGTTTTGTTTGTGGCTCTTCTGCCACTGACTTCTTTGGTGATTGTTGCTGCTGCCTTGACTGCTGCTTCTGCTGCTGCTTTGGCGGTTCTTGCTGCTCTTGCTGTTTCTCTGGTGGAGCTTCCTTCTGGGGAGGCAAGGCACCAGCCTCTGATTTGCGTCCCCTAGTCACCTCCTTCCAACCCTCGTCCTGGGTCTTCTTTGGTTCAGTGACTTCCGCTGTTGCTGGTGGTGCTGAAGCTGCTGTTGCTGCCGGTTGCGGGGTCACCTTTGTTCCTGGACATACCTTGGCCATGTGCCCCGGTTTTCCACAAGCCCAGCAGAAAGGTTTTCGTCCCTCGACTACAACCAACATCCTTCTGTTCCTACATGTTATTATGTTGGGAATGTCTTGGAAGTTCTGCTGAGTTAAGGTGATCTCTATTGTAACGTCACCTGTTCCTATCCCGGCTTTACTCATTACCGTCGCCACCTTCTCTATCTTCCCGTATTGGGCGAAGAAAGCTCCCAGACGGTCTTCACTGATGTCTATAGGCACTCCATGGACCGTTACATTGGTCCTTCGAGTGCCCATATATTCGGTCTGAAGCCGAAGTGTCTTTGATGTCAGGACGGTGCCGGCCAATTTCCGTGCGTCTTCTTCTGAAGCCATAAGAAGGTCCCACAACGCCCTTGTCCTTCTTGCCAGTATTTTTGGCGTAATATTTAGGCTTTTAAGAGCCTCCTCCATCGTCTCCCTACTGACGCCAGTCAAACTCCGACTCTTAATATCGGCCGTCAGCAGGGAAATGATTCTCACGTTGACGCTGTCGAACGCCTCTTGAATGGTTAACAGATCCGTTCCATTCGTGAATTGTTCATATTTTTTCCTTAACTCCTCATAATAGATTGAATCCTTTTTCGGCCGACTCTGTGTCCAGGCCGACTTTTTGGTTGTTCCTTCATTCGTTACCGGTGGTTGATCCTCCGGAGTTGGATTCAACTCTTGTGTAGGATTCGACTCCGCCATAATAGTGATTTACACTATTATGACGGAGAAACAGTCTTTTGTTTTTTTCTTTCAAAGATTTTTCTTTTTTTTTTTAAATCATTTACTTTTTCCTTTTTTTTTTTTTTTTGACAGAATTATTTGACAAGTAAAAGGAAATAAAACAAATAAAAAGGTCGGACCAAAATCCGAGACAAATAAATAAAACCAACAATGAACAGTAAACGAAAAAGACGGGGAGGGTAACAGCAAAATAAAAGAAATAAAAAACTAAACAAATGTCAAACTGAAAAAAGAAAGGGTTCAAAAAAAGGAAAGAACGGGTTCAAAAATGCGTACAAATTAAAAAAAGAAACTTTTCTAACAATTAAACTTAGCTTATGGCTGGTCCAAAAAAACACTTAAGACGGACCCAGTCGATCAGAGTCTCTAGTTGGATCTCGTGATTCCATCCCTCGTCTTCCGGTACCAACCATTATTTATATAGTTGATAGTCACCTATGCAGATTAGGTGGATCCCACCACAACAAATATGTTGCCATTCTTTAAGTTAAGATATATTTCTCGAGGAAAAGGGATCGATCGAGAAAAATCGTCGGCGTGTGTGTTTATAAACAGTTATTCGTACTTTGCTAACCAGAAGCTTCTCTGTGGTTGAATGGTTAACAGCACGTCAGAGCAATTGACGATTCCCATAAGTTTTACAGGTTCGATTCCTGTCGGAAAGCACATATTTTCTACGAAATTTCTCGAACATTCAGGTCGGTAAATGTAATTAATACTGTTTATTTAAAAACAGAGAATTTACTTAAATATATGATATCTATATAAAATAACGTATTATCAGAAAATATATTAAATAATTGTCGAACTTCATCCATTTCATAATATATATTTAAATTTGTTTGTGTTTGTAAATATACTCTCTCCATCTCTCTCAGTCTATATCGATATACACGCACAGGAATGGCGCCATATTTAATTTACTTTTGTCCGGGAGAACACTGTTGATTATGTTCAAACAAATTAAGAGTGTGTCTGAATTCTATTTCTTTGTGACATTTTTAGATGAGACATACGCAGTTCAAAGAAGCTTGTCATATGATCTTTGTTGAAGACAGCTGAGATTTACATGAAAATGTAGTCAGTTAATCACTACATGATTAACAATCTTCAGTGGTTTGAGTAGTCCTAGGAATGACGATAAACTACATACGGCAGCAAAGACTTTGATCGGGGGATTGGAGGTTTTGAGGAGCATTGAACCACCTCTCAACTGCTGCTGTTCCCAGGTCCAGGTCCTTGTAGCGCCTTTTCGGTTTCCAACTATATGAAAATACATATTTATAGTAAAATGACAAGTAACACATTTTATAGTAGAATTACCAACAATATGTGTCATAACAAAATGACAATAGTCCTCATTTTATTGCCATACTCACAATGTTTCGACTGTAGTATCTTTAATCATTTCTAAGATACAATGGTTCAAAGCTTAATCTAACAATTGGACAATTTTGCTGTTACACCCGGTATATATATATATATATATAGATAGATAGATAGATAGATAGATAGATAGATAAATAGATAATATTAGTGGTAAATATACACATACATATGCAAACATATATGTAAAATATAAATATATATACATACGTCCATACACATACATATATGTATAAAAATAATTCCAAGAGGATATGATCCAGGTAGAACTCAATGTCCAGGACAGAGTAAGGATATAATAAAAAGACTTAAACACTAATATTCCATGGCCATAATTTATTCCATTGGAATCGTAAATACGATCCAATTCATCAGACCTACAAATTCAAAAAGAAAACAAAAAAACATCTCCGGGAATAAAAAATAAAATTTAGTGAGAGTGTATGTATGAAGGGCCCTTCTGTTTTAGTTCACCCAACCCACCTCCTCCTAATTAACCAATAGAATCTACATATTTTTACCAACAATGAACAAATCTATACCGCTAGAATTCTGGAGTCTTGGATTTGATGAATTCATTGAAGGCGTTTTATGATGTTGTTAGCATCATGGTAAAAGCTTTCGAAATACTTGAAAACCTGAGAGAGGTTTGGTGTGTAATCTGGGTGAGGTAGAGTTTCCTAACTTAATTTATTCAGTTTCTTCAGAATCATTTACAAGAATGGCAGCCTGGCGTTGTCATGCAGAAGAAATAGTGCTTTTCGATTGACCCATGTTGGATGCAAATGTAGCGGTGCATTTTGTCGATTTTCCGAAACTGCTTTTCGAGCCTGATAGTTTCTACAGGATGCAAATACTTCCAATGCATGATTCTATCTGCAAACGCCCAAATAGCAACCGTAACATTCTTTTAATGTGATCTTGGGTTGGGGATGTGTTTTGGTATTTCACCTCGGTCTTACCCAATTCTTGGAACGCTGTCGATTGTCGTGTAAGATCGATTCTTCGTCACAAGCTTACAAAACATAATCCACTTCTTTGTCAATGCACTTATTCAAATGAGACACCAATTCTCGTCCAGTCACCAAAGTTAAGCAACGTCGAACCTAGCTAGTAATTAGATGGGTGACCGCTTCAGAATACCAGGTTCTGTAAATTTGGATGTGCAGGTGGTGTAATGGATAAACGTTCAGAATGAGAAATCGGAGAGCCGAGTTCGAATTCAGGTCGGGTCCGTTATATTCACTTACGCGCAATACACTTGTAAAAGGTATGAATACATCTCTTCTCCCCAACTATGGGCTAAATAGTAAGACTTATATAAGAAAGACATTATTATATTCCCCAAAATCTTACAATCCCAAAATATGTTCCGGCTTTAAATAACCTGCAGAAGGTTGATAAGCCGTAAAAAAATCACTCACTCAATATGAACAACATAGAACAAGCATCATTTTTTGTGTGACCTGCGAGTCTTTTATTGGGTGACACTTAATCTTAAAATGTATTTCTTGCTTTCTTTTTGACTTCAAATGACATTAGCTGTATATTTCAATGTTTTAACCACTGGGATATTTTCCTGTCTCAAATGAAAGCAATAAAAAAGCTATTTATAACGAAGCTAAATATAATTTGCTTTTGCTTCTGTTAAGGAAAACGTAGGAAAACAAAATGGCGTCTCCCTGGCTTCCTAATTCTGAATCTGTTTATTGCGTCAGCAAAGATGTATCCGGAGGCTATCACGAAAACCGGAAGTTATTTTTTCCATGTTGATTTGAGAAAATAATCCAATTTTTAAATTAAGCCTTCCGACTCGTGTATTCGACGTCAAAACAGTTCCGCTTTCGCGCAGAATAATGCCAATGCTAATATGGTGAAAAGTAATGTCTTATAAACAATAAAAGCAAACTAAATTCAAAGAAGCATAAGATATTTTGTACAATTTCGTTAGTAACTGATTTAATTAACGAAGATAAACATATTGAATTGAGATTTTAAAAGACCTATATATATATATATATATATATATATATATATATATATATATATATAATGTGCGTGCATATATATATATATATATATATATATATATATATATATATATATATAATGTGCGTGCGTGTGTGTGTTTCTGATTGGTTTAAACCAGCGTTCCTCAACATTTCTCGCAATGAACTTGGAGAGCCACTTGGTCGAACATGACTTAATAATCCTGTCGCTAGGTAACCCAGAACGTATATTGATGGCAAGACAATAAAAACAATGGACAAACGCACCGTGTTATCTATTTTGTAAAATTTAACAAAGAAATTGCGGCAGATTTGGCTCTTTGTGCCCTCAAAAATACAAATTGTGAAGGACGGTTTTTCCATCGATACCGCAATTTTTAAACTACCTTCCAACTTCGACAATGTTTGTTGTTTTAAAAAGCGATGATTAGGATTGTAATAAAGCCCCATAAAGCTGGAGTGTTCACTCGCTGTAAGCCCCCAGGAACATTTTGAAATTTGACTAATTACAGGGGAATTTTTCAGGCCATATGAAATGGGTATTAGAATTTAGCATCACGATACCACATTCTTATCAATGAGGAATTTTGGACAAATCTGTGCAAGAAGTGAATCAAAGAGCTTACCCAGCTTCATACATATTTTCAAGAAAACTCAACTTCTAATGGGCCAATAAACACACAAGTAGGCGTTGCAATCCACCCACTTACAAGTTTTTTTTGCAGCGCATGACCAAGTCAAGGTTTCCCGCTTCTTTTCCCAGGAGCCTACCACGTGATTAAATTAATTATAAATACCTGACACGAGCTCGTTCTTTCCCTCTTTCTCTCTTTCTTTCGCCTAAAGAAATGTAATCTTAAGGGAAACTGCATTGCGACCCCATCGCGATCGAACGCTCAAAACTCATTCACACATGCACGTACGTACGAAATTTTCAAAACTACATTACAAACATACGAAACATTTCCAAACCAGTAACAAGAAATTTTCTCTTTAAAAATACTCTGATCAAGCTTATGCACACATTTTTACAAAACAAAATTGTAATATTCTGCATATAAATACATATATGTTGTTCCTAAAGCTATTCTTTTTTTAATATCGTTAACATTTGGTCTTTTACTTAAATTTATGTTTGTGGATGTTGTATGTTTCATTTACAGCGAAACATTTAAAACATTCACGCAACCTTCTTAGATTCACTACAAGAGAATATATTAAGGCCAACATTAGCTACTTCAACCTATTGGCTTCTGATTCTATCACAAAAATGGTCTTATTTTCATAACACTTATAAAAGTATAGCTTTTGTCGAAAAATCCACTCCTTAAAAAGGTTGCTTCAGCGGTCACTCTGAGATTAGGCGCTGTGTAGCATTGGTTTCATTATAGATCTGCCACTGCTAGTTTGACTAATAATGCTAATTAATTTCGATCGTCGAAACTATTTCAAATAGTCACTCAAATCTCGGAACTGGACGTTGAATGAATAAATGTCACTTACTCAAAAATAAGGTTGACGGCAGAACGGCGCTGGGCGGAGAGATGTCACTATGGGAAATTACCAAGACACTGAAGGCAACGTGAATATTTTGGTGACGTGCTGTAGGGAAGTACTGACTCCTTCACGAAGAAGGGAAATCCTCATGTTCTACCTACCATATTATTATTAAAGACAAATGCAGTTATTCACAGCAACTCTATTCTCGGACAACCCCAGAATTTTACGTTTTGGGTTCTACCTATTGGGTATTTAAAGCCGCCATAACTGCATATTGCGTCGGCCACCCGTGTACAAATTGTGTACAAAATGTACCCATGAAACTCTGACTAGAGGCCGGCTTTTGGAGACACCCTTCATGTTATACAGGGTGTCCATAAAGTTCGCGTGCACTTTATTTATATTTGCGATAGAAAGATTCTGTAAAAAATTTTATAAAGTTTAATGTACCTAGTTTTAAGTATTGCTAAAATAACTAATGTGATTTCAGGCATTACTGTAAATCAGTTGGCAAATGTTTTCCGTGAACTGCAAAATCGCATTACCCTTTGTATTGCTAATGGTGGAGGACATGTGGAAACTTAAATAAAATTTCAATAAAACCTTTAAAAATATAGATTTACTTCTTTGTAATCCTTTTTACAAATTATTTCTATCGCAAATGCAAATAAAGTTATACATTTTTAAAAGTGCACACGGACTTTATGGACACCCTGTATATAAGCAGCAAGAAGTTCAGCGTAGAGATATTAAGCTGCTTATAGAGCTATTATTTATTAAATATTTCTTCTTGATAAGCAGGGAATCGAGATGAGCGTGATTGGAAATTCTGAGGAACCGGTAGGACTAGTTTAGAATAGCGTATTTAAATAAAATAATGGTATGCAAATATAGTTCATCTTTTGTGTGTCCTGACTCTTTAGGACGTTGACGATTATGACTCTCCACAAGTTCCTGTAATTTGTAGCACTAAATAACTTTTTTTCTTTTTGTTATCTCTCCTAAACTCTGTCCTGCTAACCATTTCGACAAGCTCTCTAGGTAGGTTGTGCGCTGTTTTCCTCTGTCCTTCTTGCTTTCAATATGTCCTGTGATTGTCAAATTTTCCAAGCCCCCTTTCCTCATTATGTACCTTAGAAATTTCAACTCTTTCTTTATTATTCTAACATATGTGTCCTTATTTGTTTCCATTTTCTCAAACAACTTCGTCGTTTCTCTCGTGTTCAGTCCATATTATTCTCAACATCCTTCTGTAGAACGAAATTTATGAGGCTTCAAGTTTTCGTCATCTGTGAGATTGTCTAGCATTCACTGCCATATAATAGGACTGATATTATATGCCTCTCCACACATTCTAGCCCTTTATCTGTGGATTGCTATGTTTTCCTCGCTTCTCCACGGTTTTCAATTTTGAGGTCTTCTCTTAGACTGTTTGGCAACCAAGGCTAGAAGGCCCAGTTAACTCTGCTATTTAGCCTATATCCTGAGGGAGAAAGTGAACGAGGCAGACGACACTCGGCTCTTGAATAAAAGGGATCGTAGAATAAGTGAGGGGGTTGGAAATTTGAAATAAAGTCTAATAAGACGCGGATTAGGATGAGAGGGATTAGAAAATTTGGCGGATGGGTAGGATTAGACTAGAATTTAATTTATTTAAATGAAATAATGGCATGCAAACATAGTTGTTCTTCTTCCTATTATTATTCTGCCGTGTCACTGCAGGGCATGCGCAATCATGCCTCTCTACATATTCCCTTTGAATTCAGAGTAGTTTTTCGCTTAGACTGGTTACCAACCAAGGCTAGATAGCCGCGTCTACCCAGCTATTTAGCCTAATTCTTAAGGGGGAATGAATTCATGCCTTTCCCTAGGGCATTGATGAGGCGTTAGAATGTTTTTGAAAAAATCTAATAAGCCGCGGATTGGGATGAGAGAGATTTTGAAAATCTGACGATTTGGTAAGATTCGTCTAAAATAGTGTATTTGAATAAAGTAATGATGTCCACGCATATTTCTTCTTCTTCTTCTTCTTCTTCTTCTTCTTCTTCTTCTTCTTCTTCTTCTTCTTCTTCTTCTTCTTCTTCTATGCATCGTGTCCTTGCAGGACAGGCGATTATAACTTTCCCCAATTTAATACCCTTTGTCGCTCTAAGCAATACCTGCCTCCTTGTTATCCCTTTCAACTCCTTATCTGTCATCCACTTCCACAAGCGTATAAGGTAGGTTATTCACTGTTTACGTCTGCCCTTATTGCATTTAATAAGTTCTGTGAGTGTCAAATTAGCCAAGCCTTGTTTTCTCATTATTTGTACCAGAAATGTTTAACTGTCTCTTTCTAAGTACAAGTGTCCTGTGTAATATTTCTATTTCTCTACAATTCTAAGTAACACAAACTAGACAAACCTCTCTCTGAATTTGAACCCGCTGACACTGTTGTCTCACGAAATTCGAGTATTGATTCCAATATGCAAGGTATAGATTGAAAGAATTTATTCAAAATGAACAAAAGAAAAAAAGAAAAAACGTTAGCCTGCGTCTAATTGATTAAACGAAAGCCTTGCCAGCAAAGAGAATAATTTCTTCATTCTTCTTTGATCTTGTAATTTATGTGAAGTTATCTCTAATGTCTTCAATAAATTTACTTTCAACTACACCTGGTGAATTTATTATGTTTCTTGGAGCGCGTTTCTATTGTACACGTCCAGTTGCTCAGTGCATACTGTTTCCTTTATATATTTTGTTTATTTTTTAGATCATTCATTATTTTAAATTGTACTCGCTTTGTACAGGAGGGCTTCCTAAATTTTTCGGGAAAACAACAAAAGGGCAAAACAAGACATTGAAGTCGCTTTTAAGGTTAGAGCAATTTTTCCGATTCAAATTTAGAAAACTTATACGATTCCAATTATGCATGCGCCAATTCCGACATTGATAATGGCGTCCAGACGAAGGTTTGTGTGTGTGTGTGTGTGTGTGTGTGTGTGCGCGCGCGCGCTCGCGCTCGCTCGCGCATGTGTTTCTCTGTGTATGTGTGTGTGCGTGAGAGAGAGAGAGAGAGAGAGAGAGAGAGAGAGAGAGAGAGAGAGAGAGTGACATACGTAAGTATGATTACCATCGTGCAAACATTGGTCGAAACCAAGTGTCAAGACGTCATATCTCAATTAAGCAAGTTAAGAAGCAATCTGTGGCAAAATAACAGTCTAGACATTGCAAATTATGACGTGATGAAGAAATCTGTCTTTTTAATTTGAGCACGGTCTCGCTTTTTCCAGAACAATAATCTAAAACTTAAATCAGAAATCATGAAAAGAAACTCTGTTGTTTAAATAAAACTGGCATTATATATTTTATTAGAGGATATCAAAAGTATTTACCATTTTACAGACTTCTACCACGAAACTTGTTTCATGGACATATCTAAAGATTTTAATTTCATTATATTAATTCGGCATACCCGACAAAGTCAACCTGAGAATTCCTCTTGAATACGACCTCCCATTAGCGGTTACCTTGGGCAACATTTTTGAACTGATGCAGTCTTTCCTATCAAATGAAAGTTATCCTGAACGGTCACTCGTCTAGATCTATTCTTGCTAACAGTGAGGACATAGAATGTCTTGTAAATTTGAACTCCTCCAAAACAAATGTGCTTTCATTTAATTATCACAGAGAACCTTTTCTGCTTGTCATCAGCATGGGAGAGCAACAATTTGCACCTTCTTGGATTCACGTTTTCCACTGAAAGCTGGTGGAGTGGTGTTGTAGAGTTATTTCCTCAGGGGAAACTGTATTTGGACTAAATTCGGTCCTAAATAGGTTCAACGTACAAAAACGTTAGGAACTTGTTATATAAGTATTACGCAGAGTAATCTAGTTGTGGTAGCTGACTACTTTCGTATTCGACTCCCAGTCGACCCTCCCTACTTATATTAGGTGGGAGAGTCTATTATCTATAGACTAGGTGTGTTTCACCATAACAAGTGGTTATATTGAATCAGCTGCTAGGTTTTCTGTTAGGAAAGTTGGTTCAATTTGTCGTGCCAGACAACTCTTCTCATCAGATTCCTTGTTACACATTTATAAATCTATCATTTCTGGTCTGTTGCTCCTACTATATCTCTCGAAATTCTTGACAAAATTCAAAGAGGGGTGTGTAATGTAATCGGTCCTGATCTGGCATCTCGGCTTAAGACACTTTTCCACCGACGTGACTTGACGTGGCATCTCTGTGTTTTTTACAAATATTTTCGTGGCAATTGTTTTGAATAGCTTTCCTCCTTAGCATCTCGACTACATGAATTTAAGTGTGCAACTAGACTGCTAAGGTTTCACCGTTTTGTTGTTGAAATACAAAGAAGGGTCTTCCTGACCAGGCATCTCGACTTCAGCCACTTTCTCGCCGACGTCATGTGACTTCTCTCTGTCTTTTCTACAATTATTTTCATGACAACTGCTTTGATCTGTTCTTTATCCTGGTTCCCTGACTACGCGAATTTAACCTGCGAATTACCTGAGAAAACTACCTCCAACCAGTGGTTAACTAGGGCAACATTTTTAAACTGATCCAGTCTTTCCTATCGAATCGTGAATTAAACGTTATCCTGAACAGCCACTCGTCTAGATCCATTCTTACTAAGTCTGTGAACCTAGATATCTCAAAAGCGTTCGACAGAGATTGACATGCTGGCTTTCTCCACAAACTCAATGGATGTGGTGTCTATGCACAAATATTTGGCTTAATCAAATCGTTCCTAATAAATCATGTAATGAGTATCGTGTTGAATGAATTCTTTTCTAGTTAAAATCATAATAATGCGGGGTCCCACATGGCGCTATCCTCGAAACTATGCTGTTTCTAATCTTCATCAACGACCGTCCCGGTTTAATCAGTCTCCCAACTAGGTATAAATACAGATGACATAATTATTTATACTGCCTTAATAGAAAGTCTGACAGATCCGACAAAGCAAAACTGGCAGTTGATCTCGAAAATGACTTGCAATCAGTGGTTAACTAGGATAAGGAATGTATTGTAAATTTGAACTCCTCCAAAACAAAAGTGCTTTTATTTAATTACCACAAAGAACCTTTTCTGCCTGTCATCTACATGGTTGATGGTAAACGCCATCAGAGCAATTCCTACACCTTCATAGCCTCACGTTTTTCACTGACATGAACATCAACTATATATCGAATCAGTTGCCACGTCTACAGCAAAAAAGTTGTTTCACCGCTTCCTGCCGGAAATTTTTCACGTCGGAATCCATCTTGCACATTTATAAATTTACCATTCCACTGAACACTGTTGTCATATTTGGTCTGATGTCCCTTTTGTATATCTTGATATTCTTGACAAAATTCAAAGAAGGGTCTTCCTGTCCAGGCATCTCGACTTCAGCCCCTTTCTCGCCGACGTCACGTGACTTCTCTCTGTCTTTTCTACAATTATTTTCATGACATCTGCTCTGATCTGTTCTTTTTCCTGGTTTTCTGACTACACGAATTTAAGCGTGCTACTGGATTGGCAACTAGGTCCCACCATTTTAATGTTGAACTAGCTATAGATGTAAGCGTCACTTTTATTTTAATCGCTTCTTTTCTCGAACTTCTCGCCTATAGAACTCTCTTCTGATTTCTTGCTTCCCTGGTAACAACAGTCTTCAAAAAATTAAATGCAACGTCAATTGCCATCTTCTGTCTTCTTGAACCCTGTTACTATTTTGTCCTTTCCTCAATCATCCCCACTAAAATCTTCTCATTCTTTTTTGTTCTCTGTAACCCTTTGCATTCTAGCGGCATTATTGTCATTCTCGTGGTGAAGCGATTAAAAAAATGTTAATATAATGTATACAATATATATATAATGTATACGATACTGTTTTACCTTCCGTTTCAGATGTTATAATGGCGGATATAATGACTGGGATTCTAGCAGTTCTTAGCCTTGTATGTCTGATTTTAAGCAGGGCCTCAAAGACTGTTCTCAGAATTAGGGAAGTTGATGGAAATGATTCACTCTTCTACCGTATTTTTCAAATCTGGTTGTAGCGTTCTAAAGGTGATAATCTGTACTCAGATAGGACACTTAGAATTGGAAGAAAGCCAATTTTAGGATTGAAAACGCAAAAGCGAGGTGAACCTGTTCAGATGACCTCGAAAACTTTCAGAACAGTTAACTCCATCTCAAATAAGTCAGTGTCTACGTTTTGGTATCTTAAAATATTTCGTAAAATTTCTTCGTAAAATTTCCTAGTATCTGTTGATGTTATTAGCACAAATTCAAACGATATATTTTCTAACCATTTTCAGGTCTATACTATTGGCTGAGTAGGTTAAAAAATAATATTAGCACGATCCCTAAGGATCCACCCCCAGGCAGTATCTCTCCTTTAGGTGGGGGCTCGGCACTTGAAGTGTCTACAAAAGAAGGAAGAGCTGAAGAGGCTTGGTCAATTTCTGCCAAATCCCCCATAAACCTCGACCCTGTGTCAAATTTGTATACAGATAATTCTCTTCATCTGTATATCGCATTCGCCAAATATTGAATCTCAGCGGTTTGGTTTTGTTGTAGTTAGCTTTATCAAAGATGTGTATAATATGACGAATTATTTGTGGGTCAAAATTATATAATTACTAGCTGAGATACCCGTCGTTACTCGGGAATTATTTTATGTAAATCAGAAGCCAAATAGACAGGCCCTTCATTTTATCTCCGTGGTGATCGTAATGTGAGATTACCTGTTTGCTTATAAGGAAACATTCGGCTTTCATTGATGAAGAGTTAAAATTAACGCTGGTTGAAATTTATAAAATCGTTCTCTTGAAACAGTGTTTCAGAAAAAAACAGGTTTCTGAAGTCCACTGTTATCGCATTTTCTAGTATTATTGGTGGTTTCCTTCCAAAGCTTTTGCTTAAGGTTGTGTGGAAAGCGAACATCTTAATTATGACATTATTTTCCTTTCGATTTATATGTGCTATCCATTTTAGTTGTTGCTGCTGTTGTTAGTCCTCAAGTGATGTGGTTCCTGTTATTTTGTACAATTCTTTGTTTGTGATTCTGTAGCGTCAGGTTGCAAGAAATACAGTCCTCTTGAAGGCTGACTGGGTTTCTTCGCTTGAATCCATTTTTAATCATTGGTCCTAGAAAATGCTTGTATATTTGATTGTTTAGACATTTCCGAATGAATTGAATGTCATCTGCGAACTTCATATGAGAGTCTACACGACATAAGACTAGTTAAGGACATAACTCAAGGGAATTAATCAGACATTAATTTGCTACTAAAAGATGATTTATTTATTCCCGTGCAAAAAATATAGTTGCTTACCACAATATTTTTTTACACGAGAATAAATATTTCACTTCCATTAGAAATAGCTTCTTTGATCATATTTTTGACATTTTATGACTTTCAGGTTTGACCTAGGTCAAGTTTACATAGCCTATGGCACGCATTGGGTCGCAGCATATCTGAATATCAGGTTTCGTCGAAATCTATACGATTGGAGTCAAAAGCAGAGAAGCAGACATTCACTTTGTTCTATTCGTATAGATTATTAAAACAACAAAGGGAAGTAACCACGCATTAATTTACTATCAAGAATTCAATTATCTCCCTTAGCACTATATTTTTGCGTGCGTAACTTCTATGAGAAATGGTTACATTGAACTTTTTAACTTTTCATGACTTTCGATGTTTTCCTAAGTCAAGTTTTTTTCACCAATGACACGTCCTGGACCGTAGCATATTTGCAAGCTAAGT
>OZ038482.1:112401251-112406251 GCA_964036315.1 Acanthosepion esculentum | reverse complement strand
CAATACATACAAGCCGAGAAGTCCAGAACCATCTATAAAATAGGTACAAGCAACTACAAAAAAAAAAAACAAATTGAAAAAGAAGTCACCAAATTCTACAAAACCAGAAACAATGAATTGGAAAACAACATAAACGATGAAGCAAAAACCGTAGCCGCCAAATTAAAACTAGTCAACAATTACAGGAAGTAAAACCATTTATTAAACAAAACACTACAAAGTCAATTTCCTAAATAAACCAACATCCAGACTAATAAATCCCTCAAAACCAACATTGGAAAAATAAGTAAGCAAATTGTAGAAAAATATGCGCAAAGTTAAGGAGTATTCTAAACATGATGGAAAAATATAAAAGAAACAATTAATTGATTTACCAACATCGTCAACAAAAAACTGTTCCTTCATACAACTAGACAAAAATGAAAACGCACTATACAATGCGCTAGATCTAGCGAAACAATACATAAACATACCAAATGAAAATGTATCAGACACTTCAGAAAGTCAATATTATGCTACAACAAAATATAGGCAAAAAACGCAATACCAATAATAACAATAATACCAATATTGACGATGCCGTTGACTTAACAATGGGTAGCTATGACGGCGCTTAATATGCGAACTCATTGACATATACATCATCAATAAATTAATACTCAACATTAACCAAAAAAGAGAAAAAGAGGAGGAGTACATAAAAGAAAGAGAGAAATACATAGATATAGATACTGGAAACATAGTAAAAATATTCTTGGCGTCAGTCTGCTTTGCAATTCACTGCAGACCAGGTGTCACTACAGCATTAGAGGGCTCTCCATATAAATCACTGGGGGGACTTAGGAAAGTGGAAAATGGAAGAAATCAGTTAAAGCCAGTCTTGCTGTTTAGGGATGAGACTTTTTTTTGTCAAGATTTCTAAATGTCTTTTTTATAAATATTTATTTAATATTTTATTCATCTTTATATTTAATTTGTATATTGATGTATATTTTTCTATCGCTTAGATAAAACAAAAGACTGCAAAATAAAAAGGAAACGAAGAAAAACAATACCAACTTACAACATCTCAAACCGATGAAACCTTTGCCGAGGCGAGGAAACTGCAATACTTACTTCTACAGAACAAAATAACCTTCGAAATAAAAGATCATAGATAATTCCCAAATGCAAAACATTTTCCTACTACGCTACCTACAATCGCATCACGGCAACAAAGACTAAATAAAGTCTTGTGGTCTAAATCTCTCTTAGAATAATACTCGATAGAAAAATAAAAAATGGAAGAAGACAAATTTCAATAAGTCTGACTTATATTTCTTTGTAATGCTGACTATTGAGTTACTTGCGTGTGTGTGGGATTTAAAAAATTCATTTCACAGATATTTACTGCTGTGCCTCAGTTTTTATTAAATGCTTTTCCGCTAATCATTATAAGACATTTTATATATTTTTATTTTCTGAATGACGTATTCCTGGATTTTTCCAGTTCTTCATCCCTTTCAGTCCGCCATTCTCTTAATTAATGAGGTTTGATTCTTTCAGAAAATTATAATGTTACTTATTTATATTTCATTCATTTTAACACCTTCCTTCATGCATTTTCTTGAAAACTGACTGAAGCCACATGGAGTAGTTGCCCTGGGCTCTAGATATCAAATGAGCAAAATATTAGTATTCATAAAAATTTCCAGCGATAAACTAGTTTTCAACTGCACATTCAACCTCCTGTTAAAAAAAAAAAAAAAAAAAAAAATCGTTGAGAACTTTGACACACATCTAAATCTTACTATTACATTTTACCGTTTCAGCTAAGTTTAAATCTTTCGGTCAAGTGATGTACTCAACGTCTACTGCTTACCTGAGGTCGTTTTGTCGAAAATTTGTAAACATCAGTCACGCGGATATTGAAACAGACAGCCTAATTTCTGATGCAAAACAAGACTGACAAAAATAAGGATTATTTGTTTGCGACTTAAAAGTAAAAAAAAGAGACGTTTATCGTAAACAAAGAACCCGCCACGCTAACAGGTATACATTTCTCGCACTCTGCAAGCAATTATTTTACTGGAACTAGTGAGTCTGACGCATAATACTTCCGAACGTAACTGCAGATATACGATATATGTATATATTAGGAACCGACTCAAACAGTACACAAAAATACAAGCTCACGTCAGAACATTGTAAACACAATGTATTAAGAGTTTTCAATTACATTAATAAAAATACGAGATAACAAAGTGATAGATCTTAGAGTCAAGTCACGTCGAAAGTGAAAATTCCTGACTAATCATTAATTGGAAACATACAATTAAACAGCCTGACCGTGCCGGTTAAATTTAACAAAGCTTGTTTAACTGAATTTCTACTGCCGAAATCGTATATATATATATATATATATATATATATATATATATATATATATATATATATATATATATTAAACATGTGTTGAATGTTAAAGACAACATCGTCCTGCATATTTTCTTTTGAATTTTCTCATATTTTCTAATGAGACTTTTTATTTGAAATTGATATCGAAATAAATATTGTCCGTACGATAACCTAGTACTTTCGAACATCATTGTTCATCTCAGGGTCAAAATTTTTTTAGTCAGAATTTTTTAAAAACATTTGCCAATTGTCTTGTAGCGGAATCATGTTACATTTTTTTACAAACTAAATAAACGTTAAAATCCTTTTAATTTCAAAAGACGCAATGATGTTATCACGTGCATGGCGAAGATTTTTAATCATGTGACGGCGTGAAAACGATTTTTATTATACAAGCCAAAAGATCGAAGAATACGTTATAAAATTTAAATATATTATATACATTGTAGGATGTTTCCAGAAATATTGTAATCTATACGATTAATAAGAGGTATTTTGCTTTTAATATGTAATGCTTCTAAGATTTTAAGGCGTCTAATGTCTGCATGTTTATCTATAATTTTAGTATTATCTATAAGTATTTTATGTATATCAGATTTCCGAATGGAAACCGTATGTGACACAATATGTTGTTTAATGGAGCTAGAATTATTTAGATGCATAGTTAATTTTCTGGAAATTACACACACACACACACACACACACACATATATATATATATATATATATATATATATATATATATATATATATATATTAGATAGATATGAAGATATAGTTATACATAACAAATAGATAGATATGAATGGATTCCGACAGATATGAACCAATTTTGACAGATATATAAAGACTGAGGTAGATACATAGATAGATAAATATTTTAAAAAAATATATTATACTTTATTTTCAATATTTATGCTACACGTGCTTCAGGTCTTGCGAACTTCATCAGGCAAATATTCTTTATTTCCACATTTTATTAAAGGAAATAATTTTCCTTATGTCTTCCGAAGTTTAACAATAGTTAAACATCAGAAAACATAAAATTAAGTCTTTTGTGTGTAATAGTAACCCAAATTTTTCTTGGACTTGAAAAATAAAGTTTAATATATATTTAAAAACCCACGTTACAACAAAAACATTTGAGGCTTCTCTCCTCTCTCTTATATATATATATATATATATATATATATATATATATATATATATATATATATATATAAAATAAAGTAAGAACAGTAAGATATATGATCCTGTGTTCTTACTGATATTTTTATTTTTACAAAACAGTGCTCAATGTAAATTTACAGAGCATAAATATGATAAATTAACTGATTTAAAAATATGGTTCCTTCGCTACACAGTAATTACCATGTTTCAAAAACCGAAGCTAAAATATTCAAATTTAATTATATTATTAAATTAAAAGCATTAGTTCTGTTTCATCTTCAAGCGAATTTTGGAATAACCCATTTTTAAATTTACTGAGTTTTAAAAACACATACATTTATAATTTTTGTTCCCAAGGATACAGAGAAATCCAATCATTTGGACAGGGGCGGTAGCGTGTTCATTTTTATTAACTATTATTGTATCAATTATGAGTTAAGTTCGAAAAAGAGGTTAAGGCTATGTAGGGTAGGGGTGCATTTTCAACGAATTATGACATCCGTTCAACGCATGTCGTCTGTTTGTTTTTTTATCTACGACAAAAATTTTTTTTGACATTTTTTCTGTTAAATTCGTACTTGTTTACATAAAGATTCTTTCAAAAATGTAGATTTGGATTAGGATACGTTATATTCAACTACAATTTTAAAATATTATTTTTACTTTTAATTACTAATAGACTGTATTTCTTTTAAAAACAAATAAATATAATAGAATTACTTAAAATATTTAAACATTATTATTACTGTTATGGCCCAGGTTATGACCAAGGAAGAACAACACGAACACAAGAGTACAAATAAGGAAGATATATTACACGGAATAATAATACAAGATGTGGAAGGTGTTAGTATGACTGTCAGTCTGGTTTGGAGTGAACTACTATCGGCTAAACTCGATTCGTTTCACTCTCTTGAGAGGCGTAGGACCCATAAAAATTACATTTCAAATATAAGTATGTATATTAACAGCTCCCACTATTTTATTTTTTAATTATTTTATTTTATTTTAAAATATTATTTAAGGAAAATGTTGACAATGTCGGCAAAAAATAGCTATTTCATTTCTTTGATTCAGTAAAATTTTATTTTTTATAAATTTAGTAATATATAGTTTCTCATGTATGCACAAAGGACATGTGTCATTTAATGACCAACATATTCTAGCTTTTCTTATTAATTTCCATATATATATATATGATTGAATAAATTAAAAACATTATGTCTGAAAATATCCGTGAATGTTAACGGATTATGCTAAAAATAAGATATACTGTTTATAATTTATTTAATCAGAGAGGCCCTTGAGATAAAGTCCCTCATTGTTTTCGTTCTCAATTCTACTTAAAATTTATAATTCTAACGTTTTCACCTAAACTCTGATTATTAGGTTTCCAGTTCTTTCTAAAGTCTTTTCCTTCTCTTTTCCCTTCC
>OZ038482.1:112378751-112398751 GCA_964036315.1 Acanthosepion esculentum | reverse complement strand
CTAGTCATAAAAAAACCCCGGAAAATTCATCAAATCCAGGTCAATTGACGCAATCCTAGTCAACGTAAAACAACATAAAATTAGAGATCATAAAATCCAGGCACATTTACCAAATCCTTGTCATCGTAAAAAATGGTAAATTCAGAGATCATCCAATCCAGGCCAGTTGACCATATCCAAACCTCGTAAAACAACATAAAATTCTGAGATCATCCAATACTGGCCAGTTGAATAAATACTATTCATCGTAAAAAAATAGAAAATTAAGAGATCATCCATTCAGGCCGGTTCACCATCGTTTAAGCACAGAAATTTCAGAGATCATCAAATCCAGGCCCGTTTACCAAATCCTAGTTATCGTAAAACAACAGTGAATTCTGAGATCATCCAATACAGGCCAGTTGATCATATCCTATTCATGGTAAAACAACAGAAAATCCACAGATCATAAAATCCAGGCCTGTTGAACAAATCCTACTCATGTTAATACAACATAGAATTCAGCGATCATAAAATCCAGGCTGGATGATCATGCCTATTCCTCGTAAAACAGATTAAAATTCAGAGATCATCCCTTCCAAGCCAGTTGATCAAATTGTATTCATCGTAAAACAACAGAAAATTCAGAGAATATCAAATCAAAAGTTTGGGAACCACACACAAACACACACACACATTTTTTTTTAATTGAAATTAGAGTAGATTTGAACAGCGAAATTAGATCAGAACAATTTTGTTTACTGATGGGAATCTGATCTAGCCCATTTGGAATTGGGTCATTAGGAAGACAATGGAAGATGATCGAGATAATTCTTATCGGTTAAAATTTGAAATAGAGCTTACTAAGACTATGAGGAACTTTGAAATTCACATGATTTTGGGTTGAAGGCGGCACTCGTAATAATCGGTGCGGGCCAAGTTTCGATTTATGATCAGCCAGGTTTATCTATATATACATGCACAGAAATCTGTTGACAGAGTGGTTGGCTCGTCTGCCGTAGAGTGCAGTCGAGCTGGGCAGAGAGAGGTCGAACACTGGAAGTGACATCAGTGATTGGAACCAAACGCGCCCTAACATATTTTGTTGATATAAGTACGAAGAAGCGAATTACTCCTCCAAAAATCTAAGACTGCTACTGCTACTATTATTACTACCACTGGAAACGGAAATATCGAACAAGCTACAATAATCAAAAGGTTATTTTGGGGCTCGTCTGTCGTCGACTGCAGTCGAGCTGGGTGGAGAGATATCGGAGACTGGAAGTGACGTCAGAGATTTGGAACAAAACCCCCGCTAACATGTACTGTTAATATAAGTGCCGATGCTTCTGCTACCACGAAGATTACTACTACTGCCGAGGAGGAACTCAACTATAAATTTAAGCCGCGCACAGAAATCTTTATCTCTCCATCGCAAGAGTTGTATATCGTTCTGAGACGATTTGACAACAAGCTAATCACAACCCTCTCTCTCTATCTCTCTCTGTCTAGAATCCAGTGTATGAGTTTTTAAGTCAAGTACTTTCTTTTCTGTAACCCGTTTCTTTTCTATACTATTCTTTTCTGCTATATAAAAGACATTAACAATTCAACCATTGAATAGTTGTTTGTCCGGCATTCTGCATATATATATATATATATATATATATATATATATATATATATATATATATATATATATATTAGTGTATTCTAAATTTTTCTCTCCAGCCGTGTCTACATCTTCAGTCGACCGTGAATGAATGAACATGACTACTGCTTTCTGGATCAACCCAAACACAACGTAGGCAGGAAGCAGGATTAAACCAGTGGACTGGTCGAATGTTCTACGGATGCTCAGGGGACCTACGATGACTCCCTTAACTTCGGTTAAGAGCGAGTAGACACCTCAACCAAGAGAGTAACACGTCGGAGGTTCAGGGGCTGGGGCGAAATTGTTAGAGACAAAATCCTATTCATCGTGAAGCAAAAGTAAATACAGAGACCATCCAATCCAGTCCAGTTTATCAAATCCTAATCATCGTAAGACAACAGAAAATTTGTTAGTCGATTTGCTATTGATTGATTTACTGATTTGTATTTCTTACGACTTACGAAACCTTTTTGAGTTAATTACAGCCGAAATATATTTTGTTTTTTGTTCATATTTCTTTTTGCTTTATGAGTGAATATTGCATAAATAATTAAAGTTTTTGAAAATAATTATTTTCTCTATACAATTCTTACTATACAACCCATAGCTAGGGGATGGATGGATCGTGCCTTCCTACGTATGTTTGCGCGTACGTGAATATAAAGAAGCAACTGGAATTAGAATTCTGATTTCTGATTTCACATTTTGAGTCCCTAACGCTTACACGGATTCGCTGATTTGCTGTTCCACCAGATATCTGACTAAAATTTGAAGAGGAAAAAGTTATCGAGGTAACACCCAAAGCAATAGCAGTAGCAAGTTTTTGAAAATATTGACGATGTTTAAAAAGGAGTTTTCTACTTCAAAGAGAAAGAATGCCCTCGCTGAACTCAGAACTGAAATACAGAAATTGGAAGAATAGTTGAAAGATGATGGAAGACGAGCAAGATTTTTTAAGCATTTCACCGTAAGCAAGGATGTAAAGGTATTAGAAAACAAGGTGTTACTCGGAAATGAAAGAATAATGGAAGACTGTAGTGGTAAGAAAAGACAATAAATGAACAGGATTCCTTGTTCCGGTGTCTTTAACGAATCCACACTGTTCTTGTACTATCTCAGGCCTGATTCTGCTGGGCGCTCTATTCATCCGAATTTTGTTCATCCGAGTTTTCTTATGTGGCTCATTAGACTGATTGTCTGGTGAAGTTCGTGTTCGTTTGCTCTTGGTTTATTTTTTAAAAATAGATCTACTTAGGTATGTCACCATTGTTATATTATTTCTATGATCTTGTCTTTGCCGAAATCGTCTAAGGCTGCCATCATATCTATTACAAATCCGTCTAGCCCTGCCGCCTTTTTCCTGTTTAAATTGTCCAGTGGAGCTTCACTTTGGTTTTTAATATTTCCACTTTGTCGATATTTTCCTGCATTGCCGGTTATTTTCTTTCGAGGTGGAAGAGTTCACCGATATATTCGCTCCATCTCTGAAGTATTTTTATTTCTCTAATATCATATGGTTCTTGGATGTTATGCAGCCAGTTAATGATCATGTCTTTTGTCCTCTTAGATCGCTTATTGTTTATGGATTTTTTTTAAAGCGTTTAACCCTAAGCAAGGCGGGAAGCCACTAGCACACAAGGGTTTACAGAGAGTTGGAGCGAGAATAAATAGGAGTGATAGAGGAAAGGATGAAGAGAAGGCTAGGGGATAGATCAAGGCATCTGGAGACGTCGATTGACATTACATTTGAATAGTTGGAGATTAATCTATCTGGGAAACAGGAAAAGGGGAGGGAGTTCCACAGGCCAGTAGTGCGAGACATGAAGCTATTGGAGTAGAAGAGACGGCTACATTTAACAGTTTCGAACAGTGAAATTGTGTGAGCGAGATGCCAGCCTAGTAAATTCATGAAGTCTGGGAACCAGCGAAAGCGGCTCATCGGAGCAGTTACCATGAAAGTACTTGTAAAGAAGACAGAGGGAGGCGACGGCCCGTCTGTGAGAGAGCGACTGCAGACGAGATGCCAGGTCAGGGCCAATTAGATTGCATATCTGTCTCTGGATTTTATCAAGAACCTGGAGACAAACAGAAGGGTCTCCAGACCATATATGGCAGTAATACTCCATGCAAGGGCGAATGGTGGGTTTGTAGATTTGAAGGATCGACTCTGGCGAGAAAATTTCCTGGCGCGGCACAGGGAGCCAACTTTCCTTTCGGTGGTCCTTTATCTGTGATACTCATTCTATTTCTGTACAGTTTTTGTTGAGCCATTCTTCTTTATCCTGTCTGAATTTCTTCCTTATTTCTTTGTGCAGTTTTCTGTACTCCGTTCCGTGTCTTAAAATCGTTTTCTGCCTGCTTTGCATCATGTCGAGAATCTCATTTGTCATCAATTAGCTTTTTCGTCTTCGTCCATTTTCCTTTGGGATGATCTCGTTTGCTGATATCACTAAAGCTTCTCTTAGTGTGTCCCACTTCGAGTTTCCATTCTGTCTCTCATATCTTCTTTTCACACGGTCCATATATTTTCCTTCCGGTTTGGGTCGATCAGGTATTGCAATTTAGGTGTTGCCTTAGGCATTTTTCAGTTTCCGTAGTTTCATTCTTAATTTACATACAACTGGGAGGCGATCGCTTCTGCTGACAGCACTTGGATAGGTTTTTCAGTGTACAACTGCATTCCTGAATCTCTTGTTGATAGTTATGTAGTCGATTTGGGTTTTCATTTCTCCTCCTGGGATTCTTCATGTACATAATCGTCTTGGGTGTTCTTGGAACCAGGTATTGGCTATTATTCGGTCACACGCCATGTATTATTGGACTCACCTTTCTCCGCGTTCGTTGCGGGTTCCTAGTCCGGATTTTACAGCTTTTTCACCATATTAATAAGTCTACCATTCGTTTTTGCTTTGAATATTACTGTCACATATTTTCTGGTGCTCCGGCTATATATTTAGATATTCTTGGTAAAATCCAAAAAAAGAATCTGCAATGTTATTGGTCCTGACCTGGCATCTTGACTTCAGTCACTTTTCCACCAGCATACTATACTTTCCCTGTGCCTTTCCTATAAATAATGTTATGATGATTGTTCTAATGAACTTTCCTCTACGGTAACTAGACTTTATGAATTTGAGCACAGCGCTAAACTGTTGGCATGGTCTCACCAGTTTGCTGTTGAAATGGCTAGTTGTAACTGATCTTCTGTCTTCTTAATTCTTATTCTTTTATTGTCCCCTTTGTTTAATAGTAGATTTTTATCATGTTCATTAACACTCATAATCCTCTTGCATCTTAGTGGATTTATTCCCTTCCTTGGCGTGAAATGGTTTGAAAAGAACGTTTAATAGAAAATGGAATCAAAAAGAAACTTATGCTTAATATCAGGAACAGAGTGTTGGAATTTCTAGGGCGCAGAATGAGGAAAGGGTCTTGGAAAATAGGATACAAACAAGACAGATTGAAGGCAAGGGGGACAGAGAAAACAACGCATAACTTAGTGAGCTTGAGTAAATGGATGGTGGAACAAAGTTTATGGGAAATAACAACACGACAAAATTTATTAAAATCATATTAAAACGAGTTACGAAAGACAAGATTGTTTGGAGAATCATGATCGCCTATGTCCTTAAGGGACACAACACATAGAAGATGATGATGAAGAGGAAGAAGTTGGGTCACCATATTGAGAACGATACTGCAGAAAATGAATTATATGATATTGCAACAATGTTTCTAAATGCCTAAACATGGCATTTTTATTGTAACTTATAGATATTCCTATTTTATTCAACTTCATTGTTGTCTGTATCAAAGGTTGACCTTATGATAGCTCTGTCGACATCTTGGGTGTCGTCGTTGTCCACAGAGTCATTTTTTCCTTCTTCCTCACAAAGGATTTGACTGTCGTCCACTGCACTCGTGATACATCATTTTGGGAATCGCTTTGCCACAACGGGATATTCTGCCAGGATTCCAATATCCGTGTACATTTAACGAAATGTACTGTACGAAGTCATATTTTGGCTATCGTCCAGCAACCGATAAATAAAACATTTTTTTTTTCAATTATTTTATATGCCCTTCACTGACCCGCCCTGTCGACTTGGGCTTCAGAATATGCCAACTGCACCTCTATGGAGTGGTTAAACCCCCTCCCCAACCAGACGTCCTTGGTATAACGATAAACTACATCCAGCAGCAAGGCCACTGATCGGGCTGTTTTGAGGAGCAAGGAATCACCTCTTAATTGCTATTGTTCCGAGGTTTACCCTGACCCCGGGTGGCAGCACCCTATTAGGGTCCCAGCTATGGGAAAATATTTAGCCCCCAAACTTGATTCAAAACGATATTATTTTATAGTAAAAACAACCAGCAATACATGTTTTGAAAAAATTATTACCAGAAATACATTTTTGGTAACAAATATTACAAGAAATACATTTTCGGAAAATTTTTTTTACAGGCAATACAACTGACTCTCAACAAAAAAAACCTCTTTACAAAAATACTTCAATGAAACCTGATCTACAAACAGGAAGATTTCGTTAGAAAGTAAGAATTGAGAACTGAACTATTATGCAATATCTATCCTCTTATATAAGGGAAATGCTTCACGGATGAGAAAAAAAACTTGAGGTAACAGAAATGTGTGTCTACAGAAGGATGCTGAGGATACCATGCACTAAACATATGAGCAATGACGAAGTCTTTGAGAAAATAGAAACGAAAATCTCACTTAAAATTAACATTAGAAAGAGACGATTTCTAGGGCACGTAATGACGAAAGAGGGCTTGGAAAATTTGATACTCACAGGACAGATTAAAGTCAGAAGGGACAGAAGGAAACGGTACATAACACCTGTCTAACAAGCTTGCGTAAATACATAGTAGAATAGGGTCTAGGCGATAACTAAAAGACATAATTTACTAAGAGCTACAAAGGACAGATTGTAGCCCCTTCTTTATTTTCTCCTGGAATGAGAGAACCCGGTTGACAAGGATAATTAACTCATAGATTATAATAAACGGACTCATGCCTTTCCCAAGGATATACGTGAGAAAGTGAATGCACCAACCTAGTCTTCGATTGAAATTCGTCACTCGATTTACCACTTTTTACGCCGATATCTGATAATTTATCCGCAGATGTAAATTATATAAATTCTGGCTGGAGCGTACAACGGCCGAAACGTTGTAATAAATATGGCGACAAAGATGAGAACAATAGTCCGAATAATGTAAAGAATGTACATAATACCTCATCCCAGAAATATAGACAGATACTGAAGAGCCGAAACTAATGGATGTCAGTTATCAGTTATCTCCTGTTAATTCCCTTCTCCACGTTCTCCACTGCCTTAACCGGGTATTGAACTCACACGCTTTGGCAGTGGAGAACTTTCAGACTGGAATTAACAGGAGATAACTGATAACTGACATCCATTAAACATGGCACGTGAAACTAGAACAGCCTACCCCAGTGAGCAAAATAAAGGGTTCAGTTCGACATTCCAACCAACTGAAGAAGGCCGGACCGTACATCGGCCGAAACGTTGTAATAAATATGGCGACAAAGTTGAGGACAATAGTCTGAATAATGTAAATAATGTACATAATACCTCATCTTAAATAATATAGACAGATACTGAAGGGCCGCAACGTTGTAATAAATATGGCGACAAAGATGAGAACAATAGTCCGAATAATGTAAATAATGTACATAATACCTCATCTCCGAAATATAGACAGATATAAATTCTGATTCTTAATCAAGACAAACCGAATAAAATGTATTTATGTTTAGATTACATCTATTTCATATAGGAATAAAGTGTCGCTGCAAATTTTGAATAAGTAGATCACGTGACGGTAACGGAAATGTATATATGGGAATTAGCGTTGTATCTAAGTGATTACTTCGGTAGTGTGCTTGTCAAACCCTCTGTTTCTGTGTAGAGAGGAACCCAGACGAGGCTATGCCAAAGGGAAGAGTCTTATCTGGGGTGGCAGACTGGGGTTTAGGGGATATTTTTGCCTGAGCCTATGGGCTCGCATCCTCCACAATAAACTCGGCCTTGTGCCACATCCAACACCGTGGGACAGTTAGTGAATATCATCACTATACGGATTACTATTCCATATTGTTTGCGACAGGTATTGAGTTAAAACCCACGTTTTTTACCTGCCCGAAGGACACTAGTCGGGAAAGTTTCATTTGCACTCTGTGTTGATTTATAGGAAGTGCGACTATGTAATTGTTTTTGTGCCTTGTATTTGTGCTTATTTATTGTTTTTCTGTGTTTTTGTGAGGGGAAAAGCCTCCCGCCATGGCGGATATGCCCAAGGAAAAAGAGCCGTTGGCTACTACGTCAACAGCACTATCAGCATGGATGCCTGAAAGGCCCAAAAAGAACCGGAATATTATAAAGGACTTAAAGATAAATATACAAGAAAGTGGAAGCAAGAGGAAGGCCATTGTAATGCTTTTTTTCAGATGAACCTCCGTCGACCGTAAGTCAACGGAGGATCCAACAATTTTTCCGACTTTCCGGTGTTATTACACTTATTAGAAGCACCGAGGGAAACTTTAATGTCTGAAATCATGTTGCGGCAGCAAAATTGCCTTCCCGAAGCTCTGGATTGTTCAGACAAAGTCTCTGGAGATAAAGAAATTATCACAGTATTGTACAGGGAGGGTCCCGGTTCTTCTCGACGCATCTCTATATATGGTCCTTAAACTAACGTTTCCAACAGACGTCAAGTGTATTGTCAGGGCTTAACTAGGAATAGAGTGGCTAATGAAGACCAGTTCCTCCCTGTTTCCCCCTCGCACTTGCGCCATAATTTTTTATTTTTACAAAATAAATATCCTTTATGGATTACTGACCTTTTGCTAATATTGACAAAAACAACAAAGACGACAACGTGGCGGTCGGGGAGAAGCCCTTTTGCTCGAGGTCCCCACCAAAATGTAAGAGCAACATCATGTAGTTCCTGGAGAAAGCCAAAAGCTACGCTCATCCTTTCACTAAAGATGGATTCTTGACACATCCTGAGAAGGTTGAAAAATGGATTGCGTCAGTCTTTGTGGTCGACAAGCGTTCGCGCACAATTTGGCGTTCCACAAAAGACACCGTCATAAAATCATTGACGTCCTTAGGGATTAAACCACAGAGCTTCATAAAAGAAAAAACATTTTTCACGTGGGACGTACTGTTACCCACGCCTGCCAACTGCGAAGCTATTAGCACGGAATACCTCAAACAAAAGATCTCATTCTGAGGACCTCCTCAGATTGTCGGGGAAAACTTGGCCACTTACCTGTGCCAATTTGGACATATACTCAGTGCTTCGAGTTAATGATAGTTCGTAAGACCTTCGTTTCCATTCCCAACTGCTTAGATGTAGAGGGCCAGAAAATGCCTATCATAGTCACAGCTCGATCGACTTGCAGGAAGAACGGAGAGACTGGTCACCTATCCTCTTCCTGCCCAGAGAAGAAGGTCTCTGGAGTTCTGGCCCCCGCCAACCCAAACAACCGTCTGGTTGAGCCTGTTGTTTCCGTTGGGTCCGTCTCACGGCCTCATTCACCATAAAGCATTGTGGAGAAGGTAAAGGAGGAATGGCAGGTTGTTGTTAAGGCTAGAGAGAAGTTCCGGGCAGCGGGTACTCGTCCCACTGAAGCCCCTACGGTTAACGACACAGACAATCCCATTCCCTCTACCAGTTCTAAGAGTGACTCCCCGACCAGCTATTTGGATAAACTACGGCAGCAAAAACCAAAGTATGAGCCATCATTTGAGGAGGCTGAGAGACTGCATAACTTAAAGGATTCTCTCATCTTTCCAAAAAGTCTGGCACATACCCCTCGGCACCGTCTACCTCTTCATCGAAGCAAAGCCTCACGGCTCCTCCTTCAGTTCTGGGCTTCCCATCTCTGCCTCCTTCAAAACTGACAGCGTTAAAAATACCCCCATCACAAGGTCATCAACCAAGGACCATTTCACATCTTCTAATACCCCCATTACTCCAAAATCTTCACCTGTCGAAACTCCCGCCTGTACACCGAAAACATCTGAATAGTTCAAAATTTAAAGAAGTCCGTCACCCGAATCAACGGAGACCACAAAAAAAAAGAAGCCAAAATCCGTTTATAACATAGGGGAGGACGTGTGCCGGGTTTCTAAAGAATCGGAAAACAAGACACTCCTTCACTGAAAAAAATTAAAAAACTTTTTTAAATTTCAGAAAAATCAACAATCTGGATGTTGAAGACCCAAAAAACTTTCGTAAAACAAAAAGAGTCTTGACCGTAGTTCGTGCTGGTGAGGCTGGTCAGCAGATTTGGACCATGGTTGCGGAGAAAAACCATGTTTTCTGTATGTTTTGCCCATGGCCTGTTTCGAAAAGGAAACATTAAATAAGTTAAAGCAATATTGTGCAGAGAGGTTCCGGCTTTTTGTTCAGCCCTCCCTGTATAGAGCACTAAAACTTAGCTTCCCTTTGGACATTGGCAGCCTATCTCCTGATGGCACCATCAAGACGGAGATGGGCACAAGACCAATGGAAGATACCGTCGGTGTCCTTATCCGACCATATTTAATACAGGAGAGCAACCCTAATCGATTTAATTATGTATCTTTGGTTAGCTACGCTGAATCCCCCGGAGCCTGAGGTCGGAGTCTCGGAGGGCGTGGCTCTCACGTGATCTTCAGTGTATCGTGTTGAATTTATGTTGTGTACAGGAGACCTGGTTTTCTTCTCGCCATTATGAAGGCATGTTTTGATGGACGCTCGGGAGGTGTCACTTGACTAGTGAGAAAGTCTTTGAAGGCTCCGTGTGCACTTGTCTTCGCAGATCCAGCGGGCAGACTTTGCATGCTAGATATTACTATAAAGGATAAGGCTTTTCCTCTCATCGGGGTTTATGCACCCAAGGACCATTCTGAGCGACCTGCTTTGTTTCGGCAGAACGAGCCATTTTTGACGACATCTCGTCGTATAGTTTCAGCCGGGGATTGCAATGACGTCCTTGACCTTGTATAGGGTCAAATTCGGGTACTAACAAACGGGACGTGAAATCATTTCGGGACTTTATCGATAGGTTTGACCTTGCCGATAAGTACCGGAATGAACACCCTCGGGATGTAGTATGTGTTACAATTTTTATGTAGCTATATACTAGTGAGCAAACCAAAATGAGCTGACTCATTTTATAGTACATCCATAGGAGGTCAACCAATCATAAGATTGAAATATTCGTTCCGATGTGTATAAAGGCGGCCATTTTGTTTTGTTTTCTTGTCGGAATATCTGCTGCTAACCTGTCAGATAAAAAGACCTGCAGAACTACGTTTTCCTACTCTCTCCGAATATTCACTGCCAACCTCTGATATGGAAGACCTTAAGAATTCTTAAATAGCTGCTACTAGACATTGTTGCTATTACATTGAAAAATTACTTCCTACGTCGGATTGCTACATTCAAACTACATTAAACATGTATTACAGTATGGACTTCGGCAAATAGCGGCGGCTCTGCTACAGAGGAGCATTCTAGCTACTTCGACCGAGTATTAGTCAGGAGAGTCGATGTAGGGTTCTTAGGCTGTCCAAGCTTCCATAATATAGTTTATTCGGATGATTTGTGTAAACTTAGATATGCCTAAGGTCAGGATGGCTGGCTACTGGAAATTGAACTTATCTTTGCTGAGCATTAATGATACAAAGACAACTGATGGGGATGTGGTTGGGAATGCCTGATGGGACAATTTAAAATCTAAAATTAGAACGTTTGCTGCTGATTATAATCGTCAACTCAATCAAGGTAGATTAGCGGCGCAAACGGCTTGTGACATGAAAGTAGATCGGGCGATTAAATCCCGTGATAGTGGGGACATAGCTTTAGCTAGGGTAAAGCTGGCCTCCTTGCTTATCAGGAAGGATCAAGCTCTGGTAGTTAGGGATAGGTTCAAAAGAATTACCTTTGAGGCGATAATATGGCCGCTGAATCGCGTGCGTCACATTGCCGAATAATTGAACTGTGACTACTAAAGCCGGCATATGTGTGGCGCTTCGTGATTACTTTCAGAACTTTTCACCAGGGATCCCGGTCTGAGCCCTGCTCAGTTCGACGCCTATTTAGCCGAATTTCCTGTCTTGAGGCAGCTGAAGCGGCTAAGTGCAAGGTTCCTATAACAGAGTCGGAAATATGTGATACGCTGAAGCAGGTTGTCCTGGACAGATCTCCGAGTTTAGGTGGTTTACCTTCCGAAGCGTACTTGAGGCAATCACCCGTTTTCGTTCCTTTTCTGGTGCTGTTTTACAACTGGATAAAGCAGGGGTCTATACCTTAATATTTCACCAGTGGTGTAAGCAAGATGTTACGCAAGGACAAGAACGTTGGGGATGGTTTAGGTAACTTTCGCCCTTTAACTATGCTAAATACAGTGTTAAATATTTGGCTAAGGTCTTAGAAAACCGTTTGCAGGTTTTCCTCTCTAGTCTGTTTGACTCCGAAAAGACTTGTGCTGTGAAGGACAGGGCTTTTCAAGACAACCTTCATATAGTACACTTGATAATCGAGCAAGCCGACAGTGAAGCCGCGATGATCAATTTAGATCAGTCCAAGTCCTTCGGTTGGGTTGACCATCGATTTTCGGATGCTGTTCTTTCGAACCTGGATCCGAATTTTGTATACGACTCCCGGTGAGCTGGTGGAAGTGAATTGGAGCTTTTCTTATTGTCTCACTCCATTCGATAAGGTTGTCCGCTTTCGACGTTGCTTTACGTTCTTGTGTTGGAACCTTACTTCTCAAGTTAAGGACGAATCCGATCCTATGCGGAATTTCTCTACCTGGTGCTACCACCTCGTCCAGGTATTCTGCCTATGCTGACGACGTTTCGGTTCTTGCGTCGAGCGGAGCCGAGATTGATGAAGTCAGCAAAGAAATCAGCGGGTACGAGATGGTGACAGGGGTCAAGATCAACCGTGATTAGTCTGTTGGCTTGCAGTTGGATGCATGGAAGGGAGTTTCTATTCAAAGGACCTTTCCTCTGGATATCAAGATACTCGCCGTTTGGTTCGGTCCTGATATTCAGTTTGAAATGAATTGGTCGGAGGTTCAAGGTTATGCCGAGATTACAGTTCGTCTGTGATCTCGGAGGAATCTTTCCTTGATGCGGAAAGGGGAAGTTTGTGTCTCGCACATCTACCCGATTCTCCTTTATCGACTCCTTGTACTTCCACTTCCGTATACAAGACTAATTTCATCATCAAGGCTCTTGTTCTCCTTGTGGGGAGGCAAGGCCGCTAGTGTATCTCAGGAGATCAGTTACCTCCGCCCTTTTGAAGGCGATCTGGTTATGTCTAGCATTGAGATTTGTCAATATATACTTCGTATCGCGTTCCTAGACTGAATGTGTCGCGATCCGGATGAGCAGGGCGCCTTCACACTTGGGTTTAAATGCCTCACTAACGATGAAGCATCACTCACCTGGTTTTTGATTCGTGGGGCCCTCTTTCGGTAGGCTTGGAGAAATATCCAAACTTCGTTCGCTGTAATGAAGATGTCGAGACCCTAAGTCACACCTTCTTTCTTTGCAGGGTCGTAGCGCCGTTGTGCAAGATGGTTTAAGGTCTACTGATTTGCATGATGCGCGGAAAGTTCTTTGTCCTTGAGGCCAGTTCTGTTTGTAGAAATGTGGTACCGCCGTTGACGAAGGCTGAACACTATGTGTTCTTGCTAGTGGTCATGACAGGTCAGAAGAAATTCTATGGAAGCGAGAATTTCACTTCTTCCCAACTGATCTTGTTCTTTAAGCATCAGCTTAAATCAAGATTAGAACGGAAAAGCGGTGGTTCTTTTCATCAGAATTTGGCAAAAGGTGGATGAAGAAAATTACAATTACTTTTACTATTGTACACACAATACAAGGCCTAAGTGCCACTCAAGGTAGAGGGTTACTGAATGTGGATATTGAAATGTATTTTTTGAGGAAGAGACAGCAAGGTTTGCATATTATAAGGATATGTAGGATAGGTAACTGTTCATTGAATACTTTAAGATTGTAGTGATCGGAGAAGCACCCCCTCTGGAGTCCATTCTACATTACAACATTGCCGATGAAGAAACTGTCTCAGTGGATCTGACTTCTTACTAATGCAATATGAAGGAGAGAAGAATGAGTCGATTTGGCGTAAGTGGCATGGCAGGTTTTTCTCTGCGAGGTTAAAGGACTAACGGAAACAAGGAATGTAAGGAGGAGACTTATACTTAACATCAGGAAGAGGCAGCTGAAGTTTCTGGGAAACGTAATGAGGAAGGAAGACATGAAGAATTTGATACTCACAGGTCGAATAGAGGGAAAGAGAGACAAGAGAAAAAAACGCATGACATAACTAGTGGGTTTAAGCAAGTGGATGACAGAACGTGTTCTGGGGACGATGGCAGAGGGATGGAACTTGTTGAGAGCTACAAGTGATAGGCGAAGTGGAGAGCCATGATTGTCTACGTCCTGAAAGGCACATAAAAAAGGAAGAATTTGCCTGAGCATCTGCTATGAAATTAGCTTACAACGATTCTAGGAAAAGAGTTAAAGTGTTGGACACAATTCATCACCCACAAGTTTTGTACTCGGTCGATACTGGAAAGTGAGGATTGGATTGTTCCGGACTAATTGTGGTAGCAATACTCCGATTTCGAGGTGATCTGATATGTTTGGTGGAATATTGGGTGAATTTTAGTATTAAGAAGAAAACAAAAACACTTGCAGAGCGACTCTCATAATAACATTGCTAGCAGACAGTTAATGAACTCGACGCGTGTACCACGACTATAGCGATTATCAAATGAAATAATTGCTTGCCAATAGAAAAAAGATTACTTCAATTACAATTTTCCTTCTGCTAAAAATGATTATGTCGACAAAGATTAGAGGGAATGCGAGTTTACATCTCGAATTTAATTACGCAAACGTGAGCTCGAAATTTGAAGCAAGATCTCAATAACGTCATCTGTCGCAACCAAACGTCGCCACCATTCGTGTTTAGTTCTCCGCCTCTACCATAACCACGGTTACACTCATCCTCGTCTTTCTCTTCTCTATCTCCACACCTTCACGCGCCACCCCATTATGTTTTTTTCAACTACCTACTAAGCTCCTTCCGCCCCATTCACGCACGAATTCCAGACTAGGCATTTTATTTTCCATTTTATTTGGCGCCCCCGAGACGATCGTGAGGTGATATGCATGAAGTGTTTTGGAGGCTGAGATATTTGAGCAAATAAATAAATAAAATCTAACCCGGGTAAATAAAGAAGAAACGAAGAGATAATAAATACAAATGCTGTCTGTCTTTGTATGCTTTTGCTGACTACATACACTTATTCTTTATGTCTCTCTTCTGAATTACTTTCGAAAGAATGAGGCACACAGAATAATACTTACAGAGTCTCTGCTTCTTCCCCGCATTGAGCCGGTGTAATGAGTGTATCACGAACTTCTGCAGGGGAAGTCGATAACGGGTACTGACGTCGGCAACAGCAAGGGTATGACATTGCGGGTAAATTAGACATTGTGTATGGGATGGGGTGGGAAAAGGGTGAGCGAGTGGATATAAAGTAGGTGTGAAAACAATTTGGAAGATTTAAAGAAAAGGTTTAAATAGAATATACGAAGTGACGATGCAAAGAACACGGAATGGATTAATTTTAGCTAATGGCCAAACATCAGAATTCAAATTGAAATATCTTGTTGTTCGGCCCGAAACATATACAAGGTGGTCCGAAAGTCTTATCACTCCCTACCAAAAAGTAATGCGAACAATAGAAGAACAAGTAATACAGTAATACAAATCACATGTACTGGATTCAGTTTATTCACTGTCATTAACGCTGTCACACTGTAGGAGGTCGTGTCAAAACTGTAGGAGCTCGTGTCAGTCATCTGAAATATAAAATTATATTATATAGGGGTGACAATATTTTCGGACCACCCTGTACATCGACATTTGACTGCGATCTCACGATAAGCAGAAGGAATTAGCTGATCAAAAGTTATTCCTAATTCGTCTTTTCGCGTTCTTCTCACATTATAAAATACTTTCTCTCACTTTCTCTTTCTCTCTCTCTCTCTCTCTTTCTCTCTGCATCTGCAGACTGGGTCCTATATCCTTGAGTAGCAACTGGTCAGGGAGATAGAGGAAGGTTGTGAAAAATGAATAGTTGAAGGTACAGGGTGGTCCGAAAATTTTGTCATCCCTTACCAAAAAGTAATGAGAACAATAGAAGAACAAGTAATACAGTAATACAAAGAACATGTATTGGATTCAGTTTATTTGCTTTCATTGACGCTGCCACACATTGGGAAGGTCTGTATGAACACCAGCATTTTCATGGCACAAAATGATACGGCACTATGTTCTGTGTAATATTTTACGAAGCTGTGACCAAATAAATGTTGCTTTCACCGTGAATTACATTGTCACACCACGTATATAATCTTACTTTCATCTTAGAATTAAGAATCGCTATCAGACACTTCTAATTCCCTTCGGCTTATATCGAGCGGGTGTCATTAGTGACGAACTAATGAACTGAACTATAAGGTGATCCGAAAGACTTGTCACCCCATACCAAAAAGTAATGAGAACAATAGAACAAGTAATACAAAGCACATGGACTCGATTCAGTTTATTCACTTTCATTGACGCTGTCACACATCGATTTAATACAATCAATTTCGTGGCACAAAATGATGCGGCGCCATGTTCTGTCTGATATTTTACGAAGCTGTGCTTTATTGATTGTTGCAAAGGCTCTCCGACCGACATCCTTCAAGTGATGGGTATTCTGGTATCGTTCATGTGAAACTCTCTCCTTCATAATACCCCACAGGGCGTTGAAATAAAAATTATATTATGTAGGGGTGACAAATCTTTCGGATGACCCTCTGTGTGTGTGTATATATATATATATATATATATATATATATATATATATATATATATATATATATAAACACACATATAATTTATGTTTGTTTGTAGATGATGAAAAAAATTGAAAAGTTTATAAACCACGCGTGGCTCTGGATTTCTTCAGATCAAAATGAAAGATAAAAATATTTATTGCCCCACTTATCCTAAAAGATACGAACACATTTTCCTCGCACAAATCTTTGTCTTTCATTCTGACCTGAAGAGACAGAGATCAACAGACATCGTCGAAACGCGTCGTTTATAAGCTTTTTCACTTTTTCTCGTCATCTCAACTTCAGTTTCGTATACTATTATGCTTCTTACACCCCAACACGTCCCCTATATATATATATATATATATATATATATATATATATATATATATATATATATATATATATATATATATATATATATATATATAAGAGTGAATCCACTTAGGTATTTACGGAAAATAACGGTTATAAGTTAATCAGTTTGAAACAAAAATGTAGTTCTACAGAAGGATACTGAGAATTTCATGGACGGTGCGAGTAAACAGCAAGGGAATCTTAAAGACAACAGTAATATAAAGAACACTTATATTCAAAAACAAAAAGAAACACCTGGAATTTCTTGGACAACTTAACTCTCATACGGTATGCCAAGGGCAAGAGAGATCAGGGAAATCAGCGGACCACCGACTTGACGAGCTTATGTGAATGGAGGGCGGAACGGTGTCTGGTGGGTTTGGCAAAGGAAGAAAGGTTTTCTAAGGACCAGAAGTGCTAATATATTGTAGAGAGACATGATCACCCATGTACAGAAGGGACACGGAACATAGACAGAGAAGTATTTGTAATTATAAAGCCTAATACCAAGAGATTTTTTAAAGCATTTCACCCCAAGCAAGGCGGGAGTGACACTAGCAGGCAAGGGGTTACAAAGAATGAGACCAAGAGTAAAGAGGGGTGTTTGAGGAAAGGATATAGGGAAGGATGGGGATCAAGATCAAGGTATCAGAAGAAGTCGATTGATATTACATTTGAATATATGAATGTTATAGCTATCAGGGAAGCAAGTAAGTGGAAGGGAGTTCCACTGTCGGGAAGTGTGAGAGAAGAATCCGTTCGAGTAGAAGAGACGGTTATATTAACTGTTTCGACAGTGAAAAGGTGGGACCGAGATGCCAACCTAATAACAGGATTAAATTCATGCAGTTCGGGGCACCAATCAAAGTAGCAGTTGCCATGAAAACATTTGTAGAAAAGACAGAGGGAAGCCACATCACGTCCGTGAGAATGTGACTGTAGACGGGATACCAGATCAGGACCTATCACATTGTATATCCGTCTTTGTATTTTGTCAAGGAAAATAGTATTGATATTGATATCTTGCTCCTAATCTGAGTTTCACAGAAATTGTATTTACTCGTCAAATTTCAAAACCTACTCCATTTTGTGCGGATGTAATCTCCGAAGAAGTCAGAGTTTGGACAAGATAAATGAATATCTAACTGATATTTAGTTTTTATTATATAGTTGACGAAAACACAACACAGGCTGTTTCATGCTAGGCACAATCTTCAGGCTGTGAATTCGCGGCCTGACGATTGTACCTAGCATGAAACAGCCAGTCGCCTAAACAGCACACCTAAAATTATATTTCGTCATATATATATATATATATATATATATATATATATATATATATATATATATATATATATATAGTTGTATATTTAGGCTGCAATCCTTTGTTTATGCATGTTTTATGCAGTTAATATATTTGTGTTTTCTACTAGTATGTTTCTAATGGAGTCTGGTAAGTTTGTGTGTGTGTTTAAATGGGTTCTAATGGAGCTGTGATTAGATACGTGTAACGTAAGACGTCTGAAATAGCATGTAGTTGTGTAACCGATGTAATAATTATAAGTCCGATTTGATCAGGAACACAGTTCCTTAAGGGGCATTTGAACTCATAGATAATGTTCGTTCTTTGTAATTTTGACTTAGTTGGTGCGTTGTTATTTTTGAGGATAAGGTTAGCTGTCTTAAATTTTTTTATAATATTTTTTATTCGGGTCAATTGGGGGAGTATATTTCTTTATAAGTCTTGTTTGTAATTAATGTGCATTTGGTTTTTGTAATAAATGTGTATGTAATTTTTGACTGTGTGTTCACTATCGTTATTACTTACTTTGGGGAGAAATAGTCTAATTTGGTGGTCTATAAGGTGGTTAGGGAAGCCGTTGTTGATTAGTGTTTGTTTAACATTATTAAGTTCTTTGAGGAAGAGTAGTCGAGAGGATGAATTCTGGTGTGCTCTGTTTAGAAAGTTTTTTTTATTACTGCTATTTTGTACCTAAGTGGACATTCGCATTTAAAGTTAAGGGGGCACGAGTTTTTGCCAGTGGTTTTTTTTATATAATGATGTAATGAAAATGTTATTGCTGTATTCTACGAGAACATCTAAGAATAGAAGTTTTTTTTTTTGACTAAGTTCAATGGTAAAGCTAGGGACATTAAAACATCCCTACCACACACTAAGACATACACATAACGCACACACTCATTTAAGCTGAAAAATCGAATCATCCTTGATAATGGCTAAATGTATAGCCGAAAGCGCTCGGAAATATAAAACATTTGGACATTTTTTACACACCCTTTGTCCAGAAAAGAAAGCTCTTGTTCGAACACAAGAAAAATTATATATATATATATATATATATGTGTGTGTGTGTGTGTGTGTGTGTGTGTGTGTGTTTGTGTATGGGCATATTTTAGGCTTCTTGATACATTAGTGAGTTTGCAAGAATATTGTGCTTAGATAGAAATATATGGATGTATGTGTATATAGGTATACATATATGTATGTGTATATGTATGTGTATATGGACGGATGAAATCTCATAGGGTTATTGACCCGTAATATGTGCTAAGACTAGATGTATATATATATGTAAAGATGTATATATGGGAATATGCGAATATATCTGGTGCTAACTGTAATTAATATTAGCCATGCGTGTTATGGATTTATTATGTTGTTTATTTCTTTATACTAGAGATATGTCCATTATGGCTATCTTTGTTCCAGTGTACGTATTATGGGTAAAGAAAAATTATATATCTGTATATATATGCAAATTTTGACAAATATGCAAAGTTGGATGCTACGCGGTAATCGGGTTAAATGGGTCTCCTAAATTAATGTAGAATACGTCTTTAACTAAACTCATAAACTTAATAAATATACAAACCCGATATAACTTTACCTTAGGTTAAAGTACATTCATATCCTTCTAAATATTAATAAATACATTTAGGATATACAAATTTTGAACTGCCCTTTTTTTCGTAAAAAGGGTTATTTTTTCTTTCTACATAAATCGTTTTCTCGC